>BTPG01000008.1:33335849-33485849 GCA_036245525.1 Semisulcospira habei | reverse complement strand
TCACTCATGGCCACAGGAAGCATGTCTCTCTAACCAGTTACCCCCAGGATATGACTCCTTACAAGGTTGATAACATCTTGACACTGGTTTCGTAGGAAAAATACAAGAAATACTATGAGAAAGGGGATGTGTGGT
This sequence comes from Semisulcospira habei, assembly GCA_036245525.1. Lineage (NCBI taxonomy): Eukaryota > Metazoa > Mollusca > Gastropoda > Semisulcospiridae > Semisulcospira > Semisulcospira habei. Next base: position 33,485,714 of record BTPG01000008.1, on the reverse strand, counting down.
ACTAGGCGAACTTATTTGCCTTTGTGCCCTAATTAAAGGGCTACAAAATTTGACTGAGTGAGCTTGAAGGTTGTGCGCCGTGCGCGGAAGATGTGCGGGGATGTCAAACGTATTTAGAAAGTTGTTCAAAACAGAAATGTTCACACATCTGATGCCTGAAAATTTCACAATTGCAAATTTCCTGAAACATTCACTCCTACCTTATGTAACCAGTGAAATAAAAAACAAGAACACGCTTACTTCTGTATTGCTTTATTGATCGAACATGAATATGAATATGATGAGTTTTTAGGGCTATAGAACGTGAAAATTCTAGATTGACTTCATCTTGCTGCCTCGACGATTCAAATCCAGCGTTAACAAAGCACAAACGAGGTCCTTTCCTGGCGCTGATATTGGCAGCGACCACAACCTCGTCCTTACTAGCCTCAAGTTGAAGCTGGCATTGAAACGAGATAGCAAGAGCCCTCGCATCAGATTCGACCTCCAGAAGCTAAAAGACCCGGAAGTAGAAGAGCTCTTCCAAGCCCAGGTGGGAGGCAGATTTGCAGCCTTGGCTACTTTGGACTGCGACGTAGACACCCTTGCTGGAAATATAAAAGAGGTGTTACTTTCTACAGCAGAAGAAGTGCTGGGGAAGCAGAGGAAGCGCAAACAGCCCTGGGTCACCGATGACATCCTCGATCTCTGTGATGAGAGGAGAGCCTGGAAGAAAAAGAGAGGCCAAGACCTCACATCAGCAAACAAGTACAGACTTGTCAACAACAAGATCAGGAAGAGGATGAAAGAAGCCAAAGAAGATTGGATTGAAGACCAGTGTTGTAGCGTGGAAGAGGGCATGGCAAACGGCAACAGCAAGAAGGCTTATGAAACGCTAAAGACCCTCACCAAGACTCAACAGCGAACAGCCACAGTCATCGAAGACAGCAGCGGCCAACTCCTTACGGAAAACACTGCTGTACTAAACAGATGGACTGAGTACTGCCGAGACTTGTATAACTACAAGGCTGAGCCAGACACCAGCATCCTCCAAAACAACCAGGCTGGGGCCAGGAAGGCTGAAGACCTGCCAGTGTTAGCTGAAGAGGTGGAAGCAGCCGTACGCGGCCTGAAGGGAGGAAAGTCTCCAGGTGTAGACAACGTACCTGCTGAACTGTTGAAACATGGAGGAGAAGTAACAACGAAGGTCCTCACTACACTCTGTCAAAAGATCTGGGAGCAAAAGAAATGGCCAGTAGAATGGACACAGTCTCTAGTGATCCCGCTCCCCAAGAAAGGAAACCTGAAACAGTGCCAGAACTACAGAACTATCAGTCTGATAAGTCACCCTAGCAAAGTAATGCTTAGAATCATTCTCAACCGCCTCAAAACTTTCGCCGAGGAACTGCTGGCAGAAGAACAGGCTGGCTTCAGAGTTGGAAGAAGCACTGTAGAGCAGATTTTCAACTGCCGCGTCCTGATCGAGAAACATCTGCAGCATCAGCGCGAACTCTACCACAACTTCATTGATTTCAGGAAAGCATTTGATCGCGTCTGGCACGACGGACTCTGGCAAGTCATGAGATCGTTTAACATAGAGGAGGGACTGATCCAAATGATAGAAGCGCTTTACAAGAACGCCTGCAGCGCGGTTCTACTTAACAATCAGTCAGGCGAGTTCTTCAGGACGACGATCGGTGTCCGTCAAGGATGCCTGCTCTCTCCTGTCCTTTTCAACATATTCCTGGAGAAGATCATGCAGGAAACCCTCCACGACCACCATACTTCAATCTCTATTGGTGGCAGATCCCTGTGCAATCTTCGATTCGCAGACGACATTGACCTCATGGCAGGCAGCAATAGTGAGCTCCAAAACCTGACAGACAAACTTTCAACTAGCGCAGGGTCTTATGGCATGGAGATCAGTACGGATAAAAGCAAAGTGATGATCAACACCACAAGCGACAGCAGCAGCAACATTCACATGAACGGCCAGAAGCTAGAAGAGGTCAATAGCTTCAAGTACTTGGGAGCCACCCTGTCCAAAGACGGTAGTTGCATAGCAGAGATCCGTATCAGGATAGGTACAGCAACATCCGCAATGGCCAGGCTGGACAGGATATGGCGAAGTAACTCCATCAGCTTCACCATCAAGTACAGGCTTTACAAGTCCCTCGTAGTGTCTATTCTACTCTACGGCTGTGAGACTTGAGAAAATCCAGGCCTTTGAGAACAAGTGCCTGAGGAAGTTGCTCCGCATCTCGTACCGCGAGCACAAGACCAACGAATATGTACGGAGCATCGTCACTTCCCTGGTGGGCCCACATGAACCCCTTCTGGCAACCGTGAAATGGCGCAAGCTTGCTTGGTTTGGCCACGTGACCCGACACAACACCTTGTCCAAGACTATCCTCCAAGGCACTCTCGAAGGAAGTCGTCGGCGAGGTCGTCAGAGAAAGAGTTGGGTCGCAAACATAAAAGAATGGACCGAACTCGAGATGCCAGACTTGCTTGCCACCGCCCAAAATAGAACTCAGTGGAGAGCACTGTCTGTTGCTGCTGTCTTTCAGTCCCCCCAACGCCCAGTTCGGGCAAGGGACTGATGATGATGATGATGATGTTCACACTTAGATATATTAAGAGAAGAAACAATTACGAAAACGCTTGCCTTGAACTCAAAATTAATATCGTTACTGAACAATAAGGTATCCCAAATCACGTGATCGAAAATAATCTCTGTTTCAATTCAGGAGCAAAGTAAAGCTTCATCAACCGTGCGCGTCTGATTGACTTCTTTAGAAGGCTTCTCGCTGACCGCCATTTTGAAACTAGCGACGCGACCATGCTTACCGCATTAAAAATAATACTTTTAAACTTATTTTATCGTATATGTATGCATGTTTACTTGCTGATGATTTTAATTTACTCACTGGAATAAACTTGTAACTTGTATGCTTGAAATTTTCAATGTTATGCACAAAAAATGTCTTGCACCTTATCCGGGCGGTGTACGAGGACTGGTTCCCTCACATCGAAAAATAGCTTTCGAAAAACACTTCTACAAAAATGTCTCCATCCTAAGGACAAATATTGTTGCCATGCATAAACTATATGGCATTAGTACTTTCGTTTCGTACCTGCAAACCATTGTTACTCTTTTGACGAACTACTTAGTCTGCAGAAATTGCGAAAAGCTGCTAGACTATAAGTTCAAATATCGTAGTAGACGGTGTCTGCTGGTCTGTGATACGACTTCAAGCTGTAAGGTCCAAAATCACAAACTTGCACATGGCGCCAAGCTAATCTGGCACTACCCTTAAATTATCATGGTCGACCCATCTCCTGCAGTAGTGCGTCAGGGCTGAATGGGTTAAGGTGGCATGTACGGTAGACATGTTTCATATTACATGAAAGCGTTTACTGCGCTGCATTTCCCATGTGAATATCAAATAGAAAGACACATTGGGAATTAAGTCTAAACAAGAAAGGCAAAGCCATTATGGCTCACGTGTATGACCGATTTACATGTGACAAGGGCTGGCTTCTGCAGGAACAAAATCCACGTTTTCTGAAAATGTAAGCATTTTTCACACATCTGTCAACCCCCCGTGACCCTTGACTTTTGTGATGGGTCGACTAAATATGCATAGGAAGGTTTTGTCATCAGCTATCTTTGTACCAAATTTGGCTGCACAATTTGCAAAAATGTTGGCAATACCTACAATTTTTTTTTTTAAATCAGCATTTTACACACATTTGCCAGCCTCTTGTGACCCTTGACCTTTCCAAGGGGTCATCCAAATTAGTATGCATAGATAGGTCTTACCATCAGGTATCTTTGTACCAAATTTGGGCTTGAAGTTGTGAATAGTATTTGAGAAAAAACAGCTTTTGTCAAAATATGGCTATTCTTCACTTATTTCCTGAGCTCTCATGACCCTTTACCTTTCTGAGGGATCAACCAAATTAGTGTGTATAGAAAGGTCTTCCCATCAGGTATCTCTGCACCAAGTTTGGGTTTAAAGTTGTGAATAGTACTTGAGAAAACATCTTTTGTCAAAATATGGCTATTTCTGACATTTCCGGAGCCCTTCGTGACCCTTGGACCTTTCCAAGGGGTAATCCAAATTAGTATGCATAGATAGGTCTTATCATCAGGTATCTCTGTACCAAATGCGGGTTTGAAGTTGTGAATAGTATTTGAGAAAAAACATCTTTTGTCAAAATATGGCTATTTTCACCTATTTCCTGAGCTCTTGTGACCCTTGACCTTTCCGAGGGATCAACCAAATTAGTTTGAATAGAAAGGCCTTACCATCAGGTATCTTTGTACCAAGTTTGGATTTGAAGTTGTGAATAGTATTTGAGAAAAAATAAATTAAGTCAAAATATAGCTATTTCTGACATATTTCCTGATCCCCTGTGACCTTGACCTTTGTGAGGTCACTCAAACTGGTATGTTTACAAAGGTCTTGCCACAAAGTATCCTTGGGCCAAGTCTGAAGAATCTGGCTTGAATAGTCTCAGAGAAAATGCCAACATTAAAGTTTACCACAGACGACCACAACATACTTTTGCTTCGGACTTGAGCTAAAAATGTCTCTTTCTCTTTGCGTTCATGTGTGTGTGTGTGTGTGTGTGTGTGTGTGTGTGTGTGTGTGTGTGTGTGTGTGTGTGTGAATTCCCCATATAAAGGAGAAAATAAATGTATTGTAATTACAACATGCGCACGCACAAGCATGCACTCTTACACACATACATACACACACCACTAACACAACAAACACGCAGGAAAAGACTCATCATGTGTATTTTAGCACAGTGTAGACAGTCTTCAAACAAAAGCTAATTTGCAGGTCTGTGATTTTAGACCTAACAGCCACGACCCATAAGGTCCGAAATCACACACTAGTGCACAATAGTAAAAAAAAAATAAATAAATAAATAAAAGGTCCAGTTTTAACTGCCGTGAACATAGGTCTGCAGTAAAGTTTAATTCATTAAAGATGTCCAGCATCAATAGCTGCGAAAGTGTCGTAAAGCGCTGCCGCCGGCAGCGCTTTACGACACTTTCGCAGCTATTGATGCCGGGCGCCTTGAATGAGTTAATATGAGTATGGAACGAAATCTCTTTTGATAATTACGCTGTTACAAATCAGGTAGACTTCATACATTTTGTGCTAGTAATAACGCAAGAAGTTTTGTCAGCACAAGACTAGAATGAAATAAATAACTAAAAGTTGGAAAATACTGAACTAAAATCACAAAACCGGTCTGGTAATAACACTTACCTTAATGTCAAAGGTCGTTTCACAACTGACTTTAAATAGTGAGAAAAAAAACAAATACTAGCGTCTTGCTTATGTGTTTGTGTGTGTGTTTCTGCATGTGCACGCATGTGCGTGCATCATCAATATAGATCTGTTGCAAATTGAGTACTTGTCTGGCACTACCTTTGAACTGTTATGGGATCAAACTCTCAGGCAAGCAAGCAGCACGCTTATCTTCATGAGGCCAAAACACACATTGTCTAGAAATTGTACCTTGTGAAAATTATTACCGATGATAAGCAAATGCTACGCAGTGGACGATAAGAACAGTTTGTTCTATAATCTTCTGGCAGAATTACACGTTCTGTGTCAAAGGTAATTCTTTCTTGGGAGTTCTGCATTTATAAATTAAATGGCTGCAATAATTTTAAAAAAATAAATAAATAAAAAGAAGTCTCATCCAAATCAAAAGAATTTTGCCTTGAAATTATTTGCTCGGGGGAAAAAAAAAAAAAAAATTTCTACCTAGATCTACTATCTCCTAATTCAAAAGAAAAAGCACCTTCAACAGTGAATCTTCATACTGCACAGATCGCTTTTGAAAAAATAATAAAAAACAGACATGTTCACAGCATTTCTTGCATAATTATTTTCATGAACATGACAGCGAATTATTCAACAGATCTACTCTGTAGCCTGGTAGTACGGTTGATCCATAGGCACCTGACGAGTGTGTGTTGATATATGAAGATGCGAGTCACCTGGCTCGCAGCTTTGTATATATATATATATATATATATATATATATATATATATATATATATATATATATATATATATATATATATATATATATATATATATATATATATATATACATACATACATACATACATACATACATGTGCACACACCGGTCAGTCACTTGTGGGTCGATTCTACAAACACCGTCCGTACTATTTCATACAATTTACATTCCCACTCTCTCACACATATAAGTGCACATATAAGCGCACAGTGCACGCAGTCACACATCAGTCTAAAATGTGATCAATGAATCAGCCAGACTCAAATATCAACTTAAGCAAAAGTATTTCTTTTTCCATGTTTGGTACATGTGTTAGAAGATTCATCTAAAACAAAAAGGTGTCCTGTAGTTAAGGACATGCCACCCAGCATCACAATACAATTTACATTACATATACTACATTCTCGATTTTCAGACTGAGGAAATTGCTAGTACATGTACACGCAAACTAAAGTGAGCATAAAAATCATAATTATACTTACGATTCCTACTGAAACAAAACACTGACTGCATAACTTGTGCAGTAGAAAAGTATTTACAAATAAATTAAGACCCAAATATTCATACAGAAAAGATAAAACACCTGGTGAAATGGGGATTCATGTACATGCATTTGCCATCATTGTTTCAAACTGAACCCTGTCGTGACTTAGCTAAAGCCAGACTGTCCTTTTTGTAGAAATGTGAAATTTTCATGGTTATACAATGAAAATCTCACTTTTCTCAGAAAAAATGGAAATACTGGCTTTTGATAAATGGCAAAAGTACAGAAAACAAATTCATGTAATCCACACAAAAAAAGATTTTTCATTAAAGTTGTATTTACAGTTAGAGCCTCTGACTCTGAGTATCTAAAGTAATGCATAACACACATACTTCAATGTTTTCTTTTTCTTTGATCAGGAAGAAAAACCAAAAAATTACAACTATGTGATGTCCACAACCGGTTACAGTCAAATTACATATATGTGCTGTTCTGTGATTTGGGATCTTGCAGCTTAGAGCAGTATGGTAAAAAATCAGAAACAAGCACACAAATGTGTACATGATTGATCTATTGCACTGTGCTTGATCACCAATAATTGCGTATTGGACTGAGTTCACAAACTGGGATGGTGTAAATATGCCAGCCTGATCTTTGAGAAAGAGGCACAGATTCTCGTGAGCCCCTGCGACAGCAGGGGCTCATGAGAATCTATGCCTCTTGCTCACGGAAGACTGGAGAAGGTCCACAAGGCAGGTTTGGCCTAGTTGGCAAACTACGACAGCGTTTGGCACAAGTACACACCAGTTACCAGAGAAAGACTGACCATGATTGCTTATCATAGTGCCATTAGCTAACACCTGGGATGGCACTACACTTAACCCTTTTCATCCTGATACTCTATTGCTTGAAATAAATTTGACTACAATAGTTCAAGGGTGGTGCCAGAATAGTTTGGTGCCTCTGGCGCCAAGCTATTCTGGCACCACCCTTGAACTAAAATGGTTGATCTATCTTGTAATCTGTAATGTAGCGCTCTCTAAGGACAGTAAGCAATGTTTTTTTTTTTTTATCATCCTGAAGATGTAATGGGTTTAATTATCATGTTCAATCCAGCTCTTGCTGTAGTTAGCATTTCTCAGGCCAGAATTCAGACCTAAAGATGACTGCCAAGTGTGTCAAATGCAAGGAAATACGCGACAAAGAAAGAAACGGCCTTAAAAATAAAACAAGCATAACACGGCTGTTCAAGAGTGTTGTACTTGCCCTTCCGAAGTGTCTCTGTCTTTGTCAGGTATCTGTCAACAGTGCTGTGGGCATTCTGAAATGCCTTTCTTGGGCAAATACACTTGTCTTTGACGAAACGAAAGCACATGTAATGTTAAAAGACGAAGAGGCTTCCAAGCGAGGTCGTGAACACCGAGTTAACCCATTTAGCCCCAAAGCCTTACAGCAGTAGTAGATGGATTGATCATGACAATTCAAAGGTAGTGCCAGATTAGCTTGGCGCCTGAAGGCACCAAGCTAATTTGGCACCACTCTTGAATTGTCATGGTCAGTCTGTCGCCTGCAAGTAGTACATAGTCGTTAGGTAACACCTCCAAAATTTGGGAAATGCGGTTGTGGGGTTAAATGGGTTAAGGGAAAGGGAAAGAATAATCCGAGCTTGTGAAATAAAAGCAGAATCACAGATGGTCTCCCTTTACAAACACGCAAACGTTCCACTGCACACATTAACCCTTTCAGTGCCAACACCCTAGGCTACAGCAGGAGACTGATTGACCATGATAATTCAAGGGTAGTGCCAGATTAGCTTGGCACCTGAAGGCGCCAAGCTAATCTGGCACTACCCTTGAATTATCATGGTCAATCCACCTCCTGCAAGTGGTACATAGTCGTTAAGTAACACTTCCAAAATTCAGGAAATGCGCCCATGGCGCTAAAAGGGTTAAGGATTATGAAATCATGCTATTTCGTTTGACTGCAACTGCAAACATAAATATGTACAATATTATAAACTCAAGAGTCTGTAAGTACTTTTACAAGCCTAGGCTGCATATATCTGTAGCTGATACAGCTAACTATGCAATGTCTCGTCTGCAATTTCCCCTTTTCATAATTTCATATCCAAGTCATAAGTCCCTCATCCAGCACCTTACATAGGATCTACATGAGGCGTGGATTCTCATGAGCCTCTGCAGCTGCAGGGTCTCATGAGAATCCATGCCCCTGTCTGGATCAATGAATCATAATATCCCTGCTCTTCATAATGGGAAAGTCACCCAAGCCCATAAACCAGGCACTGCACTCCGAAAGAGAAAGATTCTCATGAGGCCTTGCAGCCACATGAGCTCATGAGAAATTATCTCTCTTGCTGGATCTCTTATTCTCAGTTCACTCAAGCACCTCAGCCACATTCTTCATTCTTCACATCAGCAAAAAGGCATGGATTTTCATAAAGTCCATGCGGGCGCAGGGGTTCATGTGAATCTATGCCCTCTAGCTTATCACTCCTACTCCTCAGAATGGAAAAGTCACTGGCCTCAGCTGGACAAACAAGCTTAAATCCTGTGCAAGCAACTAAGCAAGGTGCAACACAATACTCACCCCGCTATAGCAACACAATACTCACCCCGCTATAGCGGAGCACCTTGCTTAGTGGCTTGCACAGGATTTAAGCTTGTTGGTGCAACTGACCCTTAGGGCTCAAGACAGATCGGACCAGTTTTTTTCAACTATCAAACCACCCCCATGACTTCAAATTCCCCATTCAGTCCCAGTTTCTTGTTGCTGAGCTGCTGCTGCTGAAAGGCCTGCAGATCACTAGGGGCCACTTTATCCCCACCCGGCCACACAGTCTGAGAGCGAGGACGTTCTCTAACTGCACCGTGTGTGGACTGGGGGCGGCCGTGATAGTGGTACCGCTGGTTGTTCAACATCTGTTGTTGTTGTTGCTGCTGCTGCTGGTGGTGGTGGTGTGCTGGTGGAGGCTGGTGGTGGTGCTGGATGGGGTGAAGGGGTTTTGGGACGGGGGCGTAGTGTTGATGGGGTGGGTAGTGATGGGGGTGGCAGGTGGGGTAGCTTTCAACATCTACTGGGGAGTACCTGCCCACGTTGCCGATGTTGTGTGGATGAGAGGTGTACTGGCGCTGTTCCAACAGCTGGTTGCTCTGTTTGACGAAAGCCTTGATGCGCTCGTGCTTGCTCTTGTGTTCAGGCACAGTGTAGTCCTCAGCAGCTTCATGCCCATTGTGGTGGTGGTGGTGGTTGCGAGCTTGTTGATCACCATTTCTCTGCTGGGCCTGGTGGACGGTGGTGGCGGCAGGCTGGACCAGCCTGCCACCATCATTGTTGGCCAGGTCCAGCTGTTGCTGGTTCTCCTTGTCATCCGTGTTTCTGGGCGAGCTGAAGCCACTGTCCACCACCCCCATCTCCTGCAGCTCGTTTCCCAGCGCACTCACTGCTGGGTTCTCATCCTCACCCATCACATCACCATCTCCGTTGCTAGATGCTGCTGTAAACCGAGCCATTTCAGCGGATCTGCTGGAGACTGCCGAGTGCTGGACCATGTCTGTGGACTGTGCTGATTTGCTTGAGATTTTTGAAGAGTTAGCTCCTCCTGCCTGAGGCGAACGGATGACTGTCTCGACGCTCCGTTCACTCTCGTCAGCCGTGCGGTCCAGCGTATCCTTGCTGCCAGCGCTGGAGAGGGCGACATCAGGCTCAGCACCTAGGTTGTTACGGATGGCTGGAGGCTCAGTGTCCAGCACCAGCTGGGGAATCTGGAAGTGGTTGATTTCGGCCTGGCACAGGATGACCTCCCCGCCACCCGCCCCTTCTTCTCCCACGCTGCTGTCACAATAACTCATGGCCACAAAGTGTGGCGTCTGGTCTTGGCTGACGCCTTCACACTCTGACCGATCATCCATGCAGGGCAAACCTCCTTCTGATCGGTCATCCATGCAGGGCAAACCTCCTTCTGACTGGTCATCCATGCAGGGCAAGCCTCGCTCCACACCCCCACTGTCATCCTTGCCAACTCTGGCACCAACCATGCTGAGAACGGCCAGGGGAGTCCCCCGCCCATTCACAGCATCGTTGGTGCCAGAGTGGGTAATATCTGTGCTTACATCATTGATGATGATGGCATGGTCTCCTGAGGAGCCCTCTGGACTGCGCTGTTCCATGGAGGTGTACGGCGTACCACGCTGTGTGGACATGGTGTGGGGTTGGAGAGATGATGCAGTAGCTGTGGCAGTTAGCGTAGGCTGGTCCGCCGACGCTGTTGGTTGATATGACATCTCCTGTGCCATGTTCAGATCAGGCTGATTCATATACACCTGTCGATTGCGCGGCAGACCAGCAATACAGTTCACACCACTGTCTCTCGACTGAGCCACGGAAGAGTTCTTCTTGGGCATTCGGCCCTTATATTCTATTGTGATGTCATTGCCACTCTCATAGTAAGTGTACTGCTTTCGCCCATGACGTTTAGAGCGATGTGAGCGACGATGGTGGTGATGAGATTTAACAGCTTCAGACTGTTCTTGAGTGGAGCTGTACACAATATTGCTGGGCATGTGGCTGTCCAGCTGTGATGGTGGCACATCATAACATGGCGTAGAGTGCCATGGCATGAACCTCTCTGAAATGGGTCCTGGTGTTGTGTACACACAGTCTGGTTCTATAGTCAGAGGAGTCATATCCATGTTAGCACCCACAGCCATGTGACTGAGAACCTGAGGCTGCGTCATTGGCACATCATAGTTGTTTTCATGCACAGTTTTTCTGTGCCCTTTGTGTTTGTGGTGGTCCCGGTGATGGTGACCGTGTCCGTGAGATTTCTTAGCGTGAGAACCACTCAGGCGATTGGATTGTTTCAACCTGTTTTCCTCTTCCTCCCGTTTCTCTTGCCCCCCAGCACCGTACACCTCTCTGCCCTCAGCAATGCCCTGCATGTGGCCAAGAGTGGCATAGACGTGGGACTTGCCGCTAGCATAGTGATCAGTGGTGGGGTGAGAAAACTCAGTGAGGGTCATGTCGTGGTTGCCGCTGTCCACTCCTCCTGAAGAAGCCTCCGCGCCGGTGGAGCTGAAGTGGTGCCAGGTGCCGGACTTGACCGTCTGCTTCGAGACCCACTCCTGTGTGCGCCGGTGTCGCTCCAACTGCTGCTGGTACCACACCCACTCTGGGGGAGGGAACTGTGCCGAGAAAGTGGCATATTCCACCTCGCTGCCCTGGTTGCCTCCCCCTGATGATGTTGATGCAGTGGTGGTGGCCCCTGTTGCTGCCAGCTTTTTCTTTTTCCGACCGAAGATCTTGGTGAACAGTGACACCTTCTCACCTGGAAGAAAAATGTGACAGGTAAATTCACTTAGATAAATTACTTTGCCAAGCGTTCCTTTGTCTACTATGCAATATTTTTACAGCGAGCCCAACAACACACTTCAAAGCTGCGACTTGAGTAGAAAGGGAAGGCATTAATAGCAGACAGCTTGATTTTTATCTAGGAACAGAGTATTCTCCCTTAGGCAGTCAGGCGGCACCATGTTGACGTCACAGTCGGTTGTCAGTTAAAGATGGATTGACCACAAATGCTTAAGGGTAGTGCCGATTAGCCTGTGTGTGCTAAGCTAATTTGGCGCTATCCTTCAGCAATAAGTCAGCCCATCTCCATCAACATGCAGCACAATACAGCAACCAGCTAGCTCCATAACAGCAGGAGTAACACTCACGAATGAAACATACGAATGAAACTTGACCGTCTACTTCGAGACCCAACCTTTCTCTCGGTTGGTGTTGCTTTTTATTTCTTTTTTTAACCCACGTATCTCCAATGCCGCATTTCCCGAATTCCCAAATTTACAGATAAATTTTGGAGGTGTCACCTAACGACTATGTACTAGTTGCAGTAGATGGATCAACGATGATAATTCAAGGGTAGTGCCAGATTAGCTTGATGCCATCAGGTATCAAGCAAATCTGAAAGTACCCTTAAATTATCATGGTTGATCCATATCCCACTGTAGTGCATCATGCTAAATGTGATAATGCATCATCAACTTTACTTCTGAGTTTGTGTGCGTAAATGAGTGTATTCAGAAACATACCTTTATCTCTGTCTTGATTGATGTTGCTCATCTTCAGGTTCAAATCCTTGGTCATGGCTTTGGCCTTCTCCGCCTTGTACTTGACGGACATGCTTCGCTTGATCTCAGCATTCTCCTTCTCCACTAGAGCCCCGGCCTTGTCCTTGCCACGGCACGCCCGCACGCTGGCACTGCGAGGACGAGGCTTATTTTTCTGTTGTTTAACGCTGCCCTCTGAGCTCTGCTTCTCTTCAATCTGGGTCACCTGTATGGACACATTCTGATGATGTAGAAGTTATTTTCCATGAAACACAAATCTTGAATGCTCTATGACACACACTGTTCAACAGTGATGCCAGGAGAGTCTGGCAACTCCAGAAGGCAACCCAATGCGCAATAGGCCATCGGCCGCCGTTGGCCCGCGCACGGCCGTGTGTGGGCCCTCGGCGGCCCAATGGCCTTTGTGGACTGGGAAGCCATAATGGCACACCACTAAACTGTTACTGTCAATCAACAGTCTGTCAAGAGTTTTTGAAATCCGTGTAAATTCAATATTCAAAGATCCGAAGCCGTCAAACAATCATGGCTACAAAGTGGTTGGTTGGTTGTACATTGCTTAACGTCCCAACAGCAACAAGACTTTCTCAGGACGTGCCTGCACTGCTTGTGAAAAAAAAAAAAAACTAAAGAGAATATTGAATGTATGTCGCCATCCGGTCTAATACGCTAAATAAACCTAAGACCATTTAGCACACACATCCTATATAAGATAAGATAGTTTATTGCCATATGTTTCCACGTAAAAAAAACAACAATAAAAACATTGGAATTTGTCTTGATGTCAGTTACTAAGACTAGACTAAAATAAAACACACACACACACACACACACACACACACACACACACACACACACACACACAGCAAACTCTAAAATATGATTTCCATGCTAAATATCAAGAGCTACAGAAAGCGCAGACAGTAGGGACATTTTTTTTTAAAAAGAAAATACAGGTGAATGGACCAAGGATAGACAGAAACACGTGCCCCAGAATAGAAGGGAAAACCCACCCTGTGGAGCTGACCAGGGTGACCGTGGGAACTAAAAAGTAGTTAACCCCACCCAAGTCCCCCAGGGCAGACCCGGGTTGGGGGGGGGGGGGGAGGGGGTCTACAAAGTGATTTCAGCCAGAAATGATTTGATTTGAGCAAGACGCATAGATACTCATACACTCGCAAAATTGCTGCGGCTCATGAGGACCTATACCTCTTGCAGTTTGATAGTGTTCAATTTACCTCAGGAGTTGATGGGATAAATAAAATTAACAAAAGGTCTTTTGTATTGAGATCGATTAGCGTTTGACATGTCACTCAAATCCGATCAGAACACACAGCGGTGAACTGCATGCACTGACGTTGACGCAATGAACACATCATTCACTGAATCTATCACAGTATATCGAGACACTTCACATACTAGGGCATGAGCAGATATACTATGTCGTAAATGAAAGTTTTTTGGCTTGGCTGGTGATCTACACATAATAATTTTTCCTTATACTGTATTACAAAAGAAATTAGAACAGTGTCCGATCTAGGTGTGTGAAAATCACTATTCACTGATGAACATTGTGCTGGTATTTCAGGCACTAAACATTCAATCTGAACTAGGCAAATTTTGTTATAAGCTTAGTTCAAATGATTCAACCGACAGCGGCTGACAGGAAGTCCTTGCCGCAAAATGGCGTATTTGACCTTACTCTTGGGTCATTCTGATAAAGAACTGAACCCTTTTAGCCCCACGGGTGCATTTCCCCAATTTTGGAAGTGTTACCAAAGATCATACTATTTAGGATCTTTGGTGTTACTTAATGACTATGTACCAGTTGCATGAGGTGGCTTGACCATGATAATTGAAGGGTTGTGCCAGATTAGCTTGGCGCCTGAAGGCGCCAAGCTAATCTGGCAGTACCCTTCAATTATCATGGGCAATCAATCTCCTGCTGTAGGGTGTTGGGGCTAAAAGGGTTAACTGGGACAGGTAACAGAGCCGACGCTGTGTGAATTACAGGTCTGCCTCGGTTTTACATGTCCCAGTGGGTGACCGAAACAGATCTGTCTCTATGAAAACTATGAATGAGTATAATATTGTCCCACCACAACATTGTGAATGCTGTTTGATTTGATCATGGATCTTACGAACCACATTAACTTTTACACAGTGCTAGTCTATGGAGTTTTTTTGTTTTTTTATCACTGTAAATTCAACGTCAAAGACCCCCAGCCGTCCATGGAACACGCATACAAAGTGGTTTCTGCATGTGGCATAGATCCTCATGAGCCCCCGCAACTGCGGGGGCTCATGTGGGTCTATGCCTCTTGCGGCGTTCAGTTTTTCTCGGCTGGGAAAGGAGTTGATCTTACACTCATCTCCACAGGAATATTTTTATTTGCGTATGCCTGCCTGCCTGCCTGCGCCTCTGCCTCTCTCTCCATCTGCACATGAACCTATTGTGGGTATGAACATCGCGATTTTCTACGCCGCAGAGCAGGGACGGTCGTCGAATCGCGCGTGTTGACAGCCATAGGTGTCTCTGGTTTGGGGCTTGGTGGTCGCAATTTTATCCCGGCTGCGTAAACATAGCAGCATAGAGGCAACACTAGCCAGCAAGATACATACATATTCTTATGACCGCGCCTACTCCTAGACACATATGAGCATATGCGACTCTTGTAGCTGCAGAAATTTTGCCTGTGTTCTTTTCAGAAAATCACCGCAACCCAATTAAACTACGTAAACATTGCAACATAAATGTAATTCGACTACGAAATACACATAGCTTCTCACAAGCCCCCGCACTAAGCGCGGAACTCGTGAAGATCTATGCCTCTTGCAGAGTTTTGTCTATGGTTATAGGCGAACATTGCTGGGAGGGGTAACAGGCGTAAGTAAGTAATGCCGCTTGCTGGTAGGAATCAGAGAATCATCTACTCACCTGGCATGAGATGGATCGGGTGGGTGCACGGAAGGTGTGCTGCTGCTGCGGGAAGACGTGCTGCTGTTGTGGGAAGACGGGGATGTACATGGGGTGGTAGGGGAGCCAGGACGCCGTGCATGTCAAGGAGGGGTCCGAGGTGGGCAAGTGGTACGTCTCGGGCGTCACCACGCAGTAGCCGCTACCTGAAAAAGAAACAAAAAATGTGTGTCAATATGTGCACCCGACGCGTGTGATGTGAAAGAAATGAAACGGAGCATGTACTTGTTTGTGTGTGTGTGTGTGTGTGTGTGTGTGTGTGTGTGTGTGTGTGTGTGTGTGTGTGTGTGTGTGTGTGTGTATGTGAATAAGATAGTGAGTGTGTGGGTGGGTGGGGGGTTTTGGTTGTAGTTAAGTGAAGGGAGGGAGACGGGTGGAGAAAGAAAGTTACATTATAAATCAGTTTACAATATTAGAATTTGTTAATTATGTTCTGTCTTAACACTGGCTGGTCTTTCTCCGGGAGCCCAACAGGCAAAGATTCTCGGGCCGATGTCGGCCCGAGGATCTTCTGCTTTCAGGTAGAGGGCTGTGCGTTACTATGGCTTTCTGCACAATCTTCTAACTTTCACAGTCGAAGTACAATAAATACTAAAAACGCAAGGCTGTTGGGTCGCACCATTGTCTCCAGCGACGCTATTTGTTAAATGCAAAAATGACCTCTTAATATATTTTTTTTTAACTCAGCGAGAAGTTCAACAGCCAAACTCTACCCCTCCCCCCCCCCCCCCCCCCCCCCACTCAAGTCACCAGCATTCCCGTTCGGGGGAAGAAAAAAAAAAAAGCAATCACCCTGTGGCTTCCCCTTTTCATAGTCGTGACTAAGCTCCGGCATTTTGACCGATGGGGGAATGACTACTACCGTCTTGTCTGTTAGCGAATTGTTCTATCTGCAAAAGGCATAGATTCTCATGAGCCCCTGCATCCGCAGGGGCTCATGAGAATTTATGCCTTTTGCTGATTGCCGTCGTTTAATACAAACTTCCCTCCTCACAGCCAGGTCGCCCTTAGATTTGAATCTTAGACCATTATCGAAGACTCAAGCACTGAAATACTGAGGGCGGGTGTCGAGACTATGAGTATGAGCGGCCACGTTTCCAGAAGGTAAAAGGTTAACGGGCCGACGCCGGCTGGGCGCACTGCTGGCCAGCTGCGGCCAGGATTGGCCCGGGGATCTTTTGCTCTGCGGGCTCATCCCAACGACACCGCCCCTGGCTTTACGGCCGCACCAGGCGGGATTAAAACCAAGACCCCTCTGGAATCAGGGCCGCGCCCTGACAGGCTTCTGCCACAAACAGAGTCCAGTTAACCCCGACGCTGCCGAGAACGAAAAACAGCGCGATCCAACTACAAGAGGCATAGATCCTCATGAGCCCCCGCAGTTGCGGGGGCACATGAGGATCTATACCTCTTGCAGTTGGGGGGGGGGGGGGGGAGCCGGCACATGTGGATCTGTGCCTCTTGCAGTTGGATCGCGTTTTCTTCTCTGAAGCGGGGCTCATGAGGATCTATGCCTCTTACAATTGGATCACGTTGTTTTCTTCTCTGCAGCGGCGGCCCATGAGGATCTACGCCTTTTGCTGACAACATTTTGTTCCTTGCACAGCCCGTGTTCTTTGACCTGAATTAACAGATATTTACGGCAGTGAAACCTTGACGAGGTCTCGTTCCTTCTTTTGAGGACCAACATCGAAGTCGCACGTGAAGTGAAGAGGGGTGGTCGGTCGGGGGTGGGGGGGGGGGGGGTGGGGGGGTCGAACACCCTACAGTTGCAACCAGTAGCAGTCATTTCCCCAAGACTTAAACACTATAGGATTAAGTTTTTTTTTTTTTTGTTGTTGTTGTTTTATTTTTAGTGTGTGGAGCCCCATGAATAATTCCTGAATACGTCATTGCACCACCATTCAAAATAGGCCTAAATCCCCAAGAATACTCCTGTCTAAGAATCAAAGACCCAACTTAATGGAACCGGTGCTGCGTTCTTACTGCATGGCCCCATAAAGTCAGAAAAAGCTTAAATGAGAATCAGGGCCCACGGCAAGTTATAGACAGGGCCAGGCTTTAACGAACGAAGGAACGAAACTTTATTTTCCAAGGATTGAGATATTAGGCGCGCAGGCCTTTCTCACAATCTGCCCTTGATGCTTCACGTGACGAGCAAGGTGGCAATTTAAGATTGATCACCCTGATCACTGAGATTCGCCCCAACGACCCCATCAGTACCACTACCGCAGTCAAAGGCTAAACCCCGATACCCCTCCGTTTGAGGAGCAGATATATGGGAACACATGGTCATCATGTACGGCAAAAGGTGCAGATTCTCATGATCCAATGCGACTGCACAGGCTCATGAAAATCTGTACCTCTTGCAGATGGAAAGAGTGGGAGAAAAACTAATTGATTTTGATACTAATAGTTACGCAAGCAAGAGGTACAGATTCTCAGGTGCAGGGGCTCATGTGGATCTATTCCTCTTGTACATTTAAAGTGTCGAGTCTGGATGTAGAATCCCCCCCACCCCCCCCCACCCCCACCCCACACACCCTGTCAACCACATGTTCGCCGATTTCTACCCACCCTCCCCCGTTCTCCGACCCCTCCCCGGCAAGCAGCTGTGATGGCGACCCCAGCAAGGTCGTAAAAATGGCAGATTAATTGATTCCCAGGTCGTGATGAGCTGGCTGGCCTCATGGCCAGGGTTATTCTCGAGGAACAGGCCGTTCACTCCAACAGACAATTCCTTCCAACCGCCAAACGACAGACCCGCACAACATAGCCTCCCCTGGCAGCTGACACTCTTGAGCATGCGCGTCTCTTGCGGTATTTAGCGGGCTACAGTGTGCTGGTCTGTTATTTTCGACATAACGGCTGGAAGCAGTGAGGTCCAAAATCACAGACCCGCACACATCTGAACTCCACAAACTCAAACCTAAAATCCAACAGCTTGGAATTATGGGTTTGTTTTTTTTTTTTTTGGTTTTCTTTTCCTTTTACTAGACACTGCACAAACACATACCACGGTTGAAAGTTGTGACCACAGAAGCGAACCCTATGCGAATGAGCTGGATGGTGCTGACCCAAATTGGCGCCTTTGTATGCCGCTTTAACTCATTCAGCCCCGACGCACCACAGCAAAACACGGATCGAGCATGATAGTTCATGGTGCCAGCCAAGCTACAATCCTTCAGAGGGCAACTTCAAAATTTTGGGGATTTCAGTCGTGGGGTAGAATGTGTCAACTATTTTATTGCCTTGCGTGGCTGAATCTGAAAACTCACTATTCATTCACGAGAAACGCTCCAATGAATGGTTTTAGCCTTAACCCTAAGAAAAGAAAGAAAGAAAAAAAAAAAAGATCTGATCGATCCAATTCCGACTTGCATTCCGCACTACGCCAGTACGGCACGACTGACGGGGATACAAAAGCCGTGGGAACGTCCAGGTGCCTGGCTGCTAACACATGACTAGTCCTCCATCGCCATGTTAGCAAACAGTCCGCTTTCTCTGATATCCCCTTAAACAACAGGTCTTTATTAAACTCCTGTTAACAAAACGATTCTCTGCCCAGATGCACTACACAAGGAAAAGGTTTGAGAAGTGCCAGAATAACTTGGCGCCTGAAGGTCGACCATGACCGTTCAAGGGCAGTACCAGAATTGCTTGGCGCCTGAAGGTCGACCATGATAGTTCAGGGGCAGTGCCACAATAACTTGGCGTCTGCAGGTCGACAATGATAGTTCAAGGGCAGTGCCAGAATCACTTAGCACCTATAGGTCGACCATGATGGGTCAAGGGAAGTGCTAGAAGAGCTTGGCGGGTGAAGGTCGACCATGATAGTTCAAGGGTAGTGCCAGAATAGCTTGGCGCCTAAAGGCGCCAAGCTATTATGGCACTTCCCTTGAATTATCATGGTCGATCTGAACCCTGAACTCTGATGCTTATGCTGTCATCAGAAAACAAGTCATCAGAAGACTACTCCCAAAATTGGAAATTTGAACTGCAGGACTCGATGAGCATAAGCTCCCAGGGATATCTTGTCAGCCAAAGAAAGCAGGACGAAGAAAACGTACGCTGCACGTATACAACGATTCACTACGTACCTCAACAGCCAAGTTTGCTCCAAGAAGAAAAAAAAAAGTGCAAAAACTCTTGTCTCGTACATCTTAGCATCGCATGCTGCCTACGGCTAGCCGTCAAGATAAGATCTATCATGAATCAGTTCTTTTTTTCTTTTTTTTTTCTCCGCTGCACGCGTAAAAACCACACTAACCGTTAACAGGTAAGAGTGTGGAGATAAACCCGACAGGTAACCGCCGTTATCTTGTTTACTGGCAACTTTGCTCCAGCTACAAATACAACAAGCTGTTATGGAACAGAGCCAGACTCTCTATCGCACTAAAGAAGAGAACACTTTTTTTAAAAACACACTTTGCTCTTTAGCACTTACTCCCACACTGTCTGCTACTGACGACACCGCTTGGCGAGAAAGACGCGCCTTTTGGGCCTAGTAGTATCGTCGGTAGCAGTTAATGGGTTAACCCACTCAGTCCTGGTAGACTGCACTCTGTGTGTCGGTCTGGCTACATTAACAGATTCTGGTCTACACACCACAACAACATACGGTAAGAATATCCTTTGCCGTCTATTTCTATGTCACAGTTCTGGAGACAGATCGACCATGACATTCAAAAGGGGGGGGGGGGTGGGTGTCAGAATAGCTTGGCGCCTGTAGGCGCCAAGCTATTCTGACACCACCCTTGAACTATTATGGTTGATCTACATCCTGTCAGGGCTTCAGGAGAAAACAAGGGTGGTTCAGAACTGTTCTGGTACTACCCTTAAACTTGCATGGTCGATCCACATCCTATCGTGGCATGTCAGGGCTTTCTGGGTTATGGGTAGCTCAGAAATGTTCTGAACTACCGTTGAACTATTAGGGTCAATCAGCCTCCTCCTACACTGTAGCGTAGTTTTCTGAAGACAACTTCAAATATGAGAATCACGGCCCTTGCGGTACACTCTATATTAAAACGTCTAAATTTAAACCACAGTACCAGTGCATGACTCTACTTTCAAAAGGAAAGCCTTTTCTCTTTTCTAAAACCACAGCCACATATTTCCATACAAAAAGTGCCTTTTCGATTATCTTTCTCCCCAAGCGGCAGTTTAAAAAAGGCAAATTTGATTTCGTTCATCGTTCATGAGCACGAGGCGATCTGCGCAATGTCCAGCTGACATGAAAATTGAAAAAAATTATCCATGACGTGATAGCTGCCGCAACAGGCTTAGGGCGAACTTGAAGGCTCATTAGCCTCCTCTCTCTGAGAATCAGAAATATAAATGTGTCTTGTTCTTCGGGTGTTCCCCCCCCCCCCCCACCCCACCCCCTTCCTAATAGTTTGGCAGTAATATGCAATACCACAGACAGGAACACAACTATCGATGGTTCTTGCTAGCTGTAAAGTTATAAAAAGTGATAAAGACAAAATTTTTCACAATGACGTCCAAAACACAATCTACGTCCACTGGAAGTGAAGGGCTTAACCCATTTAGCCTGGACGCCCAATAGCAGGAGATGAATTGACCATGAAAATTCAAGAGTGGTGCCAGATTAGCTTGGCGCCTTGCGCCAAGCTAATCTGGCACTACCCTTGAATTTTTATGGTCAATTCATCTCCTGCAACGGGTACATTGTCGTTAGGTAACACTACTAAAATTTGGGAAATGGGGCCGCGGTGCTTAATGGGTCACAAGTCAAGCTCACTCATGCACCTGACCCGTGATCTTCACAAGCCCCTGCATTGCAAGGTCTCACGTGTCTATGCCTGCTGCAGATGGAACGCAGTCTGCCGGGGATCATGAGGACCTATGCTCGTTGCAGACAGAACGGGTACGCCACAGGAGTGTCACCTCTCATTCCTGACTAAACCTCAGTCAAGCTAGTTTTACCGATAACCGATTTTGACAGAAACATGAACGATGCACCAAGCTAGCCGAATGGAGTGGGTTGCGAGTACACAGGAAGTCACTTCAGTCAGTTCTGCCCTGTGAATGCTGAAGCCAAATAGTCCACTCCTTGTCAAAAGCGAGACTGTCACTGTAATACAATGAAAATCATGCTTTTCGCTGAAAAGGACATACTGCTTTTTGCCCTCACCCGGCAGAGTTTCATAATGAAAGCATCTCTATGAAAAGACATTAATGTGAGTGGTTTTGACATATCGCCGGTGAGTCATGAATTCAAATTCAATGAATGCAGGTGAAAATGTGTGCTGGTCTGTAATAGTGGCCCTTACGACTGACTGCAAAGCCGTAAGGTCCAAAATTGTAGACTGCACTCAGAAAACGCAAGCCAACACGTGACACTTTTACTATGGTGAGCAAAGAACAATGGTGACTATGCCCGAGACCTTCAGTTAGTTGGTATCGGTACTCGTGAATTTCTGGGGAATTTTTCTCTGTAATATTAACTATACCGAATACACCCATCCTCTTAACCCCTTCTCTGCCGCTGGTCGCAGATCATGCTTCTTAAAATCTGTGTCAACTCAACCCCAAACAATCTCATCCGTCAAAAAAACACAGATACAAAGTTGGGCCAGCAAGAGGTCGCGGGGGCTCATGAGGATCTATGCCTCTTGCATTTGGTGTGCTATTCGTTGTGTTCAGGCCGTGAAGCGATGAATAACACACACAAAAAAAGGTTGCCTGATACACTTCATTCAAACTTGCCAGGTAAAAAGTATTTGCAAACAAATAAAGTAACTGTGAAGTGGTTGGCTTTTCTCTCGACGAGTACTCTTATCACTGGCTACTAACGTCAATGCAGTAGTAAGAATTGATTAAGGGCGAACTTTGTTTACGCTGAACAACCACTAATCCGGGGGAAAACTCCGCCAAAGAACACCGTCCATCTGCACGAGGCGTTGATCCTCATGAGCCCCCGCTGCTTTCTGCACGCCTCTTGCTGTCTGCACTTTGATCTGTGTGACTAGTTTGCATTTATCTTCATGTTGTTTTCGATATTGAACTAGCACGGTGTATTCTTTTATAATTGAACTAGTAGCACGGTGTATTCTTATTTTAGCACGGTGTATTTATTCTCTTATAAGTGGAGAGACTATGGCGTGCGAGCAAACACCTAAGTACACTGCGTAACGCGTCACTCTCTGTAAAGAATCGTTCGTTTCCTTTGATATCTGCGACATCTGTCCCCCTGCAATACGTCCGGTAAACAATCGACTCTTGTTCTGTCCTGTTCACCTTTTGTGCGCCAATAAATTACACGCACCCACTCCCCGGACAGCCAAAGGCTTGCATGCGTGTAGTTGATTAACCCCCTTCACTGCCAGGGCGCAGTGGCCAATACCAAACTGCAAGAGGCATAGATCTTCATGCGCCCCCGCAGGTGCGGGGGCTCATGAAGATCTATACCTCTTGCAGGAATTACTTTGCGAACATGTGCTTTAGACGGATGGGGCACTTTAGTGCTGAATTAACACAGGTTTCAGAAACACCGACATCAAGTGATGATCTGCGACCACTGGCATTGAAGGGCTTAAAGCGCAGGTTACTTGTATTTCTTTCTTACTTCCACTATTCCAGTACCTTGAAAGGGAAATATCAAAGAGCGACAATGAACTATCACGATCGACGCAAGACGAATGCATAGTGCTTGGCAGATAAACAATTTGGTTCTGAAAGCGAAAGAGGTAGCCTCTATTTATTTCAGGATGTAAGTTGCGCGTACACGCGACTTAGCCCTAAGCTCAGAAATCAGACTCTTTCTTCCAAGGAACACGCAGTTTTCTTAGACAGGCTTTGGGTGACTTTTGAAGGTCTTTGAAATTTCATTATTCATAGCACGTTTCCCATAGGTTAGACTGACGCTACAAAAAACAACTGAGTTTACACAGCAAACCCTGCACCTTCAGTTACACACGGTAGACTTCCAACGCTAGGAGCTCGGCTGATACCAGCTCAGTTTTTCTGGCTGGGGAATACAAAGTCTGTTACGAAAGAGAAAAGTCACTTTAATCTGGGCACGTTCTGAGCAGCCCAGCTGACACACCGGGGAGCAGAGTTTACATTTGCCTGGTTAAGCGGACTCTGCAAGTCCTATCACACCGCATGATGTTCCCTAGTCCACTTCTCCCTCCAGCACCCCAACCATCACGGGTCTTCTGCACGAGGCATAGATTCTCACGAGTTTGAGAAGCTGTGGACAAGTTATGCTTAACCCATTTAACCCCAAGACCACATTTCCTAAATTTTGGAGGTGCTACTTAATTAAAGGCTACATAAGGACCATGATAATAAGGACCATGATAATTCAAAGGTAGTGCCAGATGAGCTTGGCAAGCTCATCTGGCACTACCCTTGAATTACCATGGTCAACCCATCACCTGCTGTGGGGCGTTGGGGCTACATGGGTTAATATTGGTTCCTCATCTAAACAATATAAATGAATCGACCATGAAAGTTCATGGGCAGAAAGCTGAATTCGAGGACAGCCGTTTATAATTGGTCCAAACTATAAAGGTGGTTCACAATCGAGTCCGCTGGAGGGGTGCTGAGCACTTGCGGCCCTATACTTGACGAGGCGCGAAGTGGACTATGTACGGTTAAGTCAAGAAAGTTCATGGGTGGTGCTAGAAATGCAAACTTATGGTCAGTCTCTGTTGTCAGAAAGTAGTTAACACCTTCAATGCCAGGTGAGGCAGAGTATGATTTTGAAATCTTTGTTGCACCACCCTTCAACTATCAAGGTCGATCTGTCTCCTGAACGGTAAACTGCACAAGTTTGGAATTTCGTTGGGAGCATCCCCATGCGCTTACACAGAAGTTACATCGCTGTTCCTAATACGTCGGACGTTATCGGTGCTTAGTATACATGTAACGCGCTTCCGTATCCCTAATGGCAGAGTGGTTTGGGTGGTAACGTGCACAGGCAGATCTATGCGATCTGTACCGGAAACAAACCGGACAAACTGGGGTTATTAAGGTCTGCGCAAACCGGCAAACTACATGACAAATTGCTTGTAAGCAAATGTTCCCAAATATTCAAATTTAAATCTAACCACGAGAAAAAAACGATACATGAAAGTGCATTGTCAGATATCAGTGAGTTTTATCCGTATTTTTTTTTTTTGTGTGTGTGTTTCTTTTTTCTACCCCATGTCCCAATTTGTAGACCTGTGGTACACAGGGAAGGAGGGGAGGTGCCCACAGTGAAAGTTGGGCTATTCTGAGTTTGACGTTACTTGAACTTGACTCTATGGGCAGAGTTCAGCTGCTTCTGTGTCTTTCTTTTAAAGCCACGCGGCACCGTTCTTCTGCAGGCCCTGAATTCACTACAGGTGCTTTGAAATAAAGGCTGGAAGCGGTACCTCCTTTCAGGTGCACACTTCAATTTTGGATGACTCCCATTGATTGAGGTTGTAAATTGAGCCGCCTGAGCTCGATCCGCAAGAGGCATTGATTCTCATGAGCCCCTGCATTCGCAGGGGCTCATGAGAATCTATGCCTCTTGCAGACAAATAGGCCTGGTTAAGGGACTTTGTTTACATATTCAAACTTAATTGTGCTAGGCACGCACGCAACTTCGCACTTGCCTTTGCAGCCCAAAAAATATACGACCAACCCCCCCTTCACACGTGATGTTAGATCTAACTCAGGAGGCATAGATCCTAACGAGCTCCTGTCTACTGCAGGGACTACATGGGGATCTATGCCTCTTGCAGATGAAAACTGTTGGCTGCTGGACTGCAGAGTTGAAAGGGAAACACCTGCAGGGGGGAGGATCCGGAATAGAACGACATTCCCTCCTGGCTGCCACATGCTGCCGGTAGTGGTACCCAGCGGCACGCAACCTTCTGGGAACATGTTCTTGCTCACTGCTGCACAGTGGTTTCGGGCTGCTGCACTGCACATTGTGCATTTCATGTTCATAATATGGACAGAACAAAAAAGACGAGTCGGTAAAGACTCCAAGTTTATACCACAGGCATGGAATGATCGTTTGGTAATCGATCACCTCAATAACATGGGTAGTGAGAAATATCACCTTCGGTGCTATTTCTTACTACACATGTTATAGAGGTGATCGCTTACCTAAAGAGTATCCCATGCCTTTGTTTACACCCATTCAGCTCTATACACAACACAGCAAGATATGGATGAATCATGGTTGCCGGAATAGCTTGTCGGCTCAAGGCACCAGCTCTTAACCCTATAGCTGTTGGCAAAACTTCCTTTCCTTTAGAAATCACGACAAAAACGCTAACAGCCACAGGGTCAACTATCGTCGATCAGTTTTCTCAACCTTAATATAGTCTGACAACTCCCAACGCTCACAATTTCGATCATATGGCTAATTGCGTTAATTTCTTTTAAGTAAAAAAAGTACCATTATTAATCTTCTCCCCTTCCATGTGTTTGCGTCTTCTTGTCTGTGTGGGTTGGGGGGGGGGGGGATAATCCTGTATTGCAATAACGATGCAATTATTCACGCCAGTAAAACACTCACAAAGCGTCTCTCCTTCTTGGTAAAATTCCTCCAGTCATCTAAATTTATCTACCATCTTCGACAGTCCACCTCGCTTTGCCTTTGCACGACTCGTAATGTTCTCCCTTCTACTTTTGTCTTCAGATCCGAGTCCGATTAGTCACCGCTGTCTCCAGGTCCCGAGAGGAACAGATCACGAGATCACGACGAGATGATGATGGAATTGGGGTGGGGTAGCAGGACGGTCAATCTCAGCAGTGCCCTGCCACAGCACGCCCCATTCATCTCCTACAAGCATAGACTCTAATGAGAACCTGGACCAGGATCGGCTACGATTACATCTCAAACCCGACGACATCCTCGTGTGCGGAGAACAAAATAATGTAAGTAGGACCGACTCCTCTACCAGCAAGAGGCATAGATTCTCATGAGCCCCAGAGGCAGCAGAGGCTCATGAAAATCTATGCCTCTTGCAGATGGCCCTGCTCTGGGTCTTGTAACATCTCAAGCCTCTGAGAGATGGAAGAAATTGGCTGCAGGACTGTCCACACAATCTGAGGAATGCATCCCTGGCGTTACAAGTGTGATGAGCAGTGCTCGGTGCTATCACTCTGACGCCCAATTTGCTTGTCACACGGGACGTAATGGATGAGGCGACACGAGCAGCCGGCCAGAGCGTGAGGGACCGTCCACTTCTCTTTCAGGCAATCAAAGCAAAACGGAGTATACGCGCCGGAACGAAATCAGAGTAGTAGATCAGAACATCGTCAACAATCTAAGAACACTCCACCGCTACTGGAAACGTTCTCAGTGTGTCAGTCGTTTCTGCTGTGACTGCATCGTTGTTTTGACAAATTAATCAGTGTTGGATCTGCAATTTTGAGCCTCACGACATAACGCCTAAAGATCCAAAATCACAGACCTGCACACTTTCATAACCTGAAAAATCGGCAAATAATCTTTCTACGTCTCTTCATCTTGTATAATATTGTAATATTTGTTCGTGTAGCGAAATGACTAATTTGAAAGGAAAGAAGTTAGTCGGAAGTTACAATACCATAATTATGCGACAGTGACATGCCACCCATCGGTCATACCGAAGGAGTGCGAGAAGCACGTGCAAGGGCAGCTAGCTGTGGACACGAGGCACGTGCGTGCTGACGGACCTCTGTCGGGCCTCTCTGGTCACCAGGGTCCGTTTGTTTGCTCGCTGTCGCCACTGCACAATTCCTCCTTGCGAGGAGCAGAGGTGTCAGTACTAACCACTTGAGCTCGTCTGTGACGGCTAGCACTTCCTGCATGAGGCACAGATTCTCATGGGCCCCTGCGGCTTCAGTCGCAGGAGCTCATGAGAATCTGTGCCTCATGCAGGCGGCTTGTTTTCTGTCTGAACACGGTCTACTCGCCAACGTCCGTCTATTTGCTAGCCGTCACAGACGTGGTCAGGACAAGTCGAGGCGCTATGTCCGAGTGTTGCCTTGTTCCTCCCGCTCGACCCTCCTCCCCTGTAACCCCCTTGTGAATGCCGCCACCAATACTCTGAACACCACAATACTCTGAACACCACCGGTGGCTACATGCACAAGGGGGTTAATCGCTTTCGGCATCAGTACACGACAGTTAGGGAGTCACGATGATTCACGTTGACTCGCGCGGGATGTCCCAGAGGCCGCAGGAAGCAGGCCGTCTCGAAATGCTCCCGCAGGCAGCCAAAGTTTTAAAACAAACAAACCCCAATCTCGATGACGTGACCGACCCAAATGCCTATGCTTGAGGAACACAGATGCTAAAGTGACTGATCCATACTGAGACTCGATTGCTGGGGCGAGCTTAACCCATTTAACCCTATGGCCACATTTTGC
Source organism: Semisulcospira habei (assembly GCA_036245525.1). Taxonomy (NCBI): domain Eukaryota; kingdom Metazoa; phylum Mollusca; class Gastropoda; family Semisulcospiridae; genus Semisulcospira; species Semisulcospira habei. Next base: position 33,457,681 of record BTPG01000008.1, on the reverse strand, counting down.
AAATTTGGGAGGTGTCATCTATGTACCAGTTACAGTAGATGGATCGATCGTAATTGAAGGGTAGTGCCTGATTAACTTGGCGCCTGATGACGTCAAGCTAATCTGGCACTACCCTTAAATTATCATGATCGATCTATCTCATACTGAAGGGCATCGGGGCAAACTGGGTTAAAATGTAAAATCCTACGTAAGCTGCTACGCTACGTGCTTCTCTATGGCGTTATGACTTGCGCAGGACTTAAGTTCACCCACACAACTAAGCCAAGGAGCAATAGTTCTTCTTAAAGCGCCGGGATAATGACGTTGCCTGAGAACCTTCAGAGCCTGAGCCTCTGGCAGAAAGACGGGACTCGCTGATGGATTTGTCCAGCAGGACAGAACGAGTGACCAGCACGGCGTCACCAGAGTCCTCTCCCTAGAACAAACACTCGTTGGCCTTGCTGCATTACAAATGGTTTCTACAGTTTGCGCGGACACAAAGTGGAGTGTCGCGAACAAATTACATAAAAGCCTGGGCAATCTGTCGGCTCAGGACGCGAGCTAGAGCAGCAAAGTGCCATTCGAAACTTTCACGCCAAATTTGCTAGTATCCATTATGAGGTTCCTTTTCAATTGAACGAGTAACAAATACAAACGAAAATAATATTTATATGATCTGCTTGCTTCCCCTCACCCCCTACCACCACCACTTCCTTGGGGGGGGGGGGGGGGGGGGGGGAGGAAACAGATGGAAAGGAAGCTGAGTACATGAACATTCAAACGAAAACCTTGAAAACATCCTTTGCCAATTCCCTGCCACTGTACGTACATTTTTGTTTCTGAAATCAGTGTTCATTCAACTACCAAAAGCCACAACCGTCCATGAAACACGGGCATAAACTGGTCACAACAAGAGGCATAGATCCTCATGAGCCCCCGCAGTGGCGGGGTATCATGAGGATCCATGCCTCTTGCAGTTGGATCTTGTTCGCTTTTTCTCGCCAGTGAAGGAGAAAATACGTAAGCAAAATTCGTAAAAGTAAAATTGGACAACTCTCTACCAATAAGAGGCACAGATTCTCAACAGCATCCGCGGCTGCAAGAGGCATTGATTCTCACGAGCCCCTGCAATGCAGGGGCTCGTGAGAATCTATGCCTCTTGCAGATGGGACGGTTTCAGCCGGCGAACTGACAGAAGAAGCATGTAACCGTTTCTCCAGAGACCCGAGGAAAAACATGGATTTTTCATTGAGGTCGGGGTCCCCCAGCTCTGGGAGTTCAACAAACCAAATTGTGGGCGAAGTCGAGAGGAAAACGCCAAGAACAATGCACGGAGCAGAGCTGACAAGCGAAATTAAAAGATAAGGGCCCTCATCAACCCCTCCCTTTTGTCTCTCTCGTCACTACGGGAGTCTGGTCGAGAAAAAAAAGCCCGATCGCCATTGTTGGAGACTGTGACCTCCTCCGTATCAGGACAGGAGAGTGAGTGGGCAGATCCAAAACCGTCCAGCGTGAGGTGTGAAATCTCTGGAGCCCCTGGGGTTGCAGAGCGCGTCATGAGCATCCACGATTCTCGTAGTTTCTAAAGAACTGGACGCTCTCGTGCCTTGTTCCATCCGGCCAAGCCATCAAACTCCTTCCACTGCTCTAGTCTCCTAATCGACGTGAGTTTTGAGGGATCAAATCAATAAAATAACCTGCGGCCCCCCACTACACACAAAAACTGCGGCATTATGGAGTACCCCCCCCCCCCTCTAACCATATCATCCGCACATGCTCCTAAATTACTGGCTGTTACCCAACAATTTTAGCGGTTTGCTGCTCAAGCGTTATTAGGCGAGAAGGGACGATGGTAGGTTGGAATGTGATGACCTCCTCATCAATCGACAGAAGAACATGCACGTCAATGCAGACCGTCATACTTTATCAGGAAGAGGCAAAGATCCTCATGAGCCCCTGGAGTCGCAGGGGCTCATGAGGATCTATGCCTCTTGCAGATGAGATGGATCGCTTTCTAAGGGTGGCTATACTAGCGATATTGGCCATGCGAGGACAATTACAGGCTTCGGTGGCTGTTTTGAGGCCCTCAGGACGGCTGCATCTGTCAAGGTTTCTCTCCATATGTTTTTCCTGTAAATGTAATTACGGGACGATTTCGCCCCTTGTTTTAAGCCCCCAGAGACACATTTACATCGAGAGATGCACCACAACAATGTGTAAAACATCTGGGTTATGTATGATACAATCTGAATTTTCGGGTGTAACCATGTTCACGCGGTGTGATATCAGAAGTCAAAGGCAGACTTTCACACTTTCAGAAACGCCAAGGCTAAATGACCAGATTTGTATCTAAATTTGTAATAGATCCGTCATAACACAAGCAATACCTCGAAAGATATCGAAGAGCAAACATGGTGCACAGAACGACAAGATGCAATGTAATTTTTTTTTAAACTTGAAAAAAGAATAGAAAAAAAAGTGATCCTCATAGGAATGACTAATCTCTAATCCCTACAAGGTCGTGTCGACATTTAAGGTGATATTGTTGCAAGCAATGCTGCTGTTGCAGGGGCCTTTTTTCTGAAAATGAACAGAAGGTTCAATCGGCAAATTGCCATACGACAGGCAGATGAAAGACAAGATGGATCGATGCTTAAAAACAAAAAAAGAAACGAAACACACACAAACACAGTCATACCAGGATGACTCTGCTTTCGATTGGTTAGTTAGTTATTTGGGTTTAACGCCGAGCATCCGACTGAGGCCAGCTCACGGCGGCTTTCAAATGGTGCCGCACAGTCCAGATCTGGCAAAATTTTCAGCTTAACAACCATAATTTGAAAACGTTCAATGACCCCCTCTGGCAACAAACCAACGAACAAAAAAGCAAGAGGCATCGATCCTCATGAGCCCCCGCAATTCGCGGGGGCTCATGAGGATCTATGCCTCTTGCAGACGCTGCATGGCGTCAAGAATTCAAAACATCGCAGTGGTTTTCCGTACAGTTTTGTTACGGTGCGTGGTTCTGTGAGGCTTCCCGGAGAACCTGTGCGCTCAGCCGCGCCGCTGTTTGTGTGGGTATAGAGAGTGTAAAACGTGGTTTCTCCGTAAACAAGTATTCGTAACACTCTGGGGAATCGGTTAGCCATCTGACGCTTCTGAAAGCAAAACCATTCCTTGCATGCAAGCTTTGGCTGAAAAGCACTGAAGAGAATGAGATGCGTCTGCTGGGAGGGAAAGGGTGATAGATTCGCGCCTATGAAATATTACTTAGAAAACACAGCAAGACGATGATTTCTTGTACAGTCCCTCTTTCAAGATGATCATACGTCTAAAATAAACGCCTGCCTTCTGCAAACACAGAAGCTCCTCACGAGCCTCTGCTGTTTTCAAGCCCAGAGAAACTGCCAATGCAAATGGGCACACTTCCCGCGCTGGGATCTTGTTAACCCCTTGACTGCCGAGAAAATGTAAACATGATCAAACTGCAAGAGACACCGATCCTCATGAGCCCCCGCAGTTGCGCGGGCTCAAGAGGATCCGTACCTTTTGTCGACACCACTTTGAAACTCGGAAGAAACTGGGAAAGATAGGGGCTCTATGGCTTTGAGCTGACGAAGACTGCCACAAGCTGCGTCAAAGGGGTTAAACTGATGGCCTTGCAGCATCCAAGCCAGGGCCTCTTCCGGAGACGCCAAGATCCAAGAGTGAAAATTAATCGGTTTGGTGGCGAATTAAGGTTTTTTTCCGCCATTATCAATTCCATGACTGTCACCGTATTCTTTGTCAACGTCAATCCTACGGGGATCGCGCCGTTTTAACATCGAAGATGCATGAGGTCACGCCGACCGGCTGTCTTGATCTCCACACCGAAATCCCTCTATGCAGTCCTTGGTTCAACGCCTTGTATCTCTGAGGCGCAGATCCCTCACAGTAAGAGGCGTAGATTCTCATGAGCTCCTGCGGTCTTTTACGAGAAACTCATAAGAATGTATGCGTCTATCAGTAGGCAATTGTAATGAGGTGGGCAAATTCAGACGGAAAAGATATATCCAAGGGGTTTACAGCCTAAGACTAAGAGCCAAGACGGTGTCACGCCAATCAATCGCTAGGATAACAGTTGCACGTGAGCCAGAGAGCGAAGTTCAGTCAAACCTGTTCTTAAGCAACCATCTTTTCTGCCAAAGAAAAAGGTGATCTAAAAAAAAATTAACCCATTTATCCCCGAGTCCCTACAGCAGGAGATGGATTGACCATAATACTTCAAGGGTAGTGCCAGATTACCTTGGCGCCTTCAGGCGCCAAGCTAATCTGGCACTACCCTTGAATTGTCATGGTCAATCCATCTCCTGCAACTGGTACGGTCATTAGGCAACACCTCCAAAATTTGAGAAATGGGACCCTGGGGGTAAACGGGTTAAAATAAATTTTAAAAATACAGACGCTTTCTCAAAAGTAGTCTTGAATGGCATAAATTGTCACCTGCCATTAAAACCACCTACATGATGGTCTTTAATGACAGGTGGCCTCGCTTCAGGGTGGTCGCTAAAAAACATGTAGCGTTGAGCAGTGGAGAAGTGAAGAGTCTTGCTATAGCCGCCGACTTGAATACCTCTGATTTTCTCCACACAAGTGTAATGTCGAGTCCTACCGGCAAGGGACACTGACTGGCCGAAGGAAAATGGATGCCACGTGAGGACGGATCTGATCACACTGGCTGTCTTCCTCGATTCGCTACCGCTTATCAGCAGTAGCGAATCGAGGGAGACAACCAGTGTTGGATCTGACAGTGAAGCAGTGAGGTGTTGCGCCCAATGTGACGTTCTCAGCAAGAGCACTCCTTAGCGTTGACAGTTTTACAGCCCCTCTTCTATGTCCAATACACGTATCTGTAACACGCGTACACACGACTTCTTCTCTGAAAGCGGATCAAGGTAATTGTAAGACTAGTGTAAACATGATTCTCATTACTTATTCTCCAACCCCACCCCAAAAAATGAAACGAAAAATAAAAGCAAAACAAATATACTGTTTCGGAAGTGCCCCGTCGTGCTATAAAACAAACAAAAAGAAAATGCCATCAAGCACATCTCAAAGGTGGCCTCCGTGTCGGTGTGACTGTCGACAAAACAAATGTGACTATCCATAAAGCAGTGGTAGACCTCTCACGTCCAACATACGCTGAACCTTCCATGGCTTCCTCTCTCTGGGAAAGACGTATGTAAATTTAGCAGCGAGAAGCTGATTGCTGGACAGTCTATGCTTACTGCTGTCTGCGCCTCTTGCAGCTGAATGGTTTTCGGTGAAGAAGTCCGAATACAAACGCAGCCAGTGAAACGTGTCAAGACGGGTTTTCCGGCTGATTGATTCATCCGTGTTGTGGACGTCTCTTTGACCGACGTTTGGCAGCTGGGTTACTTTACGCGATACAGTTCAATCACCGTAAAGCAAGACAATACAAGGCTAGCGAAAGGACCTTGGGACGCGGCGAGTTTTTGTTGGACATGGCATCATATTATGTAGTAGTAAGAAAATCCCAGAATCTCACAACGCAAAATGTACGTACCACCGTCAGCGAGTGAGACAAGTACGTTATGTAAACAAAAGCTCTCGGAATTATCCGTCAAGAGGCAAAAATTACTTCCATTTTGTGTAGCCTGATTTTTTCCTAGCATGGCGCTAAGCTGTTCTGGTAGCTGCCGTGACAACGTGTCTGAGTACGTGGACATGAGAAATTGAGAAATTCAATCATGCATTGTGAACGGACGACTGGTGCCCTGTATAATCTTGTTTACCACATAGGCCGTTCTCAACAGGTTTTGTCATGGTCCGTGTCTTGTGCGCTCTGGCACCATGACGTGACCAGTCACGCTTAAAGCGTCTTAGTGGTCACGGTTGGTGTCAGCCATCATAGCGTATGCTTTTATCAACACTCCTTTCACTGAAATCCATCCATCTGCAAGTGGCATAGATCGTCATGAGCCCCCACAAACGCGGGGGCTCATGAGGATCTATGCCACTTGCTGACTTGCAAAACGACTGTGTTCAAGGACTGCTCCTCAAGTGAGGTCACCGAGTGTGCAACTTGCTATGGTAATGCAAAACGGCTGCAGTCTTTCGACTGTTCCATACGCAGGGGTATACGCTCCTCTTTCATACTTGCACAGGAGACACAGATTCTCATGAGCCCCTGCAGCGCAGGGGGTCATAAGAATCTATGCCACTTGTAGCTGTTACTTGTGAGGCACCGAGACGCATTGTCAGGAACCATGCGCAGGCACGAACAAAGAAGCTTTGGACACGGCAGGTCAACTCTCCATTGTCAGTATCTGCTGGGGCTCTCGCCAGTTTGCAAATCCTGTTCGCTGATCACTCACTTCTGGCTAGTGTTCAATGCCGATGCTAAGATACGCTTCACAGCAAAAAGACAGGCACACTGGATATCAGTCTACATGCGGTTTCCCGGGAGGTCCAGTTTCTAAGCTACTTTCAACGGAAAGGTTAACAACCGTCTCTGCCTAGAAAAAAATGAACAGCATCCAAATGCAAGAGGTACAGATCCTCATGAGCCCCCGCAGTTGCGGGGGCTCATGAGGATCTGTGCCTCTTGCACGTTGAATTTACAGTGATTTCAAACGAATATGTAAGCATAGCAGCCTCTCCCAACGAGGACCGCAGTAATGTACTTTGGTCGCACTGCTCCACTTAGGGCTACAATACCGGGACAAGGTTTACAAAAAAAAATATTCAAAAGAAAAAGTTGTTCAGTCCTCTGTCTTACACTGTGTCCGTTGGACCGTGGACGCCCAGAGTGCTTGCCATCCGTCCGCTTAATAATATATGGATTCAGACGAATGTGTGTGCTGGGTTGTGTTAGAAATTACGGCTGGAAACCATAAGGTCCAAAATCACAGACTAACACACAGTTCTCTAGTCCTGTCAAAATACTCCTTTCTTCAAGGAATATGCGTCAACAAAACAAACTTCGAAAGCACGTTTACACAAGAAATTTTCAGTAAAGAAACTCTAGGAATCGAATTGAGCTACGTAGCTCTAGCAATCAAGTTGGATAAGAAATGCTACCCCGGTACGCAAAAGGTCCTCGGGCGGACAATAGCCGCAGCGGTCCCGCGCACGAAAGGGGCCGTCGTCGGCCCGAAGACCTTTTGCTACTGGGAGCTGGCTCTAACTACACCCAGATTAGATAGCAATCGTCTCAGAAATGTTGCCCCATAAAGTCGGCGGTCCCTTCCTTTAACAACCGACAGCCACTTTTTATGACAGACAGCTTCTGTTCGCGGATCGGTATTAAAGGTAGCTGGAGCAGAAAGCTATTCTCCGACAGTCTGTTGTCCTCCGGGTTTATTGCCACCCCTCGCCAACCGCGCACCCAACCCGCAGTAACTCCCAAGGAGTCAGACTGAGGAAAACCTGGAACGATCTGGTCAGCAAGAGGCATAGATTCACGTGAGCCCCTGCAACTGCAGGGGATTATGTGAATCCACGCCTCTTGCGGGTGACAAGAGGTTAAACAGGTCCGCAGTCGTACCCTGAACCCCGCGCAACACTCTAAGTTTGGGGACTCGCCGGAACCGAGCTTAGTAAGCATAAGGCAAAAATTCGCATGAGCTCCTGCAACGGCAAGAGCTCATGTGGATCTACGTTTCTTGCAGTTTGGCAGACCTGTGCCTCTCGCGTCGGCTTATGTTGACCTCCGAGGACAAGAAGAAAAAGAAAAAAAAACTGTGGGTGACGGGGGACACTGGTTATCAGGGTTTGCACAGACATGCTATTTCTTCAGCTAGAAATGACCATCTGCAAACGGCCCAGGCCCTCATAAGCCCAGGCGTTTCCATGAAAACTTAGTCGGTCGCTGGCGAATATCGGTCTCATTCGCATCCTCAGTGGGAGGACGGTATTCGGACTGAAGTCAGCGTTTTCAAGGGCAGATGTTTTGGTTCTGGGAGCGGGCGATATCCACACTAAAACAGTCTCCGGGTTGAAAGTAACTCCGCGATGACCGCTTCGGTTAACCCCTTCATTGCTGGTTGACGCAGACTGATGTGTTCCTGAAATCGTGGTCAATTCCATGTCAAGGAGCCTCAGCCGTCAAAGGAACATGGATTCAAAGTGGCGCCAGCAAGAGGCATAGATCATCATGAGCCCCCGCAACTGCGGATATATATCTCTTGCAAGTTTCTGAAATCTTAGTCCACTCCACGCCAAGCCAAGGAGTTCCAACCGTTCAATATACATGGATTCAAAGTGGCGCCAGCAAGAGGCATAGATCATCATGAGCCCCCGCAATTGCGGATATATCGCTTGCAAGTTCGAAATCTTAGCCCACGCAATGCGGATATATATCTCTTGCAAGTTTCTGAAATCTTAGTCCACTCCACGCCAAGCCAAGGAGTTCCAACCGTTCAATATACAGGGATTCAAAGAGGCGTCAGCAAGAGACATAAATCATCATGAGCCCCCGCAACTGCGGATATATATCTCTTGCAAGTTTCTGAAATCTTAGTCCACTCCACGCCAAGCCAAGGAGTTCCAACCGTTCAATATACAGGGATTCAAAGAGGCGTCAGCAAGAGACATAAATCATCATGAGCCCCCGCAACTGCGGATATATATCTCTTGCAAGTTTCTGAAATCTTAGTCCACTCCACGCCAAGCCAAGGAGTTCCAACCGTTCAATATACAGGGATTCAAAGAGGCGTCAGCAAGAGACATAAATCATCATGAGCCCCCGCAACTGCGGATATATATCTCTTGCAAGTTTCTGAAATCTTAGTCAACTCCACGCCAAGCCAAGGAGTTCCAACCGTTCAATATACAGGGATTCAAAGAGGCGTCAGCAAGAGACATAAATCATCATGAGCCCCCGCAACTGCGGATATATATCTCTTGCAAGTTTCTGAAATCTTAGTCAACTCCACGCCAAGCCAAGGAGTTCCAACCGTTCAATATACAGGGATTCAAAGAGGCGTCAGCAAGAGACATAGATCATCATGAGCCCCCGCAATTGCGGGTATATATCTCTTGCAAGTTTCTGAAATCTTAGTCCACTCCACGCCAAGCCAAGGAGTTCCAACCGTTCAATATACAGGGATTCAAAGAGGCGTCAGCAAGAGACATAAATCATCATGAGCCCCCCGCAACTGCGGATATATATCTCTTGCAAGTTTCTGAAATCTTAGTCAACTCCACGCCAAGCCAAGGAGTTCCAACCGTTCAATATACAGGGATTCAAAGAGGCGTCAGCAAGAGACATAAATCCTCATGAGCCCCCGCAACTGCAGTTGCGGGGGCTCATGAGGATTTATGTCTCTTGCAGTTGGATCTTGTTCAATTCCTACGGTTGATCGTTTCCACGATAACGGACCGACCATGACAGAGCAAGGGTGGTGCCAGAACAGCATGCCGCCTTGAGGTCGACTCCTAGACTCTCTTTGGGAATTCGTTCTTAGATTTCAATGTGTTAATTGATACAGAGTTCGTTATACTGCGACCCGGAGAGTTCCCCAGGTTCCCAGCCGTCGTAAATTCCGCGCCTGAAGCCGATCTCTGCAATACACAGAAGACAGGAGTGACTCCTCAAACACGGCCGCTGAACCCAACAAGAGGCACACAGGGGCGATGATGGGGATCTATGTTCCTCTCACCGATGGCTGGTGATTGCTGCAGTAAGGGAGCTCGCTAGTTCATTGTCATCCCCAGAAGTCAGTACCTTCAGTACCGTGACTATTGTCTCCGCGCGTGTTGATGGTTCTCGTGACCCTCTCCGGAACATTCGCCGGGCTTAGAGTTCACACTCCCAAGCCTTGAGGAGCAGAGCCAAGAAGAATTCAAGCGAGGCGCTGATTCTCATGAGCCCCTGCGAATGCAGGGGCTCATGAGAATATGTGCCTTTTGCAGACGACGTCAGGACTGAAGACCGACGGATTTGTGAGAGAGAATGGTCTTCGGTAATGACTCTCGGCGATTCGTTCCAGAGGAGGGGAGGGGGGAGAGATATTGCCACGCGCCTCCACATCAATCATCTGTTCTCCGACCGTTCGGCCACCTTCAGTGTTGTTTTAAGTCACACAAACATGCAGTCACCGTGAAAATCGGCCTGGAGACAATGGGGCTCAGGACTCGGCGGGGCTCCTCGTTTAGTCTCGGTCACAGCTATTAAATCTGCTCGCGTGGAGTTGTTCTTGTTTATTAATCCTTTTCATTCTGATACACTACTGCTTGAAATGAATTTGACCATGATCGTTCAAGGGTGGTGCCAGGATTGCTTGGCGCTATAGGCGCCAAGCTATTCTGACACTACCCATGAACTAAAATGGTTGATCTATCCCCTGATCTGTAATGAATTCTTCATAGGACAATATGCAGATTTTTACCCCCCCCCCCCCCCAAAAAAAAAAAAAAAAAAAAAAAAAAAAAAAAGAGCCTCAGGATGTAATGAGATAACTTTCACTTCGGTCTCGTGTAATCAGAAAACTACAACGCAACGAAATGCGGACTGCACTGCCACGTCCTTGAAAACGTGTTCAGGCAAGTCGTGAGCATGGCGTTAAATGAACAACCACCACAAGTTCGCATTCTCATGTAAATGAAAGTGAATGTATGGAGTGGGTCAGTGATGTTGCCTGGCGCTGCTAATCTTCTACTGCGGTAGTGATAAATCGCATGAGACCTATTGAACACAGATATAACACACGATTTCAGGCGCCAACACACAGCTAATACTAGGCAATGAAGATCTTAACTTCGGCAGAACAGCCAAACAAAGCGTGCTTAAAACCCTAACCCCTAACCATTTAACCCCTTCGTTGCCGCGTCAGAAACTACTGCACACTGACCGACACACGCGTGAAGGAACAGATGTAAATGGGACTGAAAATATGTATACAGAACAAAATACTAACATGAGACATAAAACCTCATGATCCCCAGCGACTGCGGGGGTCCATGACGATTTATGTCTCTTGCAGCTGGGTGGCGTTCGCTTGTCCCCGGCAGTTAAGGGGTTTCAGCTCCAGAGCCAATAGGTTGTCCCCGTCACCTACATTACTGCCTTATTCTGAGATCTGCGTTTATTTTTTATTTTTTCACTGCCGCTGCCGGCCTTCTTGGCGCATCACAGTAGTAAAATCTATACTATCCCACTCCCCCCCCCCCCCCCACAAACCTCATCACCCCCACCCCCCCCCCCCTGCCCCAATACCACCAAGTCCAATTCATGAATCTTCACCACCCCTACCCCTGCTAGTCCCTTATCCTCCCAGATGCAACAGGGACAATACAATGAAATTAATGAATGAATCTGCGTTTAAGACGCGGACCATGGATCATCAATATAGCTTGGCAAGCTAACCAGGCGCTCCCCTTGAGCCGAGCGCGGTCAATCAACCGCCACCCCCACCCCAGTTGGATCAGGATTTCAAACAGCTAAACACGCCATTTTATACCAGGCACAATCCAGTTCTCAACATAAGTGCGCTGTTCCCGCAAAAGCGATCAGCGAGTATGCGCCCGGATTTCAAGTGGTTCTATTTATCTTTTATCCCGCATGAACCTTAAGGTCGACGTGCTTATGAATCACAGCTGGCCGCGCAATACAGTTATGAAATATCGTGGCATGTTTTGTCTTACGACTTGTATACCCCGGCTCAACGCCTGCGCTGGAAAAACACCGAGGCGGGGATCGAATTGTGCAAGGTTGTGAAAGATATGATGTACGGGCCATTAAGACGGACGCCGGGGCAATCTGCGAACCTTGCCCACTTTTAGGGCCTGAGCTGAATACGGGATTACGGGCCGACTTTGGCGGGGATTAGAACCCTGCTGATAGATTCGGCACCACGAGATCCCGTCGAAGAGAAGTACTCCCACCATCCCTTTGCACGTGCAAGGGGCAGAGATTTTCATGAGCCCCTGAAATCTGTGCCTCTTGCTGCAACGAGTCTGTCCTGTTCCCTCACAATAAATGTCATTCTCCAACATCGTTACCATCGTCTGTTCCCCCAAAACGGAGGCAGTGGTTGCGATTTAAACGTTCAACGCTTGAGACTATACTAACCAGGCCCTGCTCTCCTTTTTTGTGTAAGTAGAGCTCGCGAAATCCCATAGATACGCCACATTTACAGAGGGATTTGGGCCGCCGGTGTAAATTTGCCACGTGAAACGCGAGACGACAAGAAGCTACTGGGAAGAGTGGGATGAAATAAATTGGCTTCCTGGCCATTCATCCAACTCCCCATCTTCTCGCAGTGAAGGAAACAGAGGCAAACAGGCGCCAACAACAGGCATACGAGACCCCTCATCTACGCAGGCCTGTATAGATCTATGCTTGCTGCATCTGTGTAACAAATAAATTGGTTTTGTAACACACCTGATTCAGCTCTTCACTTTTCCTTCTCGCGCTGAAGAAAACAAATGTAAATGGGTGTCAGCTAGACGGAGACACAGATCTTCATGAGCGCCCGAATTCGCGGGGGCGCATGAGGATCTTTGTCTCTTGCAGACGGTTTCGCCGGAAAAGGTTCAAGCAGAAAACGTCGGCTGTAGTCGTTGAGCTGATAACCCTCGATAGGCGCGAGCTGTAGGATGTAGAGACCCACTGTCGAAAATCGTTATCAGTGGCGAATAACTCTTAAATTACGACCACCGAAAGTGAAGTTTAAGTCTCTTCAATGAGAGAAATGGGTTAATGCAGAACGTATTTAAACTTCGACAGTCGTTGGCTGGTTAGGCAGGGAGTTTGTACATTTTAGAGAGCTTTCAAACGTCTCAATTACGACTAGTAAGCGACAGGCTCTACTCAGGACCGGCTTTTTTTATTTTTATAGTATTTTTTTTTTATAGTGGATTTCAAACTTTTCAAATGTAAAGATTCAGAGAAACGAACGTTGGACCGGAATGCTCGGGGACCACACAGAAGCCTTTCAGTCTCAATTCGTGTTCGCGTGCGGTAGATAAATCCACTATCCACGACCGTCCAAGAAACGTGCTACGTTGTCAGTTCGGTACCTTCAGGCACCCACATCCAGCTCCTACGACCTGTTCAAAAAATGGCTCATTTGGGTCAGGAAGTTATAACGTAACCCTCCACCTCTCTTTCATATCGAATTATACCCCTCTCTTATTACCATTTAAACATCTTCACCGAGTGTGAGTGTCTCATTCACACATCTAACTTAGGTTGTGCATGACAACTCTCCAAAACTCATGAAATGTCTGCAAGCCCGAGTGCGCATTTTGCCGTCAGAAAATCCCCAGCATTAAAACCAGAACGTGTTTGACAGTCCCTAACCCACCCCCTTCTATCAGCAAGAGGCATAGATTCTCATGAACCCCTGCGACTGCAGGGGCTCATGAGAATCTATGCTTCTTACAGGTACGAATCTCTTTCACGCACACACCCGGAGGACGTCAACAAAGTTAATTCACAATATACATTTTCAAATACTGTTTGGTTCCTGGACCTTGATCACAACTCTATCCTTTTGGCTGAAGTGGATAACCAACAACGGCCGGTTGTATATGTATCAAGTTTGAAGTAGGCGTCAAAATCGGGTTCCCGTGCTCTTCACGACCGCATGTGTATGGCTCTCTGAAAGTACTTATCTTGCTGGGGGACACTGTATCAAGGATTGAAGTGTGTCGCCAACAAACACCAAAAAAAAAAAAAAAAAAAAAAATGAAGTCAATCTTACATAGAGATACACGAGCTGAAGTAAGCCACAACCAACAACAAGAAATTAACTCATTCGAGACGCGCCGCCTCCGGATGCGCGGCATAAACCGCGTATCCGGAGGCGGCACGTCTCGAATGAGTTAATAATGTAACACAGTAACACAACAGTACACTCGTCTTTTGTCGTTCTAGTTGTCTACAGTAATTAAAAAATACGGTAGACTGGCTCGGAGCGCATTCCGGAGCATGCACATGACGTTTTTGGCGTGCGGCGCAGAAATTCTGGCAAAGAAGTAACACGATAAAAATGACGTCACGTATAGCTACGAAAACCTTGCTAGAGAAAGTCTTTTTGACACCAAACGCCGCGCGCGCGTGCATGCGTGCGTGTGGGTGTGTGTGTGACAGCGACTAGAGCCCGCGTTTGAGGACGGACAAGCTTGAAATTTTAGGATATTGTCCCTAAAAGAATTATCTCGGGACCTTTTTTTCCAATGTTTTTTTATTAAGATGCTCATTGGCGAGAAAATGGCAGTTTCACAAAAACCGGTTGATCCACACTGGAGTCGGTAATTTTTCTTATATTTATTAGATATTTTGCGTGTAGCTAGATAAAAGGGACATATTGAATGAGTTCATTAACCAGCATTGTACCTCTAGAACATTTTGAGTGATAATTAAATATTTTTTCTAAAATATATTTTCACGTTTTTGTGATTAATTTCACGAATTATATGTATGTGTACGAATTATATGGATTAATCTGAAAACAATTGAATCTTTTTTACAAAAAAAAAAATCTTATCATTAATAATCACATGATTTTTCGTATACGGTATTTACATAAGCCTGCAGTTTGTCTCGGCTGTCGGGTACGATTAGGTCAATTGTGAGCTGTATGCCGTAGGTGTGAAAATCAGTTTTCTGCACCACTTTTTAGGAGTCATTTGTAAAACAGCTAACATAACTTTAAGTTTTCTTTTACGAATAAAACTATCTTCTAATTATTACCCGCATGAATTTTCATAAACAGTGTTTGCATAAGCCTGCTGTTTGTCCCGGCCCTGGAGTAGGATTAGGTCAAATCAGTTGCGACCTGTAAGTGCTAGGCGTGAAAATCAGAAAGAAAAATGCAAAGTTGATTATCTGATACGTCAAATGTTACTACTGCGATGAGTGACGTATAACATCGAGTCGTCACTATGAACACGGCGTCGTGGGACTAATGATGCCATGACGTGATGCTTGAAGTGACGTCATTTCGCTGCTTGTGCTATCATTCTTCTTCAGAATAGCCATGCTACGCCATACTACAGAGCTTACAAATGGCGGGAATCGCCCTGTGTCCGTCTTTATTTCTGTGCGCCAGTGTGTGTGGGTCAGAGGGTGGGTTAGAGTAGGAGGTGGATTCCTGTCGCTACACGAGCCCACAGAGCGTAACTAATGGCAGGAAACGCCGTGTGTCCCTCACTCTTTATTTGTGTGCGCCGACGTTTGTGTTGATCAGAGGTTGGCTTAGAGAGGAGGGAAATGGATCAGCATAATAAGCCTAAAAATATGAACAACTCTGAATGTTCCTAAAAGATAAACGCATCTGAGGTCCAAACAATACGGTAGACTTTGGGATGAAATCCTCATCTTATTTTCTTTCTCGAGGGACTCACATATACTTCTTCCCGACAAACGTGTAATTTAATGACTGATAAAGTATATGTCTTTTCATTATTATTCTAGATAGACTGTCACAAAGTAAGAGACAAGGCCACCACAATTATTTATAATTATTTAGAATCAATATCATTATGACCACATCTCATTTCTTCGAACTGATGTGTTAAACAGAAGAAGAAGAAAAAAAGATGTTGGGGAATAGGAAAGTGACTGAAAGGGGGAAGGGTTGAGGTGGGTGTGTTAAACCTTTCATAGGACCTGTTCCAAATGGCGCAGAAACCATAAATCTAGTGGTACATGTCACTCACTGATCTCATCTGGTGAATACGTCACCTATCGGGCAACGTCTTCATTTCAGTGATTACATACATATTTGAAGTGTACCTGCAGGTGTACCACGAATACGGCTTAAACGCTGCATCCTCTTAGCAATAATATGCAAAGGACACAGATTGAATACCTCTATACCTCATGCTGGCGGTTATGGTCGGCCCTGGCTGTTCCGAAGAAGGAAGCCTTAGGGGGTCTGCCTGCACAATTCATAAACCTGCCGAAGGATGACACGAACAATTGCGGCAATAAAGTACAGTGCTCTGTCACTGTCAGACCTTCAAGTCTACGCTCCGTAACTCTCGGGAAGGCTTACTTTTCCCCTTGTGTTGTCTTTTAACCCGTTGTTGAGTCCGGATACACTAAACCACGACACGCGGAACCGACCATAATAGTTGAAGGGTGGTGCCACCCTTCAACTATCATGGTCGATCTATCTCAAGTACGACAGCGTTATGTAGTTCTCTAAAGGAACACTCCAACGTCTGGAAATTTCAGGCTTAGAGTTCAATGTGTTAAGGAATTTCACGTCCACTGAAAGATTAAAAAGAAATCACACGCGCGCCCGCACACAAGCACGCGAGCGCGCGCATACACACACACGCTCCTAAAACATCCCTTTCCAAATCTCATTCATATTATGATCATTTATTTCTTCTGTCAGGGCATAACACGACTGGCCGACGATGTCCATTATTTCTCACAATGCAGGGCGCAATCTGACTGCCGCACAAAAGGGTTTGTCCACGGGCGGCCATTTTTCACAGCCATGCTCGCGTAATATGATTGCGACAATCTCTCCAGCCATCTTTTAAATAATGCTCTAATTGAGCCCCAAAGCTTCCTCATTATTCACCATAAAATACGCCATAGCGCTCGTAACCAGCCACCCGCCACCAACCCCGTCGCCCATTTCCTAAACATCCCCACCCCCCACTGACCCACCCCCACCTTCCCTGTAAGCAAAAGATCCTCGTGCCGATGCCGGGCTCGCGTAATTTCCTTTTGCAAACGAGTTCCGTACCTTCATGAACAGTTGCCTTAGAAGAATTTTGAAAAATCCACTGGCCAGAGAAGATCAGCAACGTCAGACTCTGGGAGAGAACAGAGCAGATAACAGCAGAGAATGAAATTGGGCGAAGAAGATGGGGATGGATCGGTCACAGTCTGAGAAAGCCAGCTTCCAGTATCACTAGGCAGGCATTGTCATGGAACCCCCAGGGAAAGAGGAAAAGAGGTAGGCCGAGAAACTCCTGGCGTCGAGACCTCCAAGCAGACATCAAGAGACTGGGAACCACCTGGAGTAGAATCGAAGGAGAAGCACAGGACAGGAGTTGCTGGAGGTCTCTCGTCGACGGCCTATACCCGGGTAGGGGTGACAGGCGTAAGTAAGTAAGTAAGTAAACGAGTTCCATAACGCAAGTTCCAAGCATAGCAGAACTATGCAGGGAGCTTGCGTTACGTAACTCGATTGCGAAAAGAAACAGGCAGAACTATGTGTGGAGCCTGCGTTACAAAACTCGGTTGCGAAAAGGAATCTCGCGGCTCTGGCCAACTCAGTCTGGCCGCTTCAGGTCATCAAAAACAAAACAGACAAAAAAATGCGATGGCCTGGATCATTCTGTGTATTAAAAAAAATGTAATTACGGCTAGCTCTGGCTAGCACGAACATTTAGCTGGACGGATCAGCATCACAAGATTGTAAGGATCGGGTCTGATGTATGGACACTGAGAGACTAGACAAGTCGCAGACTTAAGGCCCCGCCACACATGCCGATTGTGCCCCGATTTTGAAGCCGATTTCGATCCGACGTCATATATCCGATCCGATCCCAATCGGCTGGGAATCGGGTGTTTAGAACCTGCTCTATTTTTCCGATCCAAATCGGCCCCGATTGTAAGCTTCAACCAATCAGTGCGCGTCTCGCAAAGCATGTCGTTTCAGTTTGAAAATGGCGGAAGATCAGTACCACCTTCGTTGCCGATGTCTCGCCCGCCTCTTCCCGAATATGATGCAAAACTCTGCTGATAATGCAAGCACATCATCATCACTGTCAAAACTAGCAGCCATTTTGCAGAACAGGTACGACTTTGATCTTCGGTTCAAACCTGTCGGCTAAAAAAATTTGGGAAATGTGTGGCAGTGCACACGTTTTTATAGTCCGGCCCGATCACACTCCGATTCAAAACTGCTCGAGAATCGGCCTTAAAATCGGCATGTGTGGCGGGACCTTTAGACCCAGTCTGAGACTTGTTACGTAGGGACTAAGGCATACATTTCCGATGCATGAACTGCGATTTGAGTAAGACAATCAAGTCCCAGACTAGATATGGTTAGTCCGCGACATGCGTCAGCTGCTATTTTTAACTTCAGTGTGGAAATCCAGTTCCAAATGCCACTGTGCATGCGCCGCTGGGCCGGGAACAGGTTTCGCCGTGCACGTGTTTTGACAGCCACTATCTTCCATCTTCGCTCTGCCTGTAAGCTGTACTTTTCACTCATCGATTTTGGTGTTGATGCTTTCGATGACCTTGTGATTGACTTGTTGCTTTGCTGCTACAACTATCAGTTGTGTGTGTAGATTTAGGGTTGAGCTGTACCACGGAACTTTGTTTTATTAGCATAATTATGTACTTACTTTGCTGTTTAGATTTGATGGTTCTACTTCCTATGTTCAAATGACACATCTACAGAGTAGTTGCTCCCTTTTTGATTCAATGGTCTTGTGGAGAGATGTGATAACTTGTTAGTTTTTACTAGGGCAGTACCATTTGGCAGCAGCTGGATAGTAGTCTGTGCGGGCAGTGTTGCGTCCTGGTCATATTGCTGATATTTTGCGTAGGCCTGCTTTGCCATGATAGTGCCAGGATTGAGTGCCCTTTTTATGATTTTCAATGGTGAGAAATGCAAGATTTTGGCAGCATGGACTGATCCTGGCCAACGAGCAGTGACATTCAAGAACAGCAGATCTGCATCACAGACAACCTGCAAAGACACAAAGATATAGGCATGCATTATAAAAGTGATCGGGTCATACAACTTGTCAGTGCTGATCAATGTTCGATTGAGTGATGGTTTGTTCCAAGTAGCCTCACACACACACACACACACACACACACACACACACACACACACACACACACACACACACAATGACAAACACAAACATACACACACACATTGCTGATAGAAACTACTCGTCTTTATGATCGTCTTTATGATGGCTTACCTGGACGTTGATGGCGTGGAAGTTTATCCTGTTGACGTACTCGACATGTTCTCGCTCGCTTGGGCCTTGAAAGGCGATCTGTGTGCCGTCAGTGCACAAATACATTGGGGGAAACCCTGCACGATGAAGAATGCAACTTTGCTTGCTTCAGCCTCGCGTTTGGTTGGCATTCTGATGACCTCGTGGGCATGCTGGAGGAAAGCGTCAGTCACGCGTGTTATTGTCCGACTGACCGTGTTTTGATCCACCCCGATTGTCTCCTACCATGTTTTGAAACGTTCCAGTCGCGTAGAATCGAAGAGCCAAGAACACTTGTAAACGGGTGTCAGTCGGCCATCTTTCAGTCACGGCATCCGTCCGCTCATAAATTTCAGGGCGCGTGAAACGAAACTTTGTGTAAAGATTCGTATCGTCAAACTCATCTAGTGGGTGTCGACGGTATCTAAATACTCGATTTCGGCGTATCGTATTTCGTCGAGATACGAACATCATGTACACAGCGGCAGCCATTTTGATTCGTTTTTAATCAGAGACTACAAGCTTTACACCTAGTAAATCGCGGGCTTAAATTTTGGCTGTTTAGTCCCCGAGATAATCTCAGACTTGGCCTAGTCGCAGTTCATGTATGTCTTACTAAAATGTTAGTCTCAGGCTTATGAAGATAGTCTGGGACTTAGGCTCTAGTCTCTATCCATACATCAGACATAAATTACGTCATTTACAGACAAGCTCAAACGTTTGTTTTTGTGTTTTTTAAATATGTTATTGTGTGAGAAACTAAAATCATGTAGTAAGTGAACGAGTCCAATCCCTGTAACTAAGCAAGAGGTGTAGATTCCTGAAACACGTCTGCTGCAGGAAATCATGAGGCTTTAGCCCTCTTGGGCGTGGAACGGTGAACTGTTGGAGCGTAGTTGCAGCTTTTCCATCAAGCCCTGGTTGGCATAAATCGAAAAGTGATGACTTTCATGCGAACGTTTTTCGTCCTCGCCATCAAGGCAATCAAAAATGCTGCAAGGCGGTAGCACCATACTAGACTGGAGCTTCTGCGGGACATATACCCTGAAAAATTCCAGCAAGAGGCGTAGATCCTCATGAGCCTCCGCATTCTGCGGGGGCTCATGAGGATCTACGCCTCTCGTAAAAAAGTGGAATCCGCCAAAGACTGGAATGGCAGAGTGAATGCAGGCAGCGTTGCAGAGTTTCACAGGCGAATGGTAACAACAACAGCGCGTAAAAATGCCTCAAAGGCCCATCTCCATTCCATTAGCAGAACAGGGGCTTCTCTGCTTTGCCCACGGCTAACTGGTTGGTGGTTAACTCTAAAAGTCTCCGTGTTCCACAACGAAAACAGCTTTCAACATACATTCGTCTGCTAAAGACAGCAGTACTCTTCGCTTGGGATAGAATGACTGCGTTCGCTCAAGTGTACGGCCTGAAGAATTCGACGCCAGGCGAGACTGCTTGATCCTTTTCTGGGGCTGGCGTGAATGGATTCGTTCGTCAAAGTCCAACTCGCCGAGGCATTTTTTTCTGCGTAAATCCATGCAAGTAGCGAGGTGTGTGGAATTTTTTTTTTTGTGGGTCCCCCCCCCCCCCCCCAGGCACTGCCCTTAAACCGTCATGTTCCATCCGTTTTCGGCAGCTCAAACAGTATTTCTTGCAGAAATGTTCCCTGATGGTGTTAATCCAAATACTTTGGGAATCACGCACCAAAAACGCCACCCGACAACGCAACGGTTAATTTGGCCGTGGACACCTAGAAGCAGACCCCCTTCCCTTGCGGTTCTAATCAATCTAATGGGAAAAGTCGATCGCGCCACGGTAGACGGCGCCACTACAATCTGTTTTTGGCAAGACAACCGCCGACCTTGTAATCCAACCAATGCACTCGGGTGGTAGGTTACTGATTTCGAAAATAACGCAACTAAACAGCAACCGTGCCTCGGCTGAGGAGGAGCTCGCGTTAACCCCTTCACTGCCGGGGCAAAGCGAACGCTACCAAGCCGCAAAAGACGTAAATTAACATGGACCCCTGCGAATGCGGGGGCCCATGAGGATTTATGTCTCTTGTTAGTCGCCTGTTCAGTATGCCTGATTTTGTCCCATTTACATCTGTGTTCTTCACGCGGTTTTCGGTCAGTGTGCAGTCGTCTTTGACGCGCAATTTGTGATCAGTGGCAGCGAAGGGGTTAACCCCTACACTGCCAGTGAACGCAAAAGGATGTCTTTGAAATTCAACACTAAATAACCCCAATATCAATAGGGTCGCGGATATAAATAGGGTCCGCAAGAGGCAAAGAACCTCATCCCCCCCCCCACCCCCCAAGCCCCCCTCCCGCAACTGCGGGGGACTTATGAAGTTCTTTACGTCTTGCAGTTGGGTGGTTTTCGTTTCTTCCAGCTCACGTGCTCTCCCAGCTGATGTGCGTCACTCATCATCTTTTTCCATTTTCAAATCCAAGCTTAAAACACACCTTTTCTCTGTTGCATATACGTAAAGACCATTTTGTCTGCCGGCTCATCATGTGTGTGTGTGTGTGTGTGTGTGTGTGTGTGTGTGTGTGTGTGTGTGTGTGTGTGTGTGTGTGTGTGTGTGTGTGTGTGTGTGTGTGTGTGTGTGTGTGTGTGTGTGTGTGTGTGTGTGTGTGTGCCGTGTGTGTGTGTGTGTGTGTGTGTGTGTGTGTGTGTGTGTGTGTGTGTGTGTGTGAGAGAGAGAGAGAGAGAGAGAGAGAGAGAGAGAGAGAGAGAGAGAGAGAGAGAGAGAGAGAGAGAGAGAGAGAGAGTTTTCCGCTCCTTGTAAATCAATGTATTTGTGTTGTTGTATGTGCTTGTTTTTGTATTTTGCTTTGTGTTTCATTACTGTGATTGTAAAGCGCCTAGAGCACCTTGGTGATTAGGCGCTATACAAATTACCTTTATTATTATTATTCTCAGCCGTGAAGGGGTTAACACCAGCCAACCACATGCCCAAAGAATGCCACGATCGCGCTTTTATTAAGCAAGACGAAAATCTACTTCAGATACCTACAGTACCAGCATAAGGAAGTCATCATTAGGGAAAGTAATTACAGAGTCAGACTGACAACTTTCTGCAATTATCCGGTTCATTAAATCCTGCGTAAATGATCCCGTGATATAATTAGAGACATCTTGAGGCGCTAAAACTCACCATGGATCAATCATGGATCAACTATGATAGTTTAAGGATGGTGCCAGAATAGCTTGGCACCACTCTTAAACTATCACGGTCCATCCATTACGTGGTTGTAGTGGGTCAGTTATTCCATTTATAACTGCCGAAAGTGCTGCAGGAAGAACATTTTCCTGCAAATGCGGCAAGATCCCAGCTTTCATTCCATGGGTCGGTCTGTCCACTACACACTGGATTGTGATATCTGATGCGACAATCTATGCCGGAGGGCCAAGCGGCCATACTACATCAGTCAGACGCCGCCTTTGTGTTGTGTGGCGTAATTTGATTGGCCTTCGCCTCATCCATTATTTTCGGTAGCCAATCACCTGTGGCGATGCCGCGGGCTACAACGGCGGTCTGGCCAATGTTTGATAACCTGACAGAGCGTCGTGATTCAGTTATCCAATCCCACCAGGACAGCAAGAGGAATGTTGTTCCCTTCATCATGCATCATTTTGCACGTTCACAGACATTTGTCTCGGGTCTGATGTATCAAATCGCGATTGTTCCATGATCGAAAGAATAAAAAACGGAATAAGAGACATAACAAGGGCAAAACAATTTACTAAATTCAGAATGCTGTTTTGTATTTGCCGTTCCAAAGTGCGTTTCTTTCTTTGTTGGTTATTTTACAGTAATATATCTAATGGGGAGCGATTCCTTGGTCTAAATTGTTTAGACAAAAATTTACGCTTCCATTCTCAAAAATAAAATTTGGCGCACTGGCGCAAACACATCAAAACGCTGCATAATTGTTCTCAACCCATAAACTTGAAGCCCTGACAGCCTAGAGCAGAATGCGGATCGACCATGATATTTCTAGAACAATGTCAGAATAGCTTGGCTCCTAAAGGCGCCAAGCTATTCTGACAACACTCTTGAAATAACAAGGTCGATCTGTTTCCAGAATTGTGATGCAGACACCAGCACGCGGATCATAGTATTTCCAAAATTTTATAATTTCGTCCTTGGAGCATAATGAGTTAAAGGTGACATAATCATTTGCTTCACTAATGAATCTTCCAGATGAATGGCTGTCAAAATCCCTGACGAAGCTCGAAAATCCACAAACTTTTTCAAAAGGTTAAAAAGCAAGAAAGGCAAAGCAATGATGGCTCACGTGTATGACCGATTTAAGGTGAAATAGTGCCCACCAAGAATGCCCTTCTTTGTTAGCAATCACAAATAAACATTTTGGTGTTTTTCATTTAGTTAGGTGTCTAAAATTATGTTTAAGACACATTTTGAAAAATTAAATGCTGGTTGCCAAGGGCAACGGCGGCCATATTGAAAATAAACAACATATTTTTGTTCCTCCGTAAAATCCTTCAGAAGAGAGCTATTGACCCAGAACAAATTTTGTTGTGTTTTTGATGATAAGAACTACAACTTTTCAGAGGGACTTTTTCATATCTTTATTATTTAAAATGTTATAGGGCATCACAAACTGAACATTTGTCGTGAGCGAAATTCCAAACATTTATGATATTCACATGGCACTAACTATTTTTCATTTGTAGATACCATAAAAAGCTTCTGTAAAGTTGTTATTAATGTTTTCAGCTACATGCATGCCAAATTTCATGTGTTTATGACAATTATTAGAGAAGTTATGGATGCAGTAAACCGCACAATATGGAAAACTTAGAAAATCACGTTTGAAACTTTGGTTCCCTGCACTTAAAGTGATGACAAGAAGAATCATCTGTGCACAGCTGCTGATTGAAAAACTTAGTTATTGATGTACCTCAGAATGCACCAGCAGCATAAACAGGACCACCCTCTTCTTCTATTATGCTTTTTTCTCTCCTGTTCCTTGGCCTGCCGAACCTTCTTTCTGCGATGCTGTTGCTTCAGTTCCAGTTTCCGCCTGCTGTTGAATTCCCTGACCCTGTCCTTCTGTTTGCCAAGCCTTTTGGTGTTTTCTCCAACATACAGACCGTGGGCAGTCATGAAATTCTGGCTAGCTGTGGAGCCCATGTTGAATTCTCCAACATACACCAGTGTGGCTGTCTCAACCTTGTCACAGGAGGCGAAGGTGTTTTTTTGACAGGGACTCCAGATGACTCCATGCAGGGACTCATTTGTATTCTGAGTCTTGCCCCTCAGCCATCTCCTCAGCAGAGCAGGGTCAGCAAGTTTCCTGTACACAGGAACAAGCTCTTTTGCCACCTGTCTGTTTTAATAGGTGTTGTAATATTTCCCTGGTGTCGTGGGGGAGGATTTTCACGAGCCTGAGCATGGTTGAAGAAACACCAGGAGTCTCGTCCCTTTGGGCAGCGAGCATGATGAGGATCAGTATCTGTAGAAGTACAGTGGAGAAATGAAGCCCACACTGCATCTGACATGGCCTTGGTGTAATATGCCTAGAGTTTCTTCATTGTATTTTGAGTCAGCCTGCCCTCGCCCCTACCCCCAAGTGTGACGCCCTGTTTCTTCCTGTCTGCGACAAGATTTGTAAATGCAGTGCCCAGTCTTTTGGAGACATGATTAATACACTCTTCCTTTGTAATCTCCACCTGATCTCCATAAGGCTTAATTTTCTAGTTCATTGAAAGTTTTACAGTCCCCGTCAGACAGCAGAATTGTGTAACGGAGCTTGTGTTTCTTCGCCGAACGCAGCCACTGCGTCTTGGCCCCCTCCACCTCCATCAAGCCATGGTCTGTGACTCTCCATCCACATCTGGTCTGTGGCTCTCATTAGGCATTCTCACCACACTGTCTCATTCTTTTGCCTGTGGTCTCACATGCCTGACAGTATTTACTCATTACATAGTGTAGCTGATGTATAGCCAGCTGCAATAACAGCTTCACAGTTTGTGCACAACACTCGCAGGAATACTGCCATCCCCATCTTCTTCTCATCATTACATACAAGTTGCACGGATGGCGATCCACATTCAGGACAAGCACAAGCTGCAAATAAATTTGCAACTTGGTTCAGGTCGCAGATTGTTGTTGGAAGAGGTGGTGGCACTGTCGGAGGCACATTACTTCTAATGTCACAGCTGTTGTTGTCTCCACCGTCACCATTCTCAAAAATCTTGCCGTGAAACACCCTGAACTTCTTGGCACTAGAGCCTAAAAGGTCGGAGGACCATGGAGACCCCGGTTCTAAGTGGCTACATGAAGCAACACCCACGATATCATGTGCTTTCGTTTTGTTTTCGGTCGTCTCCTGTCCGTCGCCGATCTTGCGTTTCCGCGTCTGCTTCGATAAACGGGCTTCAGTCAACTGTTTTGCTTTAGCCTTCGACTTGTACCCCTTTCTTTTCGAGGCTGCTGGCCTTGGTTTCTTCATTTTACTTCAAAAAGCGATAAAATTGGCTAAAAAACACGATCGAGCACGCGTTATAAACAAAGTCGAAGCGTCACCGGAAGTAAGAAAAGTTTGTAACTCAGCCAATCAGTATTCAGAATGGTGTGGTAATGTTACTATTTTTAGAAACCAATGACGTCGTTATCCTTATATGGTGATAATCGGCCTCTCGGTGGGTTCGGAAAATGCAAGATTGTGTTCCGATGATTCCCGAAGACCGCTGATCATATTATGGGATGGAAAGGGGAGAGAATGCTGATTCCAACCATACCAAACTTTCCAGCATTTAGCGAAGCGGTCGGTCTGTATCGAACGATCGAAAATGGCGAATTTTCTAACAAACAAAATTTGTTACAGCCCAAAATAGACAGGGTAGGTGCAGAAAATGTGTTTTATTTCAATAAACATTACTTTTTGAGTGAAATGAAGCATGATAAGTGAAAGAAAATTGAATAAAAGTGATGAAAATGCCTCTACCTCAAAATCATGAAATTTTTTTAAAATTCGTAAATCGGAGCATTTTGCTGGGCAATACATAATTATGTGTGACCTTTGTGACATGGGGTGGTTTCTGCAGCAGCAAAATCCATGTTTTCTGAAAATGTAAGCATTTTTCACACGTCAACCTCCCGTGACCCTTGATTTTTGTGACGAGTTGACTAAATTAGTATGCATGGGAAGGTCTTATCATCAGCTATCTTTGTGCCAAATTTGTTTGAAAAATTGCAAAAATGTTGATACCTACAATTTTATCGAAAATTGGCATTTTACACACATTTGCCAGCGTCTTGTGACCCTTGACCTTTCCGAGGTGTCATCCAAATTAGTATGCATAGATAGGTCTTACCGTCAGGTACCAAAGTTGGGTTTGAAGTTGCGAATAGTATTTTGGGGGAAAAAACATCTTTTGTCAAAATATGGCTATTTTTTTAAAAAAGGATTTCCTGAGCTCTCGTGACCCTTGACCTTTCTGAGGGATAAACCAAATTAGTGTGCATAGAAAGGTCTTTCCACCAGGTGTCTCTGTAGCAAGTTTGGGTTTAAAGTTGTGAATAGTATTTGAGAAAAAAATCTTTTGTCAAAACATGGCTATTTCGGACCTATTTCCTGAGCCCTTGTGACCCTTGACCTCTCCAAAGGGTCATCCAAATTAGTAATAAGTATGCATAGATAGGTCTTACCATCAGGTATCTCTGTAGCAAGTTTGGGTTTGAAGTTGTGAACAATATTTGAGAAAAAACATCTTATTGTCAAAAAATGGCTATTTTTCACCCATTTCCTGAGCTCTTGTGACCCTTGACCTTTCTGAGAGATCAACCAAATTAGTATGCATAGAAAGGTCTTACCATCAGGTATCTTTGTACCAAGTTTGGGTTTGAAGTTGTGAATAGTATTTGTGCAAAAATAAATTATGTCAAAATATAGCTATTTTTGACATATTTCCTTATCCCTTGTGACCTTGACCTTTGTGGGAGGTCACTCAAACTGGTATGTTTAGAAAGGTCTTGCTACAAAGTATCCTTGAGCCAAGTTCGAAGAATCTGGCTTTAGTCTCCGAGAAAATGCCAACGTTAAAGTTTACCACGGACGCCGGACGGATGACCACTGGCCCAAAACATACTCACTTTTCCTTCGCACGTGAGCCAAAAAAAAAGTAGCCAAAAAAAAGTAGGCTAAAAAAAAGTAGGCTAGAAGGGAAACATCCATTCAAGTTTCATGGACGCTTAGCGTCAGCTTTGCCTATGTTATGTACATACGTTACTGCATCATGCCTCTTCATTCGCAAACGATCAGGACACAAAAGAACAGGGCCAATGAAAACTTAATCAGTACCGTAACTACAGCATGGGAATGGCCAGTGTTTAGGGTAGGGTGTGCTTAAACTTATTATTCTGCCTGGAAAAGATATAGTGTCATGGAAAAAGTGTAACCAACTCTAAAACCGTGACGCGATCAACTAGCCCCAGTCAGCATTTTATTTCTCTGCATCACGCCAACATCAAATTAAATCCCGGCGCAGCTCCAAACATGATTGTCTTCATTTTTATAGACTATTTGTCCATTAGGAGTAGTTCTTCAAGTAGTTCTTGTCAACAGGACTCCTTTCAGCAATCAGGCTGACACAACACACCTGACAATCGGCAGGTTAAGTCATGGTCATCCTCACCTTAACCCTTTAGGTGTCGGAAGCGCTTTTTGTCGAGGCGACGCCTCGACAAAACGCGTTGCCGACAACCAAAGGGTCAAAACAAAAAATCCAATTTTCCACGCCATTCTGAGCGTGGCAATTCCAGATCTTAAAATTCTAAAACAGCATCAATAACGGGGAGGATGTGAAGCTGCATAAAGACAGGGCAATTCTGCGTCAGACTAATTGAGAACTCTGTCACCATTGAACGGCTGAACGCCTAATAACCTCCCTCGTTTACAGACTACAAGTTCGCAAATAAGGCCAGCGAGAGACATAGATCCCCATGAGCCCCAGAAACCTGCAGGGGAAACATGAAGACCTATGGGAATGCCTACTTGAGTATTGCCGATGGAAGCACTGTATAAACTCCCGTGTTCAGGCTACAATTTGTGTTAAAAAATTAAAATTAAGATTCTCAAATGAGACTTACAAGAGGCACAGATCCTCATGCGCCAGCGCAACCTGGGGCGCATGAGGATCTGTGCCTCTTGCAGATGCAAGATACTGCTCATTAATTTTCCGTCTCAAACCTGGATGGAAATTATCTCTGGCAGACAGACGCATTCCGTAAGAACGCGCAAGAGCGCGCAGGCATGAGAACGTGAATTATGGGCGAGGCAGCGTGTTATTTTGATGCTAATGAGTGATGTTTCTTCCGCGCGCTTTCACGCACTGGAGTGTTCAGTGTCAACTGCCAAAGGCTACCTGTCACTTGTTTAAGAGTTCCACCCTTTGTCGAAAAGTCCGGTACTAAAACCCCTGAAGCTTGGCGGAATTAAAATTTAGTCACGGAAAAATCTCCAAGACCGAAGTCACATTGGTTCGGAGGTGATGGATGCTAACTCAAAAGAAAGAAGCGTGGAATGTATGCAAAGTCACGATTATTCTGAAGCCCCCTTTGCAAAAAACACTTGGAAGCCTGAGAGAGAAAGCTTTTTGTTTCTCGTTAAACCCTTTGGCTGTCGGTAACGGTTTTTGTCGCGATGATTCCTGTCGGAATCATCGCGACAAAAAACGCTACCGACAGCCAAAGGGTTAAAAGTGTGCCTAATCGATGAATAATAGAAATATTAATCATAATTTACACCTGTAGAAAATTGTCGGTATACTCGAGTTATAAAAGTTGCATGATGCAGGTGTTTACCCAAGATTTAAAAGTAACGTGTCCTATTCGACTTCTTGTCCTGTTCCTGATCAACTATGTTAATAAAATGATGATGATGACGACGATGATGATGGTCACGATGATGAATTAACCAAAGCTATACTTCAACCGGCCGGCCATCACCCTACTCAGTGACTAACAGGGTGACGAAGCTAATGTAACAGCAATCACATCAAAAGGAACTGATCCACGATATCGGCCATCTCTTTCTCATACCATCGCCATAACCACCGCTACCCAGACAGGCAGGGGACACACGCTGCTCATCATCAATAGTAGGACGACCCATTAACCAGGTAATACACATGAGCAGGCAAGGCATGTGGCAGATCCTGGAGCGACTTGGCTGTCCCCCAAAGTTCCTCAGCATGATCGTCCAGCTCCACAAGGACCATCAAGGCCAGGTCAGACTCAACAGTGACCTCTCAGAACCATTCCCCATTCTCAACGGCCTGAAGCAGGGCTGCGTGCTGGCACCGACCCTCTTTACCATCTTCTTTAGCATGATGTTGAAGCAGGCTACAGTGGACCTCGACGATGACGATGCAGTGTACATCAGGTATCGTCTCGATGGCAGCCTCTGTGTGTGTGTGGGGGGGGGGGGGGGGGTTGAGAGGTGGGGATTGGGGGGAAGGAGGGGGGCAGTGGATGGTCCTCTCTGTCCAACTGCCAGAGGCACAGATTCTCATGCGCCCATTCATCTTGAAAATCTACCGGTAAGCCTCTTGCTGGCAGAGATCAACAAAATAAAACTCTACTCCTGACGTGAAGAGAAATGAAGTCATCAAATCTCAAATGTGCAACTGAGAAAAAGCCAACACGACCCAACTGCAAGAGGCATAGATCCTCATGAGCCCACACAGCTGCAGAGGCTCATGAGGATCTATGCCTCTTGCTGGAACCACTTTGTATCAATGTTCCTTGGATAAATGGGGATCTCTGACGTTGAATTTACAGTGGATAAATTTCCACATCACAATTTGTGCCCACCGGCAATGAAGGGGTTAATGTCCAGTTGATTGAACGTGTTTCACGCTGACACGAAATACCCCCACAACCGACAGACATTAAAACGTTCTGCACCACCCTACTCCTCGGCTCCCCCTCGATATGCTTCCTCTCTCCGTTCACTTCCTCAGCCAAACTCTTCCATTTGAATAAGGCATAGATTCTCATGAGTCCCTGCAGCTGCTCATGAGAATCTATGCCTCTTGACGGCAGTGAGCCGTCTCATCCCCAGACTGAGGCACCCACGCGAGTTTACGTCGACGTCATGGTTGCTGCGGGCGATTTCAGCTTTTGGACATTGATTGTGTGCCGAGCGAAGGAGCCAAAAACAGGAGGGACGAAGACTGAAGACACGACAGAGAAAAATTGCCGCTGACGAGTTCAGAACGATGGCAGGGCCAAAAAGGGGTCCAAACGTGGCAATGTCTACCTTTTTAACTCATTCAGCCCAACGGCCATATTTCCCAAATTTTGGCGGCGTCATCTAATTACTATGCATGTTGCAGGAAATGGATCAACCATGACAATTCAAGGGCAGGGCCAGATTCGCTTGGCGCCGACAGGCGCCAAGCTAATCTGGCACTACCCTTGAATTATCGTGGTCGACCCATCGCCTGATGTAGTGCATCAGGGCTGAATGGGTTAATAGATCAATCGCAAACAAAAACTGCATCCTAAATGTGTCCACTGGTTTCTATCAACACAAAACAAGATGGGATGAACCATAACCCACAAAGGCCCTTCTATATGACAGCTGTCCTTGCTGTCAATGGTCTCTACCTTTTGTCTTTGACCTGATTCTGATGTTGAATTATCTCCTATTGAAAAAGTCTCGCAGGTCTGCCAATTGCCTCAGTGAGTTCTATAAGGGGCGCAGGACATACGCGTCATTGATTTGTCAAACGTCATTTATCATGACGTATGTTTTAGTTTTTACGTAATTTATAATAAATATTACATGATATGAGTTTCACTTTCGCTTCATAGGCTTGAGAAAATGGTGACAAAACTCGAACTTCACGGTACAATTTCAGTCTTGCTATAATTTGTTTGAAAGCAGGTCGACTTTACCTAGCTACATGATATACTAAGTACACGGGTCACCTGCATGCTCTTTTGAAAGCGCGTCGATGTGTGTGTGTGTGCGTGTTACTGCGTGCGCGCGCTCCAAACATATCCAAGAGGCATAGATCCTCATGTGCCTGGAGAGCGCATGAGGATCTATTCCTCCTGGAGAGATGAGCGCATGTTTGTGTGTGTATGTGTGTGTGTGTGTGTGTGTGTGTGTGTGTGTGTGTGTGTGTGTGTGTGTGTGTGTGTGTGTGTGTGAGAGAGAGAGAGAGAGAGAGAGAGCCGCGCGCGAGAGAGAATGACGTCATATTTAGAGTATTACGTCAGTGTCTGCGTGGTGACGGAGTTGCCTCTTTTACGTCAACGCCACTGTCTGACTTTCTCTAGAATTCAAGGTTTTTTTTAGTGTTTTAATTCTTTTCTGAAAAGAATTAATTTTTACTAAAGAAGTTGAAAGGATACAAAGCTAGCTAACGAACTCATCCAATGTCTTTGTCCAAACTAACTTTATGCAAAAGTTCAAGTAAATATGACAAAAATTACGGTTTCTAATCTGGGTCAACCGACTTACTATAAACACTTGTTTATGTCTTCAATGAGACATTCAATTACAATATGCTCGGAGGCTCTCTTAGCCACCCACTTAAGAAAGTATTTCGCCAAGTTTCAAGCTTGTATGCACAGAAATATCGGAGATTCTCTTGTTTACATACATACGCACACACACACATACATACATACATACGCACATACGGCGCTTCGCGCCAAATGTACGTTCAGTAGCGAAGTTAGCGTAACTAGACATGACGTAATTTTTATCCTGTTACTTCAATTGTTCGAGGTTTAGCCTGCCCGCCTTTGACATCAGAGACATGCTATTAAATCCGCCCCACCGCGACCCGTCCTAAAAGTCCATTCTATAAATAAAAGGGACTTAAAAACAGGACTGTTTATCGACATCGTTTTGATGCATTGAAGCTCTAAGACCAAACCTCTCGCTATCATAACTACCAACCGCATCCATATTGTGCTACTTTTGTTTCCGCACAAAATACGTGTAATCAATAGGTAGATCAAAATATCGTCCATCACAAACGCAGTTAACCATTTAAGCTCCGACGTCTTACATGACATGGATCGCGCATGATATGATTTATTTAAGTTCTGCTTTGCGCCTCCAGAGTAGCACTATCATGGCTGACGTCCCCTGAACTATTATGTAATTCAGAGAACAACTCCGAAACGTGAATATCGACATAAACTTGTTGTTTAAGTTGTTATGAAATTATGTTTAACTCGTTCAGCCCCGACATGCCACGGCAAGACATGGACCGAGCGTGATAGTCCAAGGGTGGTGCCAGAATAGCTTGGCGCCTATTCTGCTCGATCCGTCTCCAGAAGTGAAACACAGTCTTCAGAGGGCAAATTCAAACTTCTTTGGTCAAATTTCGGGCCTGGGGCAGTATGTGTTTAAGTTATTGACTTGGCGTACGCAGAGACTTACAGTGCTCCGTCGCATGTGGACCTGACCGAGCTTGGAGGGGAGAGAGACAGTGTGACCAGGGGATAAGGACAAGGGTTGGTGGAGCTCCCCGGGGAGGCCGGGACAGGGAACCTGGCTGTAGGGCTGGAGGCGAGGTCCGTGAGTCACTGTCTCACCGGATCACATCCTGCTTTAGCTGTCACCATGGACGGGGTTCGAGTCGCCTATGTCTCATTTACCCTAGCGGTGAATCAGGGGTAGGGGGTGGGGCACTCAGTCCATCTGCAAGAGGCATAGATTCTCACGTGCCTCTGCCACTGCAGTGGCACATGAGAATCTATGCCTCTTGCAGTTGCGCGAAACGAGGAACAGCCAATGCTGTGAAGGTTACCTTGCAGTCACCACAGGTCGTCCACGATCCGCCTACAGCGTTTTTCTTTCCCCATCAAAAATGCGAGTACGCACGTGTTGTTTTGTTGGTTGATGACGTTTGCTACTTGAGTTTTATTCCATATTCTGTGCCAAAACTCGCCCCCGTATTGTGATGCATGTGCCTAAACTACATAAATTGTGTGATATTTATGTGATATTTTGTCTAAATTAATTAACTTACATGTTTAATATATATGCCGTTAGAATGTGATTTGTATAGAGGTTGTATTCATTGGTCGCATTTTGCATTATGTTTCTTACTAATCCTTTTATCTCTTTTTTATGAGCTGTGAGCTGTAACAAGAATATCCCTTCTCTGGGACAATAAATATCTTGAATCTTCAGCATCGGAGTACTAATAACTTAAAATCTGACAGTTTTCACTTATTCTGCTGACTCTCCCTTTCCACAGCCCCCCCCCCCCCCCCCCCTTCTCCCCACACAGCTACACGTAATTGGAACATCTATTTCAGGTAACCAGTTTTCTTCAAGCGAGTCGACGCAAGCGAAGACTAAGTTCTTCAACGATCTCTACATCTGCCCCTTCCAGCAGTCATTTATCAAGTTTCGCACACAACACCCGTGTTTTGGTGTGCAGGAGAACGAGAAGGCTGTAACTCGGCCATCGGCATCATACCCCGTGTAGAGCTAGGAATGGTCCACATAAACCACAGCGAGCATGACTTCAGGAACAAAAACTCCCACTCACGCGCTCCATTCCCTAACTAAACCATTACCGGTAAATTAGTGCTGGGGTCATAAAGAGTGAAGGATGGCAGGTAAAAGGTTGGGGGGGTAGGGTAGGGCGGGTGCGGTGGGGTGGGGTGAGTGGGGAGAAGGTGAGCGTGAGGGTGGTGGGGGGAAACGAGGGCTTAAAGGATGCTGGGAAAGAGTTAACCTTTGGCTGTCGGTAGCGCTTTTTGTCGCGATGATTCCTGCAGGAATCATCGCGACAGAAAGCGCTAACGACAGCCAATGGGCTAGGTCGGTTACTATCATTAACCCCTGTACCGCTACTGAGGATACCTCATGCGTTAAAAAAAACTAATACAATACGTGTGCTGCTCTGTAATGTATAACCGGTTACTAATATCATGTAATGTATAACCCCTAACTTATGTCCGCAAACACACTTCAACACATATTCCTGTTGGTATCCATTACTAGATCACAACAATGCTGTATTCAGTTACAACTCGATGGGCTTTTGAGAAATTGTCACACCAGAAAATTTTCTATATAAAAGCTTTTTTATCTGGACAATAAAGTTTTTGAATCTTTGAATCTTGAATCAGACAGAACAGAAAACTGAAAATGGAGGAGACGAAGCGCCATCTCTACACTAATGACAGAAAGAACAAAATCAAAAGACTTTCTCATTAGGAAAATCGACACTGTCAAAATCATCTCGTGAGTAAAATGCCCACCCCGCCTACACGGCTTCTAAGTCCGAGGGCACGTGGCAAGTCGTAAGCATCACCCTGAATATCACCCTCATGTAGACGCACATCTGAAGCCGACTTCGGACAGCAAGAGGCATAGATTCTCATGAGCTCCCGCGAATGCAGGAACGCATGAGAATCTATGCCTCTTGCATTATGACAGAAACTGGACGGGGGGATTATGGCGGAAACACTGCAGGAGATTGGCGGAACCCAGGTCACTAATCCATCGCTGCACGTGCTTCTCGCTCTCTCGCCTGATTACTGCGCTGTACTGGGAGATCTGGCGGGGCTCTGCTACTCCGGCATACGCAAACAGCGTAGATCCTCATGCGCCTCCGTTCTGTCATGGCTTTTATGGAGGATCTATTCCTTTCCCCTCCCCGGCAGATCTCTCTTAAACGATTCATTTGTATTGCTATCGGTTTCCAAGACGGAGTGGGTCTAAAAACGTCCACACTACAACGAAAGGGTGAAGAAAAAAAAAAAGCCTGCGAAGGTAACAATGGGCTGTCGGGAGTGTTATTGTTGCTTTGTGATTTTGGACGTTAAGGCTCGAAGCGGGGAAGTCCAAAGTCACAGACCAACACGGCACTTCTAGGTTAACCCATTAAACCTCAAGGCCGCATTTTCCAAATTTCGGAGCTCTCACCCAAAGCCTAGGTACCGGTTGCAGGAGATGGGACGACCATGATGATTCAGCCAAGGGTAGTGCTAGAGAAGCTAATCTGGCACTACCCTTGAATCATCATGGTCGATCCATCTCCTGCTGCAGTGCGTCGGAGCTAAAAGGGTTAACGTCGACTGGAAAAGCAATGACCTCCCGCATCGGGCAAGAAACGTTTCGGTCAGACAGCACAGCGTTTTGAAAGGCAACAATAGACTACCAATAGCATTCACGCTTTGTGCGTCTCACCACGCTTGGATACAGCCTCTTGGAGCTCGAGAACCTGGAGGACGGATTCCAGACTGACACGCAACGCTCAGCGTCAGCTGATACTGTCGTCAAGCTCTAATCTAACTGGCATCAGTCAGTTGCACCTATTGGGTGCAATCCTGTTCGTAGAAGGTGCTAAAATGGATAAGAAAGAAGGGAACGCGTCAGGCTGGATCAGATACGGGGAAGGAAATGGGTCAGATATAAGGTTGCCGAGTAGACGCAGTGGTAAAAGAGATGTGGTAGGTAATATTCAAAGAATTGGCTTAAGCCAAATGGTAGGAATTATCGAGAGAAAAATTCAAAGGCCAAAGGGTTAAAAATTATGTAGAGACAAATCCAATTTATCAGGCAACAAAACTCCGAAATCGTGTTCTTTTATGTTCTACGGTGTACAAATACAATGCCCTAAGCTTGCCCCACTTCTACGTTGTGATAGGAACGAGACATGCTTGAAAGCGATACGCGTTAGCAGAAACGACATTGAAGTCTGTCGCATTTGGCAGTAGTTCATGTTAATCCCTGACGCGTACCCGCCCTGAAAACGATACCAGAAAAATGCGTCCGACCGTAGCTCTTGGTTGGCTATGTCAGCATAGAGCGAGGTAAACGGGCAAGAGGATTCCGAAATCCCTCAAGTGTGCAATTTGCACATAAACTAAGGCCACGAAAACATAAAATTTTAATATTCAAAACGTTTACCCTTGCGCAACAAAGAAAACGCCGTAACAAAATGCATGAATCACCCACCCCACCCAATTATCTCACCTCTCTTTTACCTCTATTGCTTCGACTTTCAAAGTACACAGGTAAAAGTTATCTTGATGATTCTATTTAGAGTTCTAGAGCTGTTACCACAAACGCTACTTTGGGTCTCTTGAATGCCACTTTCGAGCGGTGTAAAAAGGACTGACAACTGTGTGAAAATAAGGGCGCGTAAGTTTCAAGCGAAAACGCGAATTCAATTTCGACGTGGGTACTAAATAGATCATTCTGCAATGTTTCTCGCCAAAAAGGTCGTCTTCCGGCAGGAGACGACAGTGAGGTTACGTTTATAACGACTAAAGACTCGCAACAACGAACGAGAGCGAAATCACGGCGAACTGACAAAACTCCAAACATCTCCAAGAGGCATAGATCCTCATGAGCCCGGAGCGTGGTAATTGTCTATGCTTATGGCACAAGCCGGTGGTCGACAGCGATTTAGCTCTCGTTCGTTGCTGGGGAGTCGTTTGCCGCAAACGCAACATCCCTGATGTCTCAATGTGAGGTTACGGCCCATTAACGAAGAATGACATGTTCCCTGTCCATTCTTATAGAGCGATTTGCTCCTCCGTCTATCGGTCTACCATCTGAGCGGGCCCCGTGATTTATGGGGCTACAAACTACAGTTTACCATCCTTGCGTGTACCGAATAACTCGCTGAGAAATATCAACCCACGTGCAAGAGGCATAGATTCTCATGAGCCCCTGCATTTGCATGGGCTCATGAAAATCTATGCCTCTTGTTGGTAGGGATGGGAATAATACTACGCTCTGATCCTAAAAAGAGGAAAGTCGTTCGAATTTGAGGTTTGAGTGCGGTCGTGTCATAAAATTTAACTTGGGTAAAAGCAACAATAGTAGCTTTAACTTAAAGATGTCGACATAGAATATCATCGGTGCACGACAGATCGGATCTGTAGCATTGCCCTATACGTTTTGGGGTGAGAGAGAGAAAAAAAAAACAACAAAAAACAGTTACCGCAGCCATAATGTTCAACGATAAAATCTATAAATTGATAAAGAACAAATGGTGCATGTCCCACTGATTAAAAAGCAATTAAATTTTCATACGTTATGCACTAGAAAACTCTGCAATAACCCACAGTGAACAAAAAATAAAAGAACACGTTTCCATTATTTTCATGACAGTATATGACTTTCCTATTGTTTGTTTTTGTTGGTGCTGTGTTTGTGTGTATATACTTTGCAATAGCGGCTTTTTGACACAGATGACGTTGTTGGTGTTGTGACTGGTTGTAACGCACATTAACAACAACGACAGTTGTGTCAAAAAGTTTATCCATAAACGAAAAGTTCACAAATGAATTTTTAAAATTCAGAGAAAGGCCATGAAGGCTAGCTGTCAAATTATATAAATTGATTGGTTTGGGCGAAAAGAAATTGCAGTGAGCGTTAAATTAACCCCTTCACTGTTGGAAACATGCGAACGCCACCCAACTGCACGAGGCAAAGAATCTCATGAACCCCCGCATCTGCGGAGGCGCATGAGGTTCTTTGCCTCTTGCTGACTCGATTTATATCCGTGTTCTTTAGATTGATGCGACTTTTCGGTGTTGAATTTGTCAGGGCTTTCAATGACATGATTTTGCGTCCACTAGCAGTGTATTGGTTAATGATCTATGTCCAAAAACGAAATTTTCGCGTCCCTGGGCGGAGTGGGTCTGGTTAACAACCGCTCTAAATCAGTTTATTAACTCTCAAAAGCTTTCACCCAAACATACAGCACTTTTCAGAAATGGCAGCCTATTAAAACTGCCGAAAGGGAAACGCAAAACATATCAGTTATCTTCACCAGGGAGAAAACTGTCAAAACAGACAACGTGACCTCTATTAAAACGATGACTCTTTATTTGTTCCCCAATCCACAGAAGAACTTGAAAATAGACAAGGATTTATATTTTCCCCTGCGCACGAAAGCGAGCGCCATGCTGTGCAGCACAAAACAAGAAATCGCGTGTAAAATAACGGCAAAACCTAGAACGTGTAAAATGACCCGTCCCGTCGGATAAGTCCCTACGCAATGCAAGACTGAAATCTGAAAGACATAGAATATCATGAGCCATATTAACCCTCTTAACCCCACGGCCGCATTTCCAAGCTTTTGGAGGCGTTGTCTAACGACTATGTACCAGTTGTAAGAGATGGATTGATCATGATAATTCAAGGGCAGTGCCAGAGGAGCTTGGCGCCTGAAGGCGCCAAGCTCATCTGGCGCTACCCTTGAATTATCATGATCAATCCATCGCCTGCTGCAGGGTCCCGGGGCCAAACGGGTGAATTCGGGAGGATTTTCAAGCAGTAAAGGGTTGATATAAGTATAACGCAATAGCTCCTATACAAATGTTCTCACTCTCAGCACGTCTTACAACAGTGCTGGACAAAGTAAGCAGGCTAACTTGATTATGAAGTCTGAATGTCGTAAAATGAAATACATTTCTGCTCTTCTTCTCCCATGTAGGCAGAAGAGTTCCTTCCGTTACGCTCAAAAGGCAGCGGACAACCTCTGGTATGTGTGCATGCTCATACAGATTGTGAAAAGATGGGCAGAAGGGCACGACGACATTGATAACCCGTTGTTTCGGCGACTGAATGTTAGCAATCAAAGCCCGCCATGGAGCACACCGCTTTAACCCATTTAGCTCCGAGTTCCTACAGCGGGAGATGGATTGACTATGATAATTCAAGGGTAGTGCCAGATTAGCTTGGCGCCTGAAGGCGCCAAGCTAATCTGGCACTACCCTTGAATTATCATGGTCAATCAATCTCCTGCAACTGGTGCATAGTCATTAGGCAACACCTCCAAAATTTCAGAATTGGGACCTTAGGGCTACAAGGGTCAAGAAGGTTAATGCCACACTATTCCAGCACCACCCTTGAACTACCAATGTCGACCTACATCCTGCAGTAGTGACGTGGCAGGGCCAAATGTGTTGCGCCTATGACTGCCTGGATCAGGAGAACCACCACATGCATGACGGCGCCTAAATGGCCGGTAAAGTCGTCAAGCATTGTACCAGTGACAAACCCGACACCCGACCAAATCCTGAGGGAGCAAAAGAACGTCGAAAAGCAAGCAGTCGTGCAGCACTAAACAAGCTTACTGTCACTTTGTCAGTCACTTCACGCACGTATGCCGAGTCCTACAGTTTCACTGTTTGTTTAGACTGCCCATCAATCGTGCTTGTGCTTGGTGCTTAAGTCCGAAACGTGCCTTATGCCTGTGGGTGTCGGTAGCGGTTTTAGACGCGACGATTCCTGTAGGAATCATCGCGACCAAAACCGTTAGAGCTGTTCTTAATTGGACGAACTTTTGATCGGCAAACCTAGATCGGAGAAGATCGGCGATCTTTTGGTTTGTTTCTTAATTGAGGTTGAACGAACCTAGGCGAACTTCAGCAAACCAGGTTTGCCATGGTTCTCTTTCTTAACTGAAATGCTTGATTCGGCGTACTTACTGTCTGCGAAGGTGTTCAAAATGGCTGCCGCTATGCCGCTTCGCGATTTGAACGATGTTTGTTTTTGTACTCCTTGCAGTAGCGACCCCACAAACAGCGTTGCGCCTCCCACAAATCAATAAAAATAGGTCTTGTTCTTCGCACGAGTGAAATATCGCCGTCAACCATATTTGTTTGTATCGGTGACTGTCTTCTTATCTCCAACGCAGAAGAGGGTAAAAGTTTTGACCAATCAGAGAAAAGGTTCGCCTTCGTTTGCTCAACACGTTGAGCGAACCTTTTTCGACAGCGAACTAGTTTGCCGAGGTTCGTGAACTACTTCGAACTAGGTTCGCCGTATCTTTAGATCGTCCAATTAAGAACCAACCCGGTTGGTCCGAGATCGTGAACTCTAGTTCGTCAGAGTTCGCGAACTAAAGTTCGTTTAATTAAAAACATGCTTTACCGAACAGCCAAAGGGTTAACATAATTAAATAGCCATTGTGACCGATTTCGCTCTTCTAAGTTCACCTGCTTCAGACGTATTTTTACACATCTTTCAGCGCAAATCTAATTCTAAACTGACCGCCGTGTCAACTGATAGACCAACTATATTTTCGATTCTTCTAATTTAGTTTCTGGAATTTGTCCGAATAACCCTAGTACTTATATATCAGCATTTTCTGTTTAACTCTTTTAACCCCAGGTAGTGCCAGATGCGCTTGGCGCCTTCAGGTGCCAAGCTCATCTGGCACTACCCTTGAATTATCATGACCAATCCGTCTCCTACAACTGGTACATAGGCGTTAGGCATCACATGGGGCGAAAAGGGTTAAATGCGTACCGCCGTACAAAAAAATTATGTGTGTTTAAACCAGAGCATAAAACAGTGATTTGCAGTGTTCAACTCTGATTATCAGTTCCTCGTCTGGTGATCAACAACAACTAGTACCGACAGGCGACTGGAGAACTCATCACATGTTGGTGCACCTTTCCACACAATGCGTTCACTACGCTGTATTCACTGTCACCTTCAGCCCCGCTGAACTCTTCCTTCAGAGGAAGCAAACGCTATCGATCGACTCCAGCAAGAGGCACAGATTCTCATGAGAATCTATGCCTCTTGCAGACGGAAAGGATAATTTGAGAGAATGCCCGCTCCGGTAAGTTTTCAACGCTGTCTTTCATGCAACCGAAAAGAAAAAAAAACCAAAAAAACCCCAGCTCAGTTTGAAAGACAAATGAGAATGCAAAATCCTGAGGGAACTTTGGTAATGCTAGGATTCGCAGCCGAGCTACACAGTGTAGTAGCATCCTTCGCGCTCATTCAAACACTAGGCAAAGTGCCGGTCGATGCGCGAAAATGAAATGCAAACAGTAAACAGCAAGGGGAAATTCCTATTGTTTAACCCGTCAGTAGTCAATAGCGCTATTTCTCGAGGTGATTCCTGACGGAATCACCTCGAGAAAAAGCGCTGTCGACAGTCGAAGGGTTAACAGCATGGCTCAAAACATTACACTTCTTTGTGCATTCAGGTTGCGTGTTTTAAGATCATATTTCATTTACGTGGGCCTAAATCAACCAGAAACGACAATACACGAAGAACGAAAATAACCTGGTTTAACCAGTTCAGTGCCAAAAACACCACCCAAATGCAAGAGGTATAGATCCTCATGAGCCCCACAGTTGCGGGGCTCATTAGGATCTATGCCTCTTGCTGACAACACTTTGAATCCACGTTCCTAGGATATCTAGGGGGGTTTGGGCGTTGATTTAACGAAGATTGCAGAAAGACGGTTTGCGTTAACTGGCACTAAACGGCTTAGTGGGCTTACAAAAGACAGAAAACATGAAAAACGAGATGTTCAAAAAAATTAATGCTCATAACGCCTTAAGTTTCAAACCTAGGGATGTCCTTAGGGAACCCGTGTAACAAGCTATGAGTATGAATGAAAGCAATCATAAGATGGATTAACCAAGCCACAAGCTGATCGGGCAATGTCCTAGAACGGTCAAGGTTGAGCCATCTCCAGTTGTGGTGTCATGTGCGCAAGAATTCCTAAAATAAATGTAAACCTAATTTAAAAAATTATTTCAACTGTTGTAGTTGTATGTATCTTCAAACATTGTGGTTATGGTTACATTACACTACTCCCAATAAGTTAAGGGCCACCATGAAAAAAATATCATG
Source organism: Semisulcospira habei (assembly GCA_036245525.1). Lineage (NCBI taxonomy): Eukaryota > Metazoa > Mollusca > Gastropoda > Semisulcospiridae > Semisulcospira > Semisulcospira habei. Next base: position 33,416,122 of record BTPG01000008.1, on the reverse strand, counting down.
ATGACAAATCGTGACAATTTCAGGGCGGCCCTTTATTTACTCAATTTACTGGTAGTATTTATCGTTTATAACACACATTACATATACAAACAAGCTGACTTACCATTGTGAAAGACTTTTCGTTCGCGGATGAGCTGCCCCAGGGTATCATAGATGAGCTGGTGGGACGGCAGCGTGGTGTTCTGGTACCACCTCTGTAGGCGGGCCCGTATGGAGTCGAGCGTGGCCGCCTGCTGCGCGTTGTTGAGCTCCGTGATGATGAGACACAGAGAGTCCGGCAGAGGGATGAACTGGGTCTGGGGGATCACCTGCATCTCGATGCCGTTCACGTCACCTGAAATACGCACAAGGCGCAGCAACGAAATTAATTATCCATGGGCTGTCTGATTGGCAAGAAAAAAGGCGCAAGACCTGCAGGAAAGGGGTATCACGACAAGCAGCTCACATAAACCCATTAACTTCACTGTACGCACCACATCCAAGAGGCATAGATCCTCATGAGCACCGGAGTTGCGGGGACTCATGAGGATATATGCCTCTTGTTGAAACCACTTTGTGTGATCGATGTTCCATTGACCGCTGGGGATCTTTGACGTTAAATTTTTTAAATGTACGATTTCCGGAACACAACCTGCGTCCACTGGCAGGCTTGTTTCATGGTAATCAGATTCTTGGATGTATGTGAACTTTGCTGTCCAATTACTTGTTTTGTGTAGTTATTTTCATATTCTTTTCTGCTTTGCATGAGTAAGTATGGTATTTGGAATATAAATAAAAAAAATAAAAGCTAAATGTTTTGTGAATAAGCATTTATTTGAGAGAGTGTTTTGATGCGAACGTGTGATTCCTGACAGACACCATTTCCTTCTGCATGGATGACCCAGATTTCGAAGTGTGAACGCACACATGAAAATAACACACAAAATGAATGATATTTTTGTTAGTACTTCAAAGAATACACAAAGTTAGACTGTGAATAGATAAAATAAAAAATAAAAATTCAAATTGGAGCATAAACGCTCTTGTGGAAAATTTTCAATCACCACTGGAAAGCGTCTGTCGGAAAAAACCCACGTGCTTTGTTCAAAAAGCAAAGCCTGCTTGTACAGATCACATGCTTTTTTCTTCGTTATTTTTGATTGCCAACTTCATTTTATTGATAATCTGTATTGTAAAGCAGTTGCATCATTAACAGTATCAAAAATCGCATTTGAAGAATAATTAATCTTGTTTTGGTGTGATCCGATCGGTGTCTGTAGACTGAATCACACGTTCGGCAAATTTCGTTTTTTACGGAAATCCCCGATTAGTTCGCCGGATATGACGTTTCAACCAATTGAGATCGTTTGATTTAAAAAAGGGGAACTAGATACCTCACAGAGAATTTCACATTTCATTGTTTCTGTGCCTTTTCCACTCGTTTTGTTGCGTCTGTCAGCAACGTTCGTCAACCCAACGTTCGACACAGCGACGCACGCAAACAGATTTGCATCGTTTGTATTCGGTAAGTGAGGGATTTACGAGTTTGTTTGCAGAATTTCAATCCCTTGCTAGTTTTTCCTTCGTCTCCCATTATTGTGTTAGCTTGTTATTAACATTTCATTGTGTACAATTAAAGTTTGTGGGTATCTACTGTAAAATCTGTTGAACGTTGGCGATGCTGACAGACGGAAATATTGAACGTTGCCTTCAATGACAGAAGGGCTTGGCGATCGTAGGAAATCAATACAGACAGCAATGGCAAATGTAGGTTTTCTTGACAGACGGTGGTTTGGGACCATGGTTGTTAGTGTTGAGGTTTTTAATGCTGTAGTTTTGTTGTTGATTGACAGACATTATATTATTCTTGAATGTTTTTTTACCTTATTTCTTTATTTTTATTTGTTATTTTCACTTATTAAACAAGTTTAATTAGGTTGTTTTCATGAAAAAGTGTAGTGTTTTTTTGTGTCATTTTTGGGTTTAAATTATTAGTTTAAGAAAGACTTTTTTTAATAAGTTACAGACACCATGTCTTCAAAGCGCTATCGTGAGAGACTGAAAGAAAATGATCCTTATAAATACGAAAAGATGCTCGAGAAAGCCAAAGAGAGAAGCAAGCGCAACAGAGAGGCCAGGAAAATGAAGTGGACATTTGAGCCGCAGACCCGTGGCCTTCTTGAAGAGATTAAAAACTTCAAGGAGAAAGAAAGGTATGTGCAAATGTTGACAGTAGATAGTTTGATAGTAAGCTCAGTTTTGTGCATAGATATTTGGTAGTAATTATTAATCAGGTTATTTTTTTTTTCTGCTATGATGATGAGTGTGTGTTATTTTCCCCTTTCCGGTTAATGAATTCAGAATGTTTGCTAGCTGTGAATATCAGTATTTGGATCTGAATTTAGGAGATGGAACAATAAGTCTATGAACATGAACAATCCCTGCCATTCGATATTATGTAATATGTTTGGTTTTGATTTCAGGAAATGGATACAGACGTCCTCGAACCGGAACCTTCCAGAGAGGAATTCTTTGCCAGTGCACAACAGAATCTGATAGCGTCCAAAACAAAAGGCTTTTCTGCCTTTGTGGCCTGTGCTCAGTTTGTTCTGCATAATGCAAGGAAGTATGCCCTTCCACACCCTGACACAGAGCCAGAGTTTGAAAAAGCTAACGTAAGTGTTGTTTGTTTTTGTTACAAACATTTGTTTGTATTTACTCTTGATTATTAATGTAGTACACAATTACTTATTCTGTGCAATGTCTACATTATCTATGTAATATGTGTTGCCTGATTAGATGGGAAAAATTTTCAGTGCTCACTTTTTCCACATTGTTTCAGGTGGACAACAACGCAGAGAAGCATCGAAGTGCTTGTGCTGTGCCGCAGGACCGATTTCCATTGACAACTGCTGGGGACGGCAATTGCTTTTTTAGGGCCCTAAGTTTGGCTGCATTTGGCACGGACATGTTCCTCAATGAACTGAGGGTGCTCACTGCATGTGAACTGGCTGTCCGAAGTGCGCACTATCTGTCTCCTGAGGAAATGTGTAGGGGAACAGACTTGGATGGTATAGAAACTCTGGAATTCTGCAAAAACTCAGGGGACTATGTGATGGTTCCTACCCTTGAGGTGGCATTCCAGTGTGAGGTTGCAGCATCTGTGCAGACTGGAAAAGATGTGGGTGTGTGGCACTTTTTGACTGCTGCAAACGTAGTCCGCTGCCGGATACGTTCTCTCTACCCCAATTTCGCAGATGGGGCGATTTATCAACAATTAAACCGCATATTTTTGCCTGACATTGATGAACACTGTGGTCACTTGATCCATCTTCAGTGGACTTCGTCCAGGAGTGACCTTCCACAGAATGAGTTCTGGCCTGGAAATCACATTGTTCCAGTTGTCAGGCATACAAGGCAGGCAACAGTGCAACCTGGAGATTTTGTGACCACAAAATTCCAGACAGCTCGAGGAGCTACTGTTGAATACACAGCATGTGTTATTGCTCCGCCTCCCTATCTGATCCAAAACATGTTGATTGTACATTGATTGTACATTGCTTAACATCCCGACAGCAACAAGGCTTTCTCAGGACGTGCCTGCACTGCTTGTGAAAACCCCCCAACTAAACAGAACATTGAATGTATGTCGCCAGCCGGTCAAATACGTTAAATAAACCTAACACATGGGGCCTAAATAAAGCTAAGACCATTTAGCAACACATATCCAATATCAAGAGCTACAGGCAGTGCAGACAGTAGGGAGAGTTTTAAAAAGGCAATACAGGTGAATGGACAAAGGGTAGACAGAAACACATGCCCCAGAATAGAGAGAAAAACCCACCCTGTGGGGCTGACCAGGGTGACCCTGGGAACTAAAAAATACCTAACCCCACCCAAGTCCCCCAGGGCAGACCCGGGTGGGGGCCAAGACATGTGCAGTGATGATGTAACTGTCAAGTTCATGAAGTCTGGAAGCAGCAAAACATTTTTTTTTCCCAGATATTGATGAAATAAAAATTGTAAATATGTCACAACTGACAAAACTTAAACAGCCTGTTATTGACAATAGAGGACATTATTACTTTGTTTAATTTAATGCATTATGTCTGAATCTTCTTGTATTATATAATTATATTCTTAAATTTTAAAATGTAATATAGTTGCTGCAACTATATTACATTTAAAAATTTAAGTATATAATTATATTACTTGGCACTTGGCATCCTGTCTCGGAAGACAATGGAGTATATGCGCTTGCTGGGTCAGTCACTGGAGTGACCTCTCCAGGGCGCAAGCCTGGGCGAAGTGTATGGAGATCCTGGGGTGCCCAGTCGTCAAGATCCCCCTCTCGGCCTCGCTGATGTATCCAAAGGAATGCAAAGCAGTACGTTTGGCACCAGTTTGGCTGCAGGAGCTGCCAGAACAGTGCGTGAATACAAGCAGCTGTCTGCCTTCGGGGCTCCACTCCTGATTTGAAGGGTTTACTCCCCCACATTTGGCCGTTGGATCCAACCTGATCTCCTCCGTCCTCTAGCCGTTGGCTGTCATAAACAGCTCATCCGCCTAGTGGTGCAATGTGAACACCACCCCCTCAAGTGGTTTAGCCCACCAGCTGAGGTGGTTTGCCAGGGTGTGGCGCTTGGAGCCAGCACGTGAGAGATTAAGGAGATGGATGAGGACCAGTGATGCCCGTCCGTCCCATGTAGGACGCAGCTGCCGAACAGCAAAGGTGCTACCTCTATCCAGAGCCCCCTACACCCCAATAATAATTAATAATTATATAATACAAGAAGATTCAGACACTTCAAGAATAACCCAATTTACAGTATATTTCTTTAAATAGCTGCTATAGGAAAATGAGCTTTCTTTACCTGCATTATCATGTTTATGTGTGTTTTTACACTTCTTTCATGCAGACACATATATAACTGATGTGTTTTGCAAAGATAGGCCATGCTTGTATCACTGGTTTGATTCCGTCTTGTTTTCATACTTTTTGCGATTTAGGGGGGTAGGGTACCATTTTATCTGCTTTTAAGAAATGTTCAAGTGTATTGTCATTTTAATGTTACTAATTTGTCGGCAGGGATCCATTGTACTCATTTCTAAAGGTTTACTCATTCTAATCTGTAAAATTATTGCTTGAGAGAAATTATTGAGCAGACGTTATCTTGAAATGTCACCGTATTGAAGTCAGTCTGACCCTGCTATATGATATGTCCACTTATATAAAGGTTTTTTGACTTTATTTGTTGCACTTGATGTAGTGCTTTAGTTTTATGCAATTTGTGACCATGTATGACAAGTGTAACATGGTCCAAGGAACAGAAACCTTTACTATGGCTTGTTTTGGCCTTAGAACAGGTGACACACTTTGCGCAAGCATACCTCTTTCAAACCAATGAACCTATATGGTTTGTTACCTTTATTTGAAAGTATTAAAGTTATTCTTTTGAAAAATCACTACAATTGGGTATTTGGTTCAAATTTATTTTTGACCAAAAATGTGTGTAAATGGGAAATGCTCAATACAAATACTGTGAAAGCTGTCGGCAGCGAAGGGGTTAACACACCAACCCTTGGTCCAAAATCCCAAATTTGGGGGCCGAGCTATCCTCTGAAGACATTACAGTTCGGGAGAGACAGCTCAGCGATGACAGTTGAAGGCAGTGTCAGAACATATTGGCGCCTGTGGGCGCCAAGCTATTCTAGCACAAGCCTTCAAGTCTTCAGGGGACTCACAAATTCTGGGGTGTCGATCTACTATGCGTGTTTGAAGAGGAGAGATGAGAAAATATGGGGTGAGGGCTGGGTGTTCGTGGACGGGCGAGGTTGTAATTAAAGTGAGTACTCGAATAATAGGAGAAGAAGGAAAGAAGCCAGGAATTTTCGTTCAATCTACACAATTATTCTGACTCTACTGAGTGTTTGACCCACCGCAAACGCGTTAAAAAAAACCAAACAACGTATTTCCTATTTAACACTTTTTTTCCCTCCCAATCTACGTCAGTTAATCAGCTGCCCAATCTATGCATAACGCTGGATCTGACTAACCATTGCTTTCAATTCTTATGCAAATTCCTCTATTCAACAATCAGAGGTGACGGGACCAAACACCACCAGCAGGAAGTATTGATTCTCAGGAGCCCAGATGGACCGATTCATGTGCAAGAGGCATGGATTCTCATGAGCCCCTGCGAATGCAGGGGCTCATGACAATCTATGCCTCTTGCTGATGGAACGGGCGATCTGGTGATGGATGTGGAGAGCGGTTGGCAAGACGCCAGTATCTGACAAGCCAAGCCTCGGCCTCTCGTTTCAGACAGAATCAGGCAACTATAACGTACTCGTGTTCAGGTGCCAAGCTATAAAGATCATCAGAAGACACAGGCGAGTTCAACATAAACGTCAAAATACCCCCCCCCCCCCCCCCCCCCCTTAGAAAACGAAACCAGGCACACGTACGTCCTTGTAAGAAAACGACGAATGTTTGATTTAAACAGTCAACAGGCGTACGCGGAAAATTAAAATAAAAAACACCGGCTGGTGAGACAATAATTATGTTTGGAATCAAATATCATTTAGAAAACAATAACTTGCTTAAATTAATATGGCATTATTAATACTAAAGCTGAATTACGATAAAATAGTTGATTTCGGCACTAACATAAAATTCTGATCTACGGAACAAGGACCGCCTTTCACTTTCAGACAGCCGTTTTCCCTAATGTGTTGCAAACTTCAATCAAAACAGGATCCGCCCACATTTTTTTTTTAATCTTCCCGGAAGATCTATAAGATGAACTGTCGCAGAAAGGCAGGTCACATTACATAGTCAAATTTGGCCAGTTGAGGCAGTAAGAGGACATTTAAAAATAATTTTTGCCTTGTTTAAAAAATTGTAGTAGGGCTGAATGTTGGAATTTGCTGGAAAGTTTTGGTTAGATGAGAGGAGACATGTTTGGTGCTTTGATTCAAACCATCCTGAGCTTATCCAGTGGACAATTGTGGGCCTATGTTGAGTTGCCATTGACGTAGTGATTTGAGGGGCACGCTGATTTCAGCTGTGCTTGGGTGTGGGGTTGGTAAGGAATCAGGTTCATAGCCAAGAAATGAGACTGTCAATGTGCTGTTTTTATTGTTATTTTGTGCATGGCAAATGTGCAGCTGGTGGGCAGTAGTGTTTTTTAGGGGATTGAAATATTAGGGGATGCCTGGGACTGACAATGGCTAAGAGACTGGACAGTACGGAAACGGCACTGTGTTCCGTGGCCGGCATACATCATTAACGTCTCGTTGTAAGGATCTAAATAAAGGACATAAATGGAGCCAGTTTCTGAAAGGAATATGCATTATATATAAATATTCTCTTAAGCACCTGATACTGCAGGTGCTCATGATAATCTGTGGCTCTCATCGACAGGAGGTCTGCAAGAAACTTGATGAAATGAACTGAAAACGTTTCACGGGCGGTATGAAAACAGAGCCTCTCTGTTGGCTCTGAATGATTTACTACGTATTTAATGGCCACTCTTCGTTCCAAGTGAGCACATTAACTGCGTCTTCTACCAGCCGTAAACCGGGAACAGATAGAGGCGGGTGCATGCCTATCGTCTTCAGAACTGACGCCGACAGCACTGGCGAAGATAACTAGCAGTATTTCGCGTTAAGTTGTGCAGCAGTGCATATTTCCGTATACAGTACAAAACACACCAAGTACTAGTGGCGAAATTCCCAGTCTGAGGAGTTGCCCTCCGAAGAAAACAATTCAGAAAGCTGATCGGCCATGATAGTTCAAGGGTGGTGACAGAATAGCTTGGTGCCTACAGGCACCAAGCTATTCTGGCACCACATTTGAACTATCATAGTTGATCCATCTCCTGTTGTAAGGTGTCGAAGATAAACGATGTAATTCAGATTCCAAAAGAAATAGAAAAATAACAAATCGGGTGAACTCTGAGTCAACTCAACTTGCGTGCTTCTTTTCACCAAATTGTTTAAAACAAAGAATAAGACATCATTATTTTATTAATGCGTTGGGTCTCTCGTCCTTCTTATTAGCTAAGTGTTAACCCTCTAGCTGTTAACGGCGCTTTTCTGGGGGTTATTCTTATAGGCATAACCAGGAGAAAAAGCGCTCTCAACAGCAAAAACTTTACCATATGACTGATAATGAAAACCATATTCTGAAGTAGTGCACACGCACCTGTATGCAATATTTACCGACGCTTAATTGCCTCTTTCACTGTAACCTTGAAGTATCACATTACGTGGCATCATGCTGGGCCATAAAAACTTGAAACTGTCGCACCTACACGATACAGGAGATCTGCTCACACTTTCCTTTCCAGTGCCAACTATGGCAGACGGATCGACAACTTATAGGTCAAGGGTAGTGCCTCATTAGCTCGGGCCCACGGGCGCCAAGCTAACCAGGTACCACCCTTGAGCGGTTGAGTCCTAACTGCTACCTTGACTTGTAGGTGTTTGAACGTTGTACAAATTAATGGTGTATGCAATAAGCAGACAATTTTATTTTTGTTAAACATGCGTGCCATCTGAGACTGCCGTTCGAGGTGGGGCAGGTAAAAAAAAAAAAATGAACAAAAACCCTGATCTTTCTCTCCTCCGTACCCAATCTGCTTGGCGCGTCCTGCAGTCGAGTACCTGCAGCCTGTAGTTTCGAGGGCACTCTGGTTTAAAAACCTAATCGGTCGCAAACCGAAAGAACGAGGCCTATATCAGCGTCAGCTGTGACACATCGTGTGCAACCTCATACGGTAAGGTGGGCGGCAAGTTGTAAAGAGAGAGAGATAGAGTGCATTATATGTGTGTGTGTGTGTGCCGAGTGTGTGTGTATGTGAATGTGCGTGCGTGCATGCACAAGACGACAGATTGTGTTTGCAATCTTCGTTAATCCAAAACCAAAATCCTTCGGCTTCCCAGAAACATGGATTCAAAGTGGTGTCAGCAAGAGGCATAGAACCTCATGACGCCCCGCAACTGCCGTGGCTCGTGAGAAACTATACCTCTTGCAGCTGGGTGGTACTCAATTTTTCTCGACACTGAACAAGCAAACTTTCAAGTGTATAAAGGCCCCGCCACACGAGCCGGTTGTGCCCCGATTTTGAAGCCGATTCCGATCCGATTGCGATCGGATGACGTCAATTATCCGATCCGGTCCCGATCGGCTGGGAATCGGGTGTCTAGAACCTGCTCTATTTTTCCGTTCCGATTCGGCCCCGGTTGTAAGCTTCAACCAATCAGAGCGCGTCTCGCAAAGCACGTCGTTTCATTTGCAAATGGCCGAACACGCCTGTTGTGATCAGTACCACCGCCGTTGCCGCCGATGTGTCGCCCGCCTCTTCCCGAATATGATGCAAAACTGCTGATAATGCAAGCACATCATCATCACTGTCAAAACTAGCAGTCATTTTGCAGAACATGTACGACTTTGATCTTCGGTTCAAACCGGTCGGCTAAACAAGTCGGGAAATGTCAGTGTGCCAGTGCATACGTTTTTTTTAGTCCGGCCCGATCACCTACCGATTCGAAAACTGATCGGGAATCGGCCTCAAAACCGGGCTCGTGTAGCGGGGCCTTAACACAACAGACCATAATCTACAAGACGGAAAATGCGACACCCACACTCCCTCACCCCACAAAGAGAATATTTACACGGTTATTTTCAGATCTCCTGAGCAAATTCATTTACAATATATCTCGCAAGCCGGCGCATCCTTCGGGAAATCAAAGTAAAATATCCAATTTGAAAAGAAAAACAATGCAGTAAGAAAGTCATCAATGTCACCTGGAAAGCGAAACGCTCCTTTGATGTCGACATGCAAATACGGTAAGAAACACAGGCATCGATTCTGCGACACGCTCGCTGGTCCTTTTGATCTGCGGCCCCACCCTTAGTTCGTCCTCGATCACACTAAAGCAGGGCCTCAGACGACCCAACTCCATCTGCAAGAGGCATAGATTCTCAGTTGCAGGGGCTCATGGGAATCTATGCCTCTTGCTGTCAGACACTGGGCCCAGTTGTATCTTTAAATTGTGGGAGTTGCTCGGGTTAGCGATAACGACTGCTAATGGGACCTTGCAGTTCATGCTGGCCTTGCAAACAGACGCGCAAAAATATCGATGCAGCGTGAAAAACTGGGGCCAACGTGCAGTGAAAACCGCTCATCTGCAAGAGGCAATGACCCTCATGAGCCCTAGCAGACTGCGGGGACTCGTGAAGATCTTCATCTCTTGCTGATCCCATTTATATCGTGTGATTATGATGGAGAGAACCATCACGCGATCTATGAACCACATAATAAGATCATAAACACTGCAGACTGGACAAAACGACTGAACTGATGGCGTGTTGCCTTTGAAGACTACGCAGACAAATGGTACCACCAAGACAAACAGATGCTCATGAGCCCCCGCAAGATGCTGGGGCTCATGAGCATCTGTGTATCTTGCTAGAGGGCGGCTTTTTTCTTTTCAGGAGTGATAAATATTCATCGATCACGGTGTGTTTATACACGGTGCTCGAGCTAACGTCTACCGTTGTCGGACGAGCCCTGAAGGGGTTTGGGGACAAGGAAGCAAAGCAAGCAACACACACTGGCGCTCAATAATTTTTCTACCCCGAGGCGAAAGAATCGTTCTGGTGCCATACATAAATATCTCATCCGCAATATACGCCATTCTAGTTCAGAACCAAAGCACCATGCACTTAAAAACGCTTTCCTAATGTAGCATTCGTCACTAGAACAGTTCTGGTCTGTTCATACCATAGTAACCCCTTGACTGCCATGAAAACGTGAACACGATCCAAATGCAAGAGACATTGATCCTCATGAACCCCCGCGACTGCGGGGACTCATGAGGATATATGTCTCTTCTGAGACCAATTTGTATCCATGTTTCTTGGGCGGTTTCAGAAACAAAAATGTACGTACGGTGGCAGGGAAGGGGTTAATGAATGAGCTACAACTGAGAAGTAGTTTCACGAATCAGCTAACAATACAATCTCAGACTCGCATTATTTAGGACTGCTAAATGATACAATTACAAGGGGTGCATCATGATCTATGCATTTTTCGAGCCATTATGTGCATCTGTGTTCCTAGTACAAAGCCGATCATTAATCGATTTTTACGACGGGGAAAAAAATCAAAGTAAGCAATCATGTTACATGGCAAGCGTCAAAGAGATCACAGGACACTTCAGGCAGAATTGTTAAGTTAAACATTTGTTCCCATGAACAATGCATGTGGTGGAAACCAACCTAATTTCCATTTTCCAGAATACCCAACACGGCCTCTCGTGGTCATCAAAGGCAGTTGCACAATGTGAAAATGTGGTCCAAATGTTTATGTTTCCCTTGGGCCCCATTTGGCGCTTTTTTCGCACCCCATTTTTCCCCACAATCCCTTTTTTGGAATACGTCCTACAGCAAGAGCCATCCGCAAGAGGCGTAGATCTTCATAAGCCCCCGCAGGTGCGGGGGCTCATGATGATCTATGCCTCTTGTTGAACACACTGAACACATTAAAATATCTTCCTCAGAAGGTGGTCTTCCAGCGTTTAACGCTACGATGGAATATTTCCATCACGAAATGTTCCATGATTTCCTCTGAACATGCCGTGCAATGTCGGCAAACCGAGGCCTGGTCCTTGATCAAAGGACGGCATCAAGCAGACCAGGCTCAGAATTTTTATTATGGAAGTGGATTTTTTTTAAAAGGGATGATTCAACAAAAACGAGGGCGCTTAGCAAAATACCTATTTTTATCACCCAAATCATCTCCAGCCGCAAGAAACTTTTACTGTTTCCCTCAATTTTGTACCGGGAAGTCCGAGAGTAAAAGCAGTTATGTCAGGCTATGATTCAAAATGCATTTTCAGTCAATCAAATTTTACCATTATCCTACCTTTTCTATTAACTCATTTGCGGTCAGCCGCATTCGGATACGGCTGACCGCGAATGAGTTAAACAGTGTATTAAACTAAAGTTCTGCAATAACGACAAAAAAAAAAAAGAACTCAAAAGAAAAAAATCGAAGTCTAAACGCGCAGAAGCACGGCAGACTGTTTAATACTTGCATACTTGTCAGAAACCTCACAAAAGCGTGTTCCGGGGCATCATCCGTACCCAACTCTGCGTGCTATTCTGTAGCGTGGGTGGTAGCGTGTTATTAGAGCAGCCGGATTTATTTGTTTTGTGTTTTCCCCTGAAATTGAACTCAACAAAGAGCAATCTCTTTGTGTACACGAAGCGAGTGCTGATTGAATTCCCGATGATTCATAAAACGATCAGCTGCCAAAGAAAACAGCATATGTTGCATATTTTCTTTGATAACGTGCACAAGCGTTATCCGAAAATTATTACGTGCAATCCGAAGGCACAAAAAGTACCCACGGACACGAAAACATACAGCGGTGCGCCGCGGTATGTTTTCGTGTCCGTAGGCACTTTTACAGCGGTGCACCACTGTATGTTTTCGTGTCCGTGGGCACTTTTTGTGCCAGCACTTTGAACGTATGCTCGAAGGCGTAATCTACCACCACACAAAGGGGAATTTCGGCTCAATGCGCCAACAGCAAGCTTGTTTATTTTTCTAGCAAACTGCGCACGTTCTCTTTTGTCTGGCGAGTCAACAGGGCTGGAACCTATCAGCAAGAGGCATAGAGTCTCATCAGCCCCTGCGACAGCAGGGGCATGAGAATCTATGTCTCTTGTAGATGTGAGAAACTGCAGAAGCACACACATGACAACTAAGCAATCTGGAGGTGCTGTTGAGGAAAGACTTCTAAACCTTAACTGTCTTCTTGTTCGTCAAACAAACTTGCGCGACAGCATGCGCATGAAGCAGATAAACAAAGTAAAGGGCCAAGCCTCTTTGCGTCCTGCTCACAAATTCTTAGGAATGTTTGCAGTTTGAGTCGTCCCCCCCAAAAAAAATGAAGTGTTTACTGAAAGACCACGATCGTTTGCCGAAATGACCGACTCATGAGAACCGAGTTTGCCGAGCCAAATCGGTCTAATGGTTTTTAACCCATTTAACCCCAACGCCCTACAGCAGGAGATGGATGGATCATGATAATTCAAGGGTAGTGCCAGATTAGCTTGGCGCCTGAAGGCGCCAAGCTAATCTGGTACTACCCTTGAATTATCATAGTCCACCCATCTCCTGCCGTGGTACATAATCGTTAAGTGACACCTTCAAAAGTTAGGAAATGTGGCCCTGGGGTTAAATGGGTTAAGATTGCCCTAGACGCCAAACGCACTCCGACACGCAACAGCATTGCACTGTTGGTGGCTAGTGGTGAGTATTCATCCGATTGATCGCGCCTTCAGAATCAATCATATTGCGATCAGTTGCCTCTTAATCTTTTAATTAACTATTTACTGATGGCTGGTCTGCTCAGCGAATCGATACCTGGTACAATTGCTACCTTTGTAAAAAAAAAAATAACAATTAAAAAAAATGAGCGGAGCACACGCGAGGGGTGATGAATCTGACGCGAGACGTTCGGTTCAATACGTCGACTATAAAAAACCGATGGTGAAAAATACTGTGCGCTGCTTGAAGGAGACAAGTTGCAGGGCAGTTTAGAACACAAACAAATTTCTATAAGAACTGCCTTATGGACTTAAAATGGGCCCACAGCTGTTAATTTTTACCTGGATGTTATATTGGCTGCCCTGACGAAGTTTTGTTTTTGTGATTGCGTAAAATGACGCGGCTGAAATATTTTGATTCGTTGGCAAAAATTAAAGGGCCTCATACTAAAAAACATACTTGCGGTGTCGTGTACATTTCAACAATTTGACACTGTAACTAAGTGTAAGTTAACTTTTGCCTGCCGGCGTTTTCTTCACGAGGCAAAACCATTTCGCTTTTTTCCGCTAATACGGACTCTTCCATCCACATGAGAACAGCATCATCAACGTTTAATTATACATGTATTTCCTGTTTACTACATGTATGTAATCATAAAACTGACCGTATCGTTTACATTTAACCCGTTCAGCCCTGATACACTACAGCAGGAGATCGATCGACCATGATTGCGCGCGCATCGAGTTATATTACAAATATGAGAAATGCGCCATATAAATACTATGTATTATTATTTATTATTATAATTCAAGGGCAGTGCCAGATTAGCTTGGCGCCGACAGGCACCAAGCTAATCTGGCACTGCCCTTGAATTATCATGGTCGATCCATCTCCTGCAACTCGTGCATAGTCATTAGATGACGCCTCCAAAATTCGGGAAATATTATTCACAATGTGTTGCTTGTTATCTTCTTCCTCCTTGTAACAACATTACAACTGTAAAAAAAAACAACCATTATATAATGCAGATGGAGCCCATCTCTGGCAGCAAAAGCGCATTTTCCAGTCATGAAACCCTGCCACTACTAGGTCTCCTGAGAATCTCCGACTCTAGCAGTACACTGGATGTCTCCCTCGATTCGTTGCGCTGCAGTCGAGGAAAGGCCCCGCTACACATGCCCGGTTTTGAGGCCGATTCCCGATCAGTTTCGAATCGGCAGGTGATCGGGCCGGACTAAAAAAAACGTGTGCACTGCCACACATTTCCCGAAGTGTGTTAGCCGACCGCCGGCCGGCGAAGATCAAAGTCGTACCTGTTCTGCAAAATGGCTGCTGGTTTTGACAGTGATGATGATGTGCTTGCATTATCAGCAGTTTTGCATCATATTCGGGAAGAGGCGTGCGAAACATCAGCAACGGCAGTGGTACTGCGGATCACAACAGGCGTGTTCCGCCATTTGCAAACTGAAACGACATGCTTTGCGAAACGCGCTCTGATTGGTTGAAGCTTACAACCGGGGCCGGTTCGGATCGGAAAAATAGAGCAGGTTCTAGACACCCGATTCCCAGCCGATTGGGACCGGATCGGATAATTGACGTCATCCGATCGCAATCGGATCGGAATCGGCTTCAAAATCGGGGCACAACCGGCACGTGTGGCGGGGCCTGAAGACAGCCAGTGCGTGCATTAGCACATCTGGAGCCAGTTGCGTGCGTGAGCTTAGTCCTGAGCAAGCCAAGAAGCAAGGTACAGCGGAGCACCTTGCTTAGTGGCTTGCGCAGGACTAAGCTCACATATCATGCAACCGACCCTTTGGTTGAGGAATCGGGCTGAATGTACTCTCAGTAGTCTAGGTAACATTACTGGAGATCCATTGTCCACTGTGGGCGGAGGCAGTGGTCTTCCCAGCGGGAGACCCGTGTGATGAAAGCCTGTCAGAAGCCACTCGCAGTGTCAAAATGTCAGGTTTTCATAACTGAGCATAAGCTGTGGGAGGCCCGTCTCTCCCTGCAGAAAACAATGATTCGCATGAGCCGACGCTTGTAAAATCTGTTTCTTCACATACGGCGACAGCTGGAGGCTGAGAGACTGCATTTGACTCCTTGTCCGCAGAATCATCGGCGTCATTCAATATAATTTTATTTCAATTATGACATTTAATGTCTTTATTTCGACGATGAGGAACTTTGGGACAAAATATCCGACGAAGTCCCAACTTTAATGATACCTGTAAATTCTAGTATCAGCCTGCATGCCTACCAGCATGCTCAAGATCATTTACCACTATGTTCCGCAGCCGGTTGCGATAATTGACCCTTACAGTGCAGGGTACTCTATGGAAGCCTGATACTCTGCACAAAGACTACAGTATTCGATAGCTTGCGAGTGTCATAATCTGATTAGGGGTTCGGATGGTCAAGCAGTGCGATTATGACGAATGTGATAAATACAGTGTCAGCGCCCTCCACCCCCCCCCCCCCCCCACCCCCCTCCAGACCCCATCTGCAAGGAGGCACTATCATGGGCTCGTGCTGGTGCAGGCGTGGGTGAAAATCTCGTGTTAGAAAGATCGATTTCATGCACACCATCATTGTGTCAGAAAGTAATCTGGGTTTTAGTCTATGACTGACACAGTGGCATCTTCCACATGAGACCTGAGCTCAGTTGCATGAGTGACTCCAATGAGCTTAGTCGTGCGCCAGCCACAAAGCAAGGTGTTCCGTTGTAGCGGAGCACCTTGCTTTGTAGCAGGCGCACGACTAAGCTCACCCATGCAACTGGAGAATGGCTTTGGAGGCTCCTCACCTGGATCTCGGTCACACCGTTACAATCACCCGCTGACCACACCTGTTTGATGAAAAGATGATACCGTTGATACTTGCAAGAGCCATATATTTTTTATTGGCCCCTCATAAGAATCTACGCCTCTTACAGTACAAGGTGTTGCTGAGGAACAAGGTCGCACACTGGTCGTCTCCCTCGATTCGTTACCGCTGGTCAGCGGTAGCGAATCGAGGGAGACAGCCAGTGTGATTAGGTCTAAGGGTTGGGAGGATAATTGCTTTTCCTCATCTGGTGTCGGTGGCTTGCTAAGCGGTATCACAGGGTGACTATAACTTATTGTTATGTCTTTGTGGCAAAAGCCTGCTAAGTGACGTCACAGATAATACGGACGTGTGAAACCGCTTCGTACACAGGAGATTGTGTATTAGCTGTTTTACGCCATCTGTTTAAACCGAACTCTATACGGTCAAGCTCCCAAGACAATCTGAGCAGACGTTTTGTTGCGCAGCCGATAAAATCAGAATTATCAGTACATGTGTGTGTGTCTGTGTGTGCACGCGCGCGCACACACACACACTCATAATATTGCAGTTTGAACTTGAATCGCGAGTGCAAATACGAGGCGTGCGTTTATTAATTTGATGTCATCGCGTGACTGCGGTTGCAAAAATGCAATCATTTTTAGTCAAATCCGAGTCCCTTGAGCGCTGTTGGCCTCCTGACGACCCAACCACACACTAGAGGCGTTTGGACTATTCTGTTGCTACCACTAACAGTGTTCTGCTAGATCGCTTCACGCCAACGTTGTCTCTGAAGGAATCACGATGACAGACACGAATGGTAATACCAACAGCAAATGAGATTATAATGCTGAATGCTCACTTACAATATCGTTGTCAACAATCCCCGAGGACCTCCTCTGAATGTGGTGCATAGTTCTTTAAGCCGCAAATGAGGTCCCCCCATCAATGAAATTGCCAGCGTGTGACGACTGTGCCTCTTTTCAGATGAAATGGATACGCGGCAAAATCAATCACAGACATTCATTTCAATGGGATAAAAACTGCCCAAAGTCGCCCATAGACTACACAGTATACGACGCCAGTCTCTGCAAGACGTATAGATTAGGGGCTCGAAAGAATCTATGCCTCTTGCAGATCGTTGCAATAAATCTGATGTGCGAATGAAGCCAAATTCGACAACAACAACAAAAAAAACCGCACAAAATCGCGCTGTGCACTTCATTCCGTCTGTCGATCCCTGCAAGCAAGAGACATAGATTCTCATAAGCCCCTGCGAAAGCAAGGGCTCATGAGAGTCTATGCCTTTTGCAGAAAAAAATGAAATTGGTTGTACGACTGAAAAAGGAATCGCCTGGAAAACTGCACACAAAGTCGCGTGGTGCACTTCATTCCGTCCGCCGATGACAAGCCCCCCCCCCCCCCCCCTCCCCCCGACAGCCCATCTTTTCAGGCGGTATTTGGTCAGCAAACAGTCGGCGCCCCATCAAGTGGTAATCGTTTTCACGGCCAGTACTGATTGTTTTCATTGCAAATTGACGCTCGCAGCCAAAAGAGAGGATTTCCCTGTAGTGCTGTAACGGACACCGACTTGTTCTAGTCCAAGCTACCGTTTGTCATTTTCAGAGTTAACCCTTTTAGCCCCGGGAGCCTGCAGCAGGAGATGGATTGATCATGACAATTCAAGGATAGTGCCAGATGAGCTTGGCGCCTGAATCCATCTCCTACAATTGGTACAGTCTGTAGGCAACACCTCCAAAATTTGAGAAATGGGACCTTGGGGCTAAAAAGGTTAACATTTTCACGCCAGTGGACGCATACATACATATAAGTTATTGGTCGGAGGGGTTCGCTACACGGACCTTTTTAGGCCTTCGGGAGGTCAAAGGAATCATTGTACCCCGAAGCCCAAACCCTCCGACCAATAACGTATTTTGTTTTCCTTCCTCCGTTTATTGTTTAGAAAAAATCCGGTTTATGAAGACGGCCGCTTCTGCGGCGGATAGGTTTCACAAATGAATATACATGTTCTGCCGGGGATTCCCAGTCTTTACGAGACAGAGTGTGACGTAGCATGATTCCGTGTGAAGCGCAAGTTTCGCGAGTAAAAAGCTAATCTTGGCTTGTGTACAGAATGATTCAAGCTGCAATGTCTACAAAAGGTCGTTAAAGTATTACAGTGACAGTGCTTCTTGACTGCTGTGTGATTCAGAAAAATTAAGAACTTTTTGATGAAGCGATCGGCATTTGACCACTGATGTGACAGCTTGTGCAAGTTAGCATGGCGCTTCGTGCTTTTATATTCAAGACGACTGAAGTGTGTGCAGCAGATTCAGTTGTCGTTGTTATATCCTAAAGTGTCATGTGTGTTGGGATATCTGAAAAAAGGAATACCAAAAAAATGCTTGTTGTTAACAGCAGGACTAGTGCTGAGATGGATTGTTGTTAACAGCAGGACTAGTGCTGAGATGGATTTTAAGGTAAGATTTTATTTTACAGCGTTGACATGATGTCAGAAAGTCTTCGAAAATTCGTGAGATGTTTTTCTTCAGATAGTCCCGCATTGAGTGACGTGAAAAGAGAACTTTGGCAGTAGCGAGCTTTGTGTATAGTGTTGCTGGGAGTGTATTTTCGTTTTAGTTCTTGAATTTGTTGCTCTGTGCTTTGGTGAAATTGTGGCATGAGCAGACGACAGTGTGTTGCCGGTTTGCAAGGATTGCTGTCTCTGATTGGTTAAAAAAAAAAAACACTCTAGCTATTTTTGTTCCGTGGTTTCCGAAACTTTGAAAATGTCTCGGTGAATGGCGATGAGATGGATTTGACGAAGGCTTTTGCTGTTTGCGCTGTGTAATTAGTGGTGAAATATTGTTTAAGTTGGCTCCTCACGTCGTAAAAAATAAGGCAGATGATGTGTATTACGTGAAATAGGTCCACTTTAGTGCGTGTTTTTTCTGCTATTTTGTTGAACCGAGTTGCTGTCAAGACTCGAAAACGAGGTCCTAACGCGTCATCGAGAGGGCTATAAAACGTGCGCCATTTTTCTCTACAGTGTTTTTTTTTTATCACGGTCCACACCAGCAGTTTGCTCTAAAGTGACTGGTCGTGTGACGTAGAGAAGGAAAACAAATTTTTATATATATATTATATATATATTCTTTACTTTTAACAAAGGCGTCGCCCAAAGCCAAAATGCACTCAATCACATTAGCTCCAAGTCCAAGGGACGTAATTTATCATTCAATTCTGAGAATGCTCTTGCTGTGCTAATGCCATGGAATTCCAGGCTGGTAAGCTTGCATATATATATAATTGATTGATTGTACATTGCTTAACGTCCCGACAGCAACAAGGCTTTCTCAGGACGTGCCTGCACTGCTTGTGAAAAAAAAAAAAACAGAACATTGAATGTATGTCGCCAGCCGGTCAAATACGTTAAATAAACCTAACACATGGGGCCTAAATAAAGCTAAGACCATTTAGCAACACACATCCAATATCAAGAGCTACAGGCAGTGCAGACAGTAGGGAGAGTTTTAAAAAGGCAAATACAGGTGAATGGACAAAGGGTAGACAGAAACACATGCCCCAGAATAGAGAGAAAAACCCACCCTGTGGGGCTGACCAGGGTGACCCTGGGAACTAAAAAATACCTAACCCCACACAAGTCCCCCAGGGCAGACCTGGGTGGGGTTGCATATATTGTATATATTATATATACATACATATATATATATATATATATATATATATATATATATATATATATATATATATATATATATATATATATATATATATATATATATATATATAGTTTCTAAAATCGTAAATTAAACGTCAGAAGTCAGAAATCTTCAGCCGTGAAAAAAACATGAACGCAAAGTTTTCTCCAAGAACCTCCGCAACTCAGTGGCTGGGTGCCTGTCGGCCCAAGCCTCTTACAGTAGCTTCATGTTAGGTTTCCTCAGTAGTGCAGTAGTGAAGGGGATTTAGAGACACACATCTCAAACATCATGATCATACGTGATGTGACTGAATGGTGTTCAAATGCAATACTATACCTAATTTAATGATAGTGTTGGACTAATAATAATATCGTGTCGGCCTAATAAAGACGAAACTAAAGTAAAACAATATAATTACTTTTATTGCTACTACCAGTCACTCTGCTCTGAGGAGGATTTCCTAAGAGGCAGGGCCCACGCTACCAGAATTTGCCACTAGCAATGTGTGGTAAGCAACAATTTGCCACCTACCACATCGGCTTCGTGGCACACGTTTCAATGTGCGCGCAATGTGTTTGTACTGAATGACCTGCCATTACCATATATGGAACAGCTCTCACGCGCCTGGTTGAAATATTCGGAGCTGCGGGAGTCCCATATGCATGGAAACTCTCGGACAAGGTTGATCAATTAACTTACTGGAGACATACCATATACGGATACGCAGCTATTCGCAGCGTTTCCGCATGCGCCGCGTCTCCAATGAGTTACTATGAACAGTCTCAAAGTCGTCTGCGCTCAGCTTCTCCGCCATTTTTTCCGGCTCAGAAGATGAACTCATGAAGGAAAAGTGGAATTGCGCAAGGACACCGCTGATTGGCTGAGAGGCGGCAACATTGCTCGAGCCTTGCCGGCTACCACAAAAAATAGACTCGGTTTGTATCGGGTCGCAATTTGTGGCGGCAATATTGTAGGCGCCCCTAATTGAGGCGGCAACATTGCCGCCACAAAATTGCGCCCGGCAATAGGTGTTTGTGGTAGCGTGTGCCAAGCTTCTAACACTTGTGTTGCAACCTCAGAGAGAGAGAGAGAGAGAGAGAGAGAGAGAGAGAGAGAGAGAGAGAGATTAAAAACTTTATTTTTCAAGGATAAATGATTAGGTACCTTCAATGACCTTTTTTAAATCATGTCCTTGCTAAGCTATAGCACGCACGTAAAGACACATACACATAATTTTATATAAAATGTATACATAATAGTGAAAACTACAGGCAACAATAATTCCATTTATCAATGCTCACATTACACCACACACAGAGAGAGAGAGAGAGAGAGAGAGAGAGAGAGAGAGAGAGAGAGAGAGAGCTTTAACGTCACATAATCCCAGCCGTCTGGTTTTTTTCCTGTCTCTTACGCGAACACCTGGCGTAATGCTGGCAGTACTTACACATTACTAGTTGAAGCCTCAAAACGCAAGCCGATGCGATTCAAATTATACGCTTCAAAGCGCTGAGAGAAAAAAACTGACGAAATAGGAAAACGAGGACTAAAAAAACATCTCTTGAGTCTCTGGCAGCGCCTGTGCAAGATGTTGGCGTCAATCTGCTTTCACGCCAAACCGCTTCTTCCTGATTCCTAAACATGTAAAGGAGCGAGCGGCCCCGCGCGTATAACGCCAGGGCCTCTATTTTCAGTTCAAACAGTTATGTGGTGGTCTGTGATTTTAGACCGTGCGGATTTCAAATGTTCGATGCGAAATCACAGACCGGCACATATTTACAACCTGAAGCAGTAAAGCCCGAAATCACTGACCGGCAGACACTTTCTTACCCCCTGGAGACATCAGTAAGATAATGCTTGAGAAACTTAAGATTATGCTTATGGATCAATGCGGCAGCAGTAAATCATCTGCTTTCCGGTCAGCTTGTTCGGCGGCAACATGTTTACATGTACAGCATTTAGCCCCAACTAAATACTGCATGAGATGGCTCGACCATGATAATTCAAAGGTAGTGCCAGATTAGCTTGACGCCGGATGGTCCCAAGCTGTTCTGACATGAACCTTGAATCATCATCGTTGATCCATCTCCTGAAACTAGTATTAAAGTCATTAGGTGACCCCTCCATAATTTGGGGTTAAACATGTTAACACTTTGCAGGCGAGCATCAAGACTGCGAGGCGAACCTGCAAATTAGGAAGTATCATTGTTTGTACTCTTAGTACACATCGTGTTGTGCATTATAATCATATTCTGCATTATGCATATCCTGTCACAGGTGGCTATTTGTGATTGTTAACAGATCTACATTTATACACATAGGCTCTGTGAAACAAGATATCCATGAGTGTTAATTTGATGCAAAGACACCATTAATCGTTATTGCGATACTGTAACTGATACAACCTCCATCAACTACAAGAACCATCTCCACTATATATTATACAAACACAAAAAAAAACTTAATGCTCCTCGTAAAACGCTACAGTGAGCATAGATGTGTTACAAATGAGACACTAAATATGGGTGATCCTGCGGTACGTAAACACGCATTTAATGTGTAGGCTTAAAGATCGCACATGAAGCGTATCATATGCGACAATGTCGAGGACTCAAAAATATTGGGTGCTTCTGCCGCATGTAAATTTATGTAACACGTATTTATTTTTTAGGCTTAGACGAGATTGTCGCATGAAGTGAATACAAGAGGTAGGAACAGTCAGTACTTTGATTATGCCTACTTATGACAATATGTCAAGAATATTATGGTATTAGCGTATGCCCAACCAGAGCAAGTCTCTTCACGGGAACACTTTTGGCGTATGCCTACTGTTCGCTTTGGCGTTTTACAGGGATACATGGCAAGACAAATGTTACCATCTGCGCGGAAGAAGACAAGAGAGGCACCTTGTAAATGTTTGTACCGACTGATGCGCCAAGAGCGTTCTTTTCAAAATGTCAGCAACACCAGGGCTCTGGGTGTATACATGAATACATGGCTCGACTGAAACAATGCCATAGCATATAGAATACAACCAGATGAGCAGAAGAGGCGACTTGTGAGAGAACGCGTACCTTGTCGCTGTGAGTCCACGAAATTTCGCTTCTCCGCATAGATTTAATAGTACCAAGCGTGGTATACGTATGAGTAAAACATGCAACATCGTTCATTAGTGCATCAAGGCTGCACCAAAATGTTCATGTTACACGTGTTATGGTGAACTCTACTTGTACACAGGTGTTGTCTTTTTATGCCAAAGGGACTGATTGATATTACCTATAGTGGTAGAAATTCTCCAGAGAATGTCGTTGCGGCCAATATCTGCCAACATGAGCTATAGAAACAGATTCTGATTAGCACAGACACTATATCCACAGATTCTCACGTCTCTTGCAATTTGACATTCAGATTAGAAAGGGCGTGCTAAGGAAATGAAAGAAACGATACCGTAGGTGTAAACTACATGTACTAGTATTTAAACCTAAGCGAGCAGCGGCTGAAAGTTCACAGCAGGGCTGCCCGTTAACCTAATCACGTTCGCCCCTGGGCTGCCAGTCTGACGCTCCGCTCCCCTCACCCCAGAGGACGACCGGGTCAGTAGGGTGTGAGCAACCGGCGCAACCAACCGCTGACGTCTGCCCAGGTGGCATACTAGTCACAGCACGTGAGCTCCAAACCCGCCAGTCCGACAGAATAAAAACCCTATTATTTAGCTTCCTCTGTCTGAGAAGTTCGACCACATGCAATGATGTATGGGACTGACCCTTTCAAAGAAGACGCCTGCAGCCCATTCAGTTCATCTGCAAGGGACACAGATTTTTGTGGGCCCCTGCAATTGCAGGGGCCCACAAAAATCTATGTCCCTTGCTTGGGCTGCAGGAACCCACACTGTGTAAATTGCACTTGCAGATAGCGACTCCGAACCGGATCCTCATTCCCTCGCCCTGTGAAACATGGAGGTAGTAACGGGAACACGAGGTATTCATCCCCGATCTCTCGCACAATATGTCAAGACACACCGGCAGGGTTCTATGTCTGTACCAGTCTGGTGTGACAGTGAATGCGATATTGTGATCATGATGAATGAAATAACCGATTAAGATTTTCTGCAGTGTGATGACCAGCAAACTATGCTTGAGAAGAACCCGTCGGTTATTGCTGAAGATTCGGCAAACCAGTCAAACACTGACTCTGACTGAAACAGTTTAGCACCAAAATAAAGGATTGCCATAACAAAGCAGGCATTTAATTTGGTCGTGTCCACTCTCTGGATTCAATCATTTTGGACTGCCATCACGTTTTAATTACACTGCAACTAACTCAATTACGTTTAAAAACTTCTGACGTTTAACAATATCATCCGTATATACTAACGCCACTAAAAGATATTATGAACAATTTTGAAATGAAAGATCACCACAGTTCAAAGCATACGCTCTGCTGTTGTTAACCCCAATTTATTCTTTAGTGTTAAATAATAACCACCACTAGGTGACCCGCAATAAATTGCCATGAAAGACGTCACACTGGCTTCCCAAACCGCATTTGAAGGAAACGCTGGTCGATCTTTTCAAATGCAAATGGTACAGATCCTCATGCACTCTTGCAGCCACAGGGGTTCACAAAAAAGTGTGCACTTTACTTTTAACAGTATGCGTGCCTGGTCTACACGCAGCCGGAGTCAATGTGATTATTGACATTAACCCCTCAGATTGTGAGTTTCAAGGTCAAAACAAGCCATCGATGAGCATGGATACAAAGTGGGGTCAACAAGAGACATAGGTCCTTATGAGCCCCCGCGACTGCGGGGGCTCATGAGGATCTATGTCTCTTCCTGACTGATCGTGTTCGTTTTTTCGCGAGTGTGCAGGGGTTAACGTCTGTGACCGAGAGCAGAACACATTAATTCACCGCACACACTGGTTTTCAAATTCTGTTTTATTGGGGCAGGTGACAAGCACCTCAGATGACCCGACGCATCGACTTTGAAAGGCTACCACACAAATTCTGTTTCGAAAGCACTGAATCGACCCACGGCACATTTGCAATAAATGGGTTTGAACAAGGAAACACTGTGTGCTGGCAATTCAATAACTGATTGTCAACGCAATCTTCTTGCATGGAAGAAAAGGCGCCTTTGGCTACCAGCGTATTCAAATGAGGTGTGCTCAAAATAACCGCCTTTCTAAAGGTTCTTCAGAGTCGAATGCTCCACAAACCACCAACCACACTTCACCATCTTTTTGTGTGCATGTATACCCAGGTCCAACCCCGCCACACACTGCAATGAGTTTATGACTGATACACAAGATAAACAAGAAAAAATCACGATGGGAAAAACTGACAGTTGAACAAATGAAATGTCGCTATTCCCGAAAACGAAAGTTGAAATTTATGCTCTATAAGTGATATAACAACGATATGGTGTAACGGATGCTTCCATCTCGGGTTCAACATGTCTCTGTTGTTTCAACCGCAAAGAACTTTCACCGAGGTCAACAGATTTTACCGTGCAAGGTAAATAAACGACAACTCTTTGTCATGTCAAAATCGCATCTGCTAAACGACACCGCTTGAAGTAGGTCGCTTTGAACAAACAGCACCGTCTGTAGCGTGAAACGGTTCAAGTTTCCTCATTTAACTCATTCTACCCCAACACCGAAATCCCCAAATTTTGCCGTTGTCCTCTGAAGACTGCACTCTAGTGCAGGACACAGATGGACCAATGATGATAGTTCAAGGGTGATGCCAGAATAGCTTGGCGCCCATAGGCGCCAAGCTATTCTGGCATCACCCTTGAACTATCATGGTCGATCCCTATCTTGCTGTGGTGTGTCTGGGGTAGAATGAGTTAAGCAGGACACTCACGGCGTGAAAAAAAAATAATCTTAAGCCTGATAAGAGACGGACACAATCCGCCTTCACGACTCGGAGTGCTCCAAGAAAGTTAATTCTTAACAATATCCTACTGACACGTTATGCAGTGTGCTTAACACATGTTTTGCGGGTTTACCATTTGTACTTTTGTAACCGTGAGAAGAAAAAATGTGTATGTGTGTTTGCTTGGGTGTGTGCGTGTGTGTGTGTGTGTGTGTGTGTGTGTGTGTATGGGGGGGGGGGGGGGGTGCATACAGTTGGAACTTCTACTTGCACGCCGTGTGGTCTGATTTTACAACGAATAACGGGGCCCAAACGGCGGTCAACAAAAACGGAGGGGAAAGCTAAACGCGTGCTCAATTTGTGGACTAATCGAAAACCTTGTTGTTACAGAATGCCATTCACACCACGCGGAAGGAAACTCAATAAGAACAAGTAGACGCGAGCAGCTTGATGACACATGCTGGTCGATAAATACGAAGTCTAAACTCATAAAACTTGTGGGACAATTTAACAAAGAACGTGTGTACCCGGGGTATTTTAATCAATAGCCCGAACCCAAAGCAGGTGCTCATGTCAAGTTATCTAAATATTCAGACAATCCACCCAACCAAGTCATGCTTTAAAGCGGCCCATTTACATCATCTGGGGTTCTCTGGGGCTGGGAACATACACTAAACAAGAATGGCAGTCTGCCCCTGCGGGCCATCTGGCGATACTTAGCACTTGACTGTTGAACAGAAACACTTATCTGTGAATAAGCCCATGCCACCCCCGCTGACACTGCTCCACCCTTACCCTGACTAGGGATTCTCCATCGGCAAAAGTGGGTCCAGTGACTCGAACCCAAGATCTCCGCCAAAAACTTTCAGCATCTGCAAGAGACATTCATTCTGTTGAGCCCCTGCCTACGCAGCGGCTCAACTTGTCACATAATCGATGCCTCTTGTTTACGGACATCGCGTTTCTATGTATCTGGCATGTCTTCACACAAAGTAACGAATAGGGGTTTGTGACCACATACCCTGTATACTGGACACAAGCCTGTCCACCGATTCACTTGACCGACGTCTTATGGGTAAAGATTTTGCCGACCCGCCCCTATCACAATCAAAGCCCGTGTTTACGTCATTAGGACCTTGGCTCAGTTCCCAGACCACTCAGGCGTGGCGGCATCTGTATCCATCCACCTGTCGTTTGCGTTCGCTCTTACGTCCCAATTTTTCTCTTTATCTGTTCGCACGCGAGAACAACACTTGAAAATTGAACCAGCCTGTCAGTCCAAATTCAAAGGTTCGCAGAGAAAATAAAAACAGCAGAACTCTATTAAAATCATTGTACAAGTCGCCATGGACATGACCAATGTAAGGCAAGAGTTGGTCTATATTCTGCGGCTGACATAAAAGTGTCAATGGATTCCAATTGCAAGACCAAGCAAGTGGACAAGGGAAGTCAGTGGTCAGCGATTAAACCGCGTGTGTAGTTTCAGTGTACTTGAACCACGGTAATGGGGTGGGGACTGACGGGGATTTGGGAAGTCTTCGCACTACAAAAAGACATTCCAGGGGCGCGTGCTGCGCAAAAGTCCTACCGTGGTGGGGGATTCGCTATTTGGAGTCTGCTCCCCAAGGGGATCCTTACCCCCTATGCTTGTTTGGCACGGTCAATTCTAATCCACGGGCTCAATGAAGTTTAACCCAAAGGTAAACACAGCAAGCCATGTCTACCATTCTCTGCCAGTCGCTACGGCATCTTTGCGCGCCTTATCAGGGGAAGCTGTGCAGTTTTTCAGCACAACTGCAAGTGGCAAAGATTCTCATAGGCCCGTGCGGCCGCAGGGGCTTATGAGAATCAATGCCTCTTGCTGGCAGATATCAATTTTACTTTCAACAGCAGAGGAATGATTCAAGTCTAGGTGTAGGACTGTGTTCGCCATGTGTGTGTGAACAGAGAGGCAACTTGCTGACAAAAGAACAGTGAGAAAGGCGAAGGAAATGAAGCGAGCGTGTGCACATACCGGGCTGTAGTTCAGAACTTCATTGCATCACACCGACATCTCAGTATAAAAAAAAAATTAAAAAAATAAATATTGAAACAAAAGCAATGTATACGCTAAATAATAACAAAATATAATCAGTTATTTATTTTCACAAACTGCAATCAAGATCAGTAAAAATTGTGTACGTAAATGCATATAATGTGAATAACCCATTACATCCTGAGGCTGATTTTGTATTAATCTGCTTATCACTAAGTTTTCGCACGAAGGCTACATGACAGTAGGAGATAGATCAACCGTTTCAGTTCAAGGGTGGTGCCAGAATAGCTTGGTGCCTCAGGCGCCAAGCTGTTCTGGCACGCACCACCCTTGAACTAGCAATCAACATTTATTTCAAGCAATGGGTGTATCAGGATGAAAAGGTTTAATTGTGAGTGTGGGTGTGTGTCACTGACAGAAGGAAAGTGTCGAGTGACAAGCTAAAAATGTAAACAGTTCATCTAACAAGCAAATTGTTTTACTGTTAGACTGAGCAAGTTCGACCACCTACCGACACGAACCAAAACGTTTCAATGATCCCCTGTCACCAAAATAAACAAGCTTGCAGTGCAACGGAAACACAATGTGATGAACTGAAGAGTGAAACGTGTGTACACAGCACTTGTGGGCTTCAGAAAGGACTTACTAGATCAGTCACTGGCATAAACACCCACTGTCTTCCTCACAATCTCAATCTGAAGAGGATACATAGTCATAGTGAATGAATGCTCTAACAGCAAGAGGAATAGATTTGTATGAGCCCCTGCGTATGCAGGGTCTCATGCGAATCCCTGTCTTGCAGACGACCAATGCTTTCTCTGAAGAGAAGTACCCAACGGAGAAAGAAACACGCTTAGAAAAGACGGGTACAACACAATTTATTAATATTTCGGGTAAATACCCTTTGTCAAAATAGACAAACAAACAAACAGAGAGATTAGCCGCTACTTATCTTCATTGGCAGAAAGAAGAGCTTTCTGCCAATGAAGATAAGTAGCGGCTAATCTCTCTGTTTGTTTGTTTGTCTATTTTGACAAAGGGTATTTACCCGAAATATTAATAAATTGTGTTGTACCCGTCTTTTCTAAGCGTGTTTCTTTCTCCGTTGGGTACTTCTTTGCATATTACACGCTTGGCAGTCACCTTTTTGGTCTGGATTTATTCAATGCTTTCTCTGGCCATGACAGCCTGACAACACTGGAAAGGCAGCACACGGACGGCTAGCAACGTAAGACTGTCTGACGTTCATTTTATCAGACACGCGATGCAACATCCCAGAAACGCCCTTGTGCGTGTACTGAACAGCAGAAAGTAATCATTGTAAAAAGCCATAATACAGACCCTCCTGACTGTTTTGAGGGCCTACATAGTACATTGGTCGAAATTTTAATTTCACCAACAAAAGGTGACCAGATAACACTTACTAGCCGTAACATTAAAAGCGGTACTGTACTGATTTATGCACACCAGTATGTTGGAAACATTCGACAGCCATGCCGCACAATCTCAGTCAGAATTTAAAAAGTGCTTGAAGGCGTGTGCATGTCACTGTGTGTAATTTACAGAACGACGCAGGCATGCTTTTAAAATTTCTTTGCCAGTGTGTGTATGCCAGAGTCAGTGAGTGCGTGTCTGTGAATAAACAAGTTGCCATTGTGTTTATGTCAGTGTGTGCGTGTCAGTGTAGAAATGGGAAAATAGTGGCATTACATACAATCATGTGGTAGTACAGTACTAAAGACAACAGGTACCCGTGAAAGTATATAACATCTTGAAATTGACAACACACTGTCCGACGATCTACTAAATACTCACCTATTCTATCAATGGTAAAGTTGTTTGGAGGTTTCAACACACGTCTACCCCATGCCGAACGTAAATTTTCCAGATGAATTTCCATTCCTCCAACAAGCACAGTACAAGGCTCCACAAAACCTAGGTACTCCAGCTGCCTGATGCTCTCAATGAGAGCGGGATTCCAGTAGCACGTCCTGTTTTGTTGTTTGAAATCCTCCAGAAGCGTCTTCCCGTTGTAGGGAGCACCTGCACTATTTCCTCCTATCGAACTTGTCGCTTTTGAATTATCCGCTGTAGCCGTACTCCCGGCATGCGCACTACACTTTCGGTCACGATCACCGCTGTTTACATCCTCTGAATTTTTTGTCGTCTGCTTTTTCTGTGGCAGAAGCACAATGGCCAAACACTTCGAAGCCACGGGTAAGTTCCTTGCTGCTAGTCTTCGCTCCTCCCTCGTTGGACGTTGCGACATTGCTTTGTTTAAAACTGGAGCGTGCATCCGCGCCGCTCGTTTCAAATCGCTTCACATACTCCTCTGCCAACAGTTTAGCCCTCTCCGCTACACAGCCGACACTGACAGAGCGCTAGGTCGATTCTTTCACCTGCCGCTTCTCGCCACTCCACCGCACGCCCCACCACACTCACATCTCCCGCTCGCGCGCCCGCAGCGCCACTAGTCACAACCAATCAAGGGACGCGATCCCATCTCCGCCGTTTTATACTGCCTCACCTCGCTGCAGCAAATGCGTTGTTTTTGGACTTCGGAGTTTGATCACTCCTGTCCCAGCCGTTACGTTCATTCATGCCGCACTGTTACAACTTGAGCGTACGTTAGCTTTCAGTCAAACACCCTAAATTTCAGAGCAGCTAAAGTTTCTCTTGGGTGCAGGAGGCATACATTTATTATGAGCCCCGGCAACTGCAGAGGTTATGCCTATGTCTCTTGCAGATGAACTGAATGTTAGTATCCTCAGTTGGCCAGACGACAACCGGAGGCCGATTTTTAGAAGGGACTTTTTTTTTTTTTTTTTTTTTTTTACTGAGGACGGGTCGCGGTGGGGCGAATTTAATAGCATGCCCATGATGTCAAAGGCGAGCAGACTAAACCTCTAATATTTGAAGTAACAAGAAAAATTACATCATGTCTAGTTACGCTAACCTCGCTGCTGACTGAACTGAACTGACGTACTTTCAGTGGCGCGAAGCGCCAAATGTGCGTATGTATGAGTATGTGCGTATGTATGTAAACAAGAGAATCTCCGATATTTCTGTGACAAGCTTCAGTGAAACTTGGCGAAATACTTTCTTAAGTGGGTGGCTAAGAGAGCCTCCGAGCATATTGTAATTGAATGTCTCATTGAAGACTGACATAAACAACCGTTTATAGGAAGTCGGTTGACTCAGATTAGAGACCGTACATTTTGTCATATTTACTTGAACCTTTGCATATAGCTAGTTTGGAGAATGACATAATGGATGAGTTCGTTAGCCAGCTTTGTATCCTTTCAACTTCTTTAGTAAAAATTAATTCTTTTCAGAAAAGTGTGTGTGTGTGTGTGTGTGTGTGTGTGTGTGTGTGTGTGTGTGTGTGTGTGTGTGTGTGTGTGTGTGTGTGGTATAAGATGAATGTTAAGTGTTATTATTTTGTGTCATTTTTTTTTAAATTTTATTGTTGCATGAAATAATATGTGTAAATATAATTCTTTATTATTATTATTATCTTTTAATCTATTTTATCTTGTAGATGTTAGCAACGGCAAGTTTGTAAAATGACGATTTGTTTCTGTCAAAACTTTTTACCGTTGATAAATAAAGTTTCATCATCATCATCATCATCATCTCTCTCTCTCTCTCTCTCTCAGTCTCATATGCGCGCATCTCCAGGAAGAATAGATCCTCATGCGCCCTCCAGGAGCATGAGGATCTATGCCTCTTGGAGATGTTTGGAGCCGCACGCGCGCATCCACGTGCACACACATCAACACGCTTTCAGAAGAGCATGCAGGTGACCCGTGTCCTTAGTATATCATGCAGCTAGGTAAAGTCAACCTGGGCTGCTTTCACACAAATTATAGCAAGACTGAAATTGTACTGTGAAGTTCTAGTTTTGTCACCATTTTGTCAAGCCTATGTGAAGCGAAAGTGAAATTCATATCACATAAAATATAAAATTACGTAAAAACTAAAACTTACGTCATGACAAATGACGTTTGACAAATCAATGACGGTATGTCCTGCGCCCCTTATAGAACTCACGGACGCATTGGCAGATCTGCGAGACTTTTTCAATAGGAGATAATTCAACATCAGAATCAGGTCAAAGACAAAAGGTATAGACCATTGACAGCGAGGACAGCTCTCATATAGAAGGGACTTTGTGGGTTATAGTTTATCCCAGCTTGTTTTCTTTCAGATTAGTGAGTTGTCCTATGAAGGCTACATTTCATTTCGGACGATGGACTAACTGATAGTTCAAGGGTGGTGTCGGGACAGCTTGGCGCCCAGGGGCACCACCCTTGACCTATCATGGGAAAATTTATCGCACTGGAGAGCCGCGTATCAGGATGTAAAGGGTTAACAAACAGCCCACCGTTTCACTGACACTCAGTATCAGCTCGTCTTTTCTTCAGCATTCTTGGCCAACTGCGAAGAAGTAAATAAATTTACAAAACAAACTTTATTTTTACAACGTGACCTAGATTGTTTGACTTGAGAACAATAGGCCCATGATGATTTGTTTTCTAAGCAGACGAACAAATGTTTACCCAACCTGATGCGGTTTGTTTTGCACCGATACCCGATACCATCACACGGTGGGTAATTGAGAATACGCTGCATTCTACGTAAACTGACATACATATCTCGAGTCAGTCGCAAGAGACATAGATTCTCATAGGCCCCCGCACCCTGCGGGGTGCGGGGGTCTATGAGAATCTATTTCTCTTGCATACATTGGACGTTTTGCCTGTGCTCTCACTTGGTGCAAGGGCCACGGTTCTCCACCGTGCACCAGGGAGTTGCAATTCTTACGTCTGCTGACGAAACTGAGGATAATACTTGAGTTATCGTTTAAACAATTTAAAGTTTAAGTCGTTTCCTTGGTATCCCTGAAACGGGCTATTTCAGAGTTAATCGATGTTCACAGAATAGACTAAAAGGCAAAATCAAGTTCACTGGATTTTCCAACTTCAAAGTGGTCGCATCTCCCTGAAGAAAACACGTTCGAAATGACGTTCCGGACCAGTGCCAATTTGACCCTCAAGATACCAAATTAGGCCACCTCCGTCCCCCCATTATAGACAGTCCACACCTACTGTCCCATACCTGGCGCCTTCTAGTCACGTGACCGCCCAAAAGTGGCGAAGTTTGCCGATGGCAACGTTTGAATTCCGTCTCAAGTCCCCCACTTACCGGTGAAGCAGTCACTGATAGTCGTCGGCATTACGTAGCTCGTCTACAGTCAAATGCGCGTTTCTGGACACTTACCCACTCATACCCTTCCATGTGCAATAGGCATAGATTTGCATGAGTGAATGCAGGCTGCAGGAGACATGAGAATCTGTGTCTCTTGCCTGTAGGGATTGGCCACCTTAAACACACATTGTTTTCTTGGCTCCAGTTAGTAACAGGTAATTGCACTTACAATTGTTACGGAGACAGAGGTTTCCTTCGAACTGCACTGTAAGTTTGCAAACAGCCCATTTGAGCTTCTGTGGCCAAAGGGACTCACGAGAAATGAAAAATTATGGGCGGGGATGGGGGGGGGGGGGGGGAGGAGGAGGATGGAGGGGTGGGGGCGGGGATGGGGGGGGGGGAGGGGAGGGGTGATCATCATTGACGGCCTAAAACACACCACTGTCTATGTAAGAATGCGCTGACTTTTACTGGGGATGATATGCCCCAAAACTGTATCATTTGTTGTGACTTGCATCTAGTTTGTTGGTGTCATTTACTCGATTACTTTAATCACACACTGTGATTCTCTCTCTCGATTCGCCACCGCTGATGACGAAGACAACCAGTGCGCTTATAGCTGTGCTCCTCAGATCTGGGAAAGCATGCGGGGTTACAGTCTGTGACTTCCGAAAGATACCAATCCTATAATAGGGGCAGGTGGTGGTTGACGGTCAAGACCATACTTAACAGGTCCTCTTGTTGGAGATTAGCGGGTAGAGTGCTAACATTTGTAGTTACTGACCTAAACCCTGCTGCACCTGATTTAGCCCGTCCTAAGCTGAACGGAAATGAGAACGATTAACACCAGCAAGAGGCATACATTCTCATGAGACCCTTCTACTGCAGGGGCTCATGAGAATCTATTCCTCTTGCAAACGGCGGTTGGAGTGCAAGCAATTTTAGAAAAGATTGACCACACGTTTCGTCAACCGGAGTGGGGGTTAGCGCAATGAAGTGGGGCTTTAGGCCAGTGTAGAAGAAAAACACCCCTACCCGGCCTACTTACACAGATATTATACAGATATTCAACGACACCCGCCACCCTTGTTTCGTGCAGCCAGCGGTACTGTAAACATGGAACAAGGGGGTAAGTGGACATCTGTGTTCCTAATGTTAAAACAGTGCCGATAGCTGCACGAACAAAGGGTTAATAGATTTAACCCCTTCACTGCCGAGAAACAGCAAACAGGATCCAACTGCAAGAGACATAGATCCTCATGAGCCCCCGCAGACTGCGGGGGCTCATGAGGATCTATGTCGCTTGTGAGACCAATGTGTATCCCTTAGACGGTTGTGGCTGCTGGTGATTCAATAAACAAAGATCATTTCCGAAACAAAATGTACGTGAAGTGGCAGGGAAGCTGTTAACCCATATCATACCGAGGCTAAAAGCTTCAAATTTGTACACTGCCATTTGCAAACTACATAATAGTAAGTACTTACAGACAAGGATATAGACCAATGGCTTTAGTTCTATTTTAGTCAGACTTATTTCACACACTGGTGTATTCTGAATGATAAGGGTTAATAGGTCGAGCAATTGGTAGAATTTCTGCAGGCCGGCTTTCAGTATATATGTCTTCCCAGTAAATGGTGATTATGCACACAATTCGCAAAGTTGCGAAACTGCGTCATTAGCTGTTAGTATTGGGTTTGAAAGAGCCGAGTCCATTTTCGCCGGACTCTATTGTAGTTTCAATAACTGTGGTTCGCGCTTTGCAATGAAGAGGCCACCTGGTTCAGTTTCGTCGGTCAGGCTTTTCTTGGCAGTGGCAAAAGACAAAACTGACATACAACCCACCGTAACAAATCAAACCGTCTAAGTCGAGTTCCCTTTTATACGCTGATAATGTGACACGTCTGAGGTTTGATAGATAGATGGATGGACGGACAGACTGACGGATGGATGGATGGATGGGTTCATTTGTTCTTGTTGTATGAGTAAACTGATTGATTGGTTGGTACTCAGATGGGTGGAATGACCGACCGATGGCAATCAATGATCGATCGACTGACCGACCGATCCACCGTCCGATTGATTGATTGATTGATTGATTGATTGATTGGTTGATTGGTTGATTGATTGATTATCTGCCAAAGTAGCAGGTCGTACTCGCAAGCTCATTTCAGACACTAGATGTGCCACTGATCAACAGATCGCTTCACACGCCGATCAAAGACATCCGAGTGTGTGGCCAAGCTTTAATGTCCGTCAGCAGCCTTCATTGGATGTTTTTCCCCTTTGATCTCCGCCTGTCGTCTGCAAACCGTTAGCGCGGATCTCAGTGTTGCCACACACAGAATCAAACGGCAGCCTCTGCAAGCCTTATTTCAACATTTTCCACTTCAAGTCAAGCCTTGCCTTTCTACTCCACAGCCAAATGCTTCATACTTGGAGTGATATTCGGTATTCATTAGCTGATTACATCATGAGGATGAAACTATCAATCTTTTTAGCCTATAGCATTTCAGGTCACAGTTCTGGAAACAGATCAACCATGACCGTTCAAGGGTATGAGTCAGAATAGCTTGGTGCCTACGGGCGCCAACCTATTCTGACACCACCCTTGAACTATCATGGTCGAACCAGATCCTGTCGTAGCATGTCAGGGCTTTATCGGTTAGCACACTGGACCATGGGGTTGAAATTCCTAAATTTGGCAGCTGTCTTGTCAGAAAAAAACAATCCAGTGAGGAAAAGGCCATCGGCGGGCCGCTGTTGACACGTGCAGAGACGTGCGCGGGCCCCTGAATGCGGCCGACGTCGGCCCGATGACCGACTTTGCATGCGGGCTGGGACTGAATATAGTACAGGAAACAGATCGACCACGGTAGCTGAAGGTTGTGTCTGGAATAGCTCGGCGCTTCTACAAGCTATTCTGGCATCACCTTTGAAAATCATGGCCGATCCGGCCCTTCCGTCTTTGTTGTAGAAGTGAATTTCGATGTTGATGATAAGGGAGAAGGTCAAAATACTTTCAATAACTGCCCGGTAGAAGTTGGTCAAAATTTGTCTGCTGACGCCAAACACTTTTAAGACGCCAGCGAAAATACAGTCGTTGCTGTGATTTTTCCACTAAAGAATCAACGTTTTTCTCCCATTTAAGAACGTTTGAGATATGCCGAGAAACTTAAAACAATCAACAATTTTAACATGGCTACCATGAATAGTGAGAGGAACAATGTCACTTTTGATTTTCCTGAAATCCATGACCATTTCTTTGGTTTTAGGCACATTCAGGTCAAGGTTATTGTCAGAAACCCAGCCAACAAGTTCATCTACCCTCTCTCTGTATGCTGTTTCATTGTTGTTTAAAATAAAACCTTCAACAGTGGTGTCGTCAGCAAATTGAGCTGTAAGGGAGTTGTCATCAGTTGATGTACAATCATGGGTAAAAAGAGAGTATAACATAGGGGACAAAACACAACCTTAGGGTGCACCCGTGCTCAGTGTGACGGGCTTAGAAAAGCGACTACATGAACCAGATGAGTGGTTACATCCACCTGACTGCCGACTCCCTGGGTCTAAATGTTGACTGCACGGACCAACTCTGACTACCTGAGGTCTACTTGACAGAAAATCGTTGATCCACTGGCATAGTGAACTGTCAAAACCTAGCTGGATCAATCCAGACCAAAAAGGTGACTGCCAAGCGTGTAAAATGCAAAGAAGTCTTTTCTAAGCCTGTTTCTTTCTCCGTTGGGTACTTCCTAGCTGGATCAATTTCTCATAGAGATTGGGTGGCACAATAGTATTGAATGCGGAACTGTAGTCCACAAATAATACCCTAACATACGTGTTGGCCTTCTCAAGATGTTCCAGTGCACAATGCAGACCCGGCAGGGATACGGCGTCCTCCAATGACCGATTCGCCCGATAGGTGAACTGGTAAGGGATCTAAGGTGGGTGGGATAACAGTTTTAATCTGTTGCAGAACCAGACGCTCAAACATTTTCATAATGACAGACGTAAGGGCAACAGGCCTGTAATCGTTAAGGGAGGAAACTGTGGACTTTTTCGGGACCGGAATGATAACAGATTTTTTTTAAGCATAGTGGAACTTTACAGATTCTGAGGGACCAGTTAAAGATGTCTGTGAGCTGGCTAGCACAGTGACGGAGCAGGCTGGGCGAAATTTCATCCGGGCCTGCAGCTTTGCGGACATTCAACCTCTCAAGCCGTTTGCTTGACATCGTGTTCATAGACAATAAAAGGCTTGTCACTGGGCGTATGCAACACAGGGGGGGGGGGGGGGGGGTAGTCATTTTGCTTGTCTAAAACACGTTCAGTTTATCTGGTAGTGTGGGGTCTTGTGTGTCTGCTGGTTTAGATGCTTGCTTGTAGTCGGTAATTTTCTGTATCTATCGATCTATCTATATCCCGTAGGCATGCCGACCCTTGGGGCACCACTGCTGACTTGGCAACCGGCTCCCTCCATTCCTCCTTTCTCTGCCAATCCTAGCGTATCGCCCAGTTTCAGTCCTGTCCACTCTGAGATATTGAGTGTTCCCATCTTTTTTTCTCGCTTCCTCTTCTTCGCCCTCCGCCTTGCACCGTGCCTTGCAGGATTGTTTTGGCAAGCCCTGCAGAACGCGTGACTGACATGCCCATACCACTTCAGTTTGCGTTTTTTTCACAATGGCTAATAGGTCTTCATAGGGTCCGATGGCTTGCCTGATTCTGCTTCCCCGTCCTCGTTCGTGATGTGATCTCTGTATGAAATGCCAAGCAGCCTTCGAAAACATCATTCTTATTTCAGTGGCTTGCATCCTCCTTTCAAGGTCTGCTGACTCACAGGCATATAAGAACACTGAGATGACTAAGGAGCGCATCAGTCTGATCTTGGAGCAGAGTGTGATGTTTCTGTCCTTCCATATGGTCTTCAATCTTGTCAGTGCTGTTGTTGCCTGCGCAATCCTTGACAGTATTTCTGGTTTTGATCCCTGGACCATCCTAGGACTGTGCGAAGTACGATGGAAGAACCTTGGGGGAAACATCAACCCTGCAAAACCACAGACTGTATTACAGTGGCAGAGAAGACAAACACGAATTTTCTGTAAACCTTGCCATAAGTCACGTGTGTTGTTTGTGGACAGACCATTTTCAAGCCGCTTACTACGGTAGCTCAGCTTAGCAGCTTTGATGCTTCGCTGTAAATCATATTTTGCCTTTTTGTATTGTTGTTTGTCACCTGATAAAAGTGCATCGTTTTTAGCTTTCACTTTTTGTTTGATGGTTAACCCATGTAACCCCGACGCACGGCCGCAGGAGATGGATCGACCGTGATAATTCAAGGGTAGTGCCAGATTAGCTTGGCGCTACGCAGGCACTACCCTCGAATTATATTCTTTGGTATCAGTTTCAGCCCACTTAATCAAATTTCAAATACAAACGATTTTGAATTTCCAAAAACTACAGTAGCTCGCTTGAGCTTGCCCTTAGCACCACGTGAACTATGTTCTGTGTTTGTTCAGTGTGTGAGTGAATGCGCGTGTTTCACGTGAGCGTGCTTGTTGGGTTCAGTTCGCGGCGGCGCTTTGAGCCGATTTTCAATTGGGATAAAGCGCCTATTTAATGCGCTTATTATTATTATTATATTATTATTATTATGATCCATCCATCTCCTGCAACAGTCGTTGGATGACACCCCGCCCAGAATTTGAGAAATGCGGCCTTGGGGTTAAATGGGTTAAACACTGACTCGACGCCCACGTACAAAGACTGAACGAGATCGACTGTGATAAATGAAACCTGCCCGCAAACACTGGTTGCCTCCCTCGATTCGCTACCGCTGATCACAGGAGCGAACCGAGGACCCCCTAATACTCCTTTTCAACGCGGGCGAAGACAGGGGAAGATAGCGCTGCTCTTTTACTGGGTATCAAAGGCCAGAGGCGAGACACAAACAACAAAGCAAACGGAGGTTACATCAGAAATATCTGCCGCCAAAGCACGTCCGCTCCAGCACTCGGAGGCGGCGCGCATGCACTCCAAGTGACGGTTTCTCACTGGAGCAGCAGAAACTTTCATCTCGGTCCTGTGATAGGGGAAAACTAATGAAACCCGCGACGCCCGTCTCATTGCAAGACTGAGGGGTATAGATCCTCATGAACCCCGCAAAGCGGGGGTTTATGAGGATCTATGCCTCTTGCTGATGTTATTTACGTCAGCGTTAAGTAAGGCTAAACTAGGTCGCGAAAGAAATGTCAATTACGATGGTTTTCAGGATCATGCAGGGCCCGGGTGCGCGGCTTTGGAAACTCAGTGAGAAGATCAGTCTTTGAAGATACACATTCTTCAGCAACATTTGAGGGATCGGCAGTCCAACATCACAGACGTCGATGCAGGCAAATTACAAAAAGTGCATGTGTGCTGCTTTGTGATTAGACTGCAAGTCCAAAATCACAGACCAACACACACATTTTGTGTCAACCCGATAGCTAAAATGTCGGATCTGCCGTTATTTGGCAAAAGTCGTTGTGTCTGTTGTTTTAGGAAAGCGAGATTTTCATTGTTATGCAATGAAAATCTCGCGTTTCTAAAATATGGACATAGTGGCTTCTGCCAAATAACGGCTCTGAAATACGGAGCTGGTAGTCTGCATGTGCAGTTCAAGTCCGGGTCGGCGATCATGAGTCGAACTGGCGGATTAAATCGACTCCTCGAAACTGACCGGCGTGTCCACTGAATCATGATGAGGAGGAAATCCGAACACAAAAGATGGCAGTTACAACTCCGACATATTTTATTACATTTTCGAAATGGACATACAGACAAGATCAGTACAACTGAACGCACTTCTTATCTTCCTGAGGCGGGATGTGTAACATCAGATCACGCTTAACCCTTATCATTCGGAATACACCAGTGTGTGAAAAAAGTTTGACTAAAATAGTTCAAGGGTAGTGCTAGAATAGCTTGGCGCCTCTAGGCGCCAAGCTATTCTGGCACCACCCTTGAACTAAAGCCATTGGTCTATATCCTTATCTGAAAGTGTCACCGTTAATTCGGGCGGACCGTCGGGGGTTCTTTCTCCGGGTACTCCGGCTCTTCCTCCCCCTTCACTTTGGTATCAGTTTCAGCCAACTTAATAAAATTTCAAATACAAAACGATTTCCAAATACCGTCAGTAGCTCGCTTGAGCTTGCCCTTAGCACCACGTGAATGTTCTGTGCCGTGTTTACGTACAGTGTGTGAGTGAATGCGTGTGATTCACGTGAGCGTGCTTGTTGGGTTCAGTTCGCGGCTACATTCTGCGCATTGAGTTATATTATAAATATGAGAAATGCGCCATATAACTACCATGTAATAATACGTATTATAATGTAGCTTGCACATGGCAGTGTACACTGAATTTGAAGCTTTTAGCCTCAGTATGATCAAAGATCCTACAATGACTATCTTTGGTATGATATGGGTTAAGACTAGGTAAGTACAGAATTCAGTGTATTCTTGTCCGTTCATTTTTGTTTGTTTTGATAAAAAGGATAAAAATTAATAACTGAATTGTGTCGTAGTATCACCGTTCTAAGCTTGTTTCTTTGTTTGTAGGGGCTTTTCCGCTTGACATTCTCCATGGATGGTCTGGCGGATTTTACTGAACAACCAACTCCCGCCAGCAACAGTGTAAAACTGAAGGTGAAAGAACGGTTTAACCCATTTAACCCCACGGCCGCATTTCCCAATTTTGGAGGTGTTACTCAGTTAACGACTATGTTCCACTTGCAGAACTGAGACGGATTGACCATACATTAGAATTCAGGGGTAGATCCAGGTTAGCTAATCTGGTACTACCTCTGAATTATCATGGTCAATACATCTTCTGCCGCAGGGTGTCGGGTCTAAATGGGTTAAGCTGAACGAAGCCTAATAAAAATTCAATTTTAATTAATGTGACTGTTGTTTCAATCCGTCCGCAACTGGATCACTGTCAACTGATTGCACTCACCGTTTCACCGAAGATCATATGGATGAAAACGATAAAGGCAAATCGTGTAACACAAGTTCTTCGGAGGGTCCGAAATAGCTCAGGCGGTTTAAACGTCGGAGCAGGAGAGCGAAGGGAATCGCCCGGTCGTGGGTTCGAATCCCGTCCCGGCCCCGGTAGCTGGACTCACAATCCAGAGGGGGGGGGGGGGGGGGAAACGGATTTGTTCAATAGCATGTCCGTTGAAAGGTCCTGGTAAATCAAAGTGGCACAGTTGGAGCGCGCCTGAGTCGATTAGTGTTCTGGTCGTACTTCATAGGCAATAGATTTCCCTGTCCCCCATAACCCGCCCGTCAGGGCCGTCCATGATCACCTCGGTGCTGTGGACGTTAAACCCGAACTAACCAACCAAACCAACCAAGTTCTTCGGCCTCTTGCTGATCAATGACATAATCGTCGATTCAGATTTTTTCCCTCTCGTGCTGATAAGGACCCTCGGTGTTGATTTTGTAACTGAAATATTCTAGCCGTACTGTTAAGCATGCCAGTCATCAGGCCCTTAGTCAACAGGTAAACTATGATGTTCAAGAAAGAGTGACTTCCAGTTAACCGGCGTTACAGCCCTGACACACCACACTGACAGGAATGGGATCGACCATGGCAGTTTAAGGGTAGTGCCAGAATACCTTGGCGCCTATGCGCCAAGGTATTCTGGCACTACCCTTAAACTGTCATGGTCGCTCTATCGCATGAACTGCCTGTTTGTATGGCAGGCGCGGTCTTCTTATGACAGTTCTAAGGAATTCTGACCGCAGTTCTCAGTCGAGTATGAAAAACACCAGCAAACTGATCTGAGCGATCAAAGACGAAGAAACAACACCGTTGTTGTTGTTGTTGTTGACGAATCACCACCTGCGGTCTATTTACAAAGCAGCCTACTCGGGTTCCAGTTTAGCTGACTGCATGTCCAAACAACACTGTGGCATACTGGTACCATTCCACATGCCTACCAAGCTGCTTACACGTTAAAACAACACTACCCAGCGTGCCCTTTCAACCAAACACGGCAGATACTATCTATTCATGTTAGGTCACGGCATTCTCAACAGACCCCAAAAAAAAATCTCCAGAAGGAAACGCCCGCGATCGGTCCCTCCGTAGACTGAACTGAGTCCGACATGCTTCTCCGCCTGTGGTACGCAGAGGTGAATGATGCTAGCAAGAGGCATAGATCCTCATGGGCCCCCGCGTACGCGGGTGCTCATGAGGGTCTATGTCTCTTGCAGATGGATGCGTTCGTGCTGCACGTGAAGCCTGAGTTCTCACTCCAGCATGAAGACGATATATATACTGACACGATGCAAAACAAACATTTGCGCAAGGTATACCGTTAAGTTTGGAACGAAAAAAAAAAAAAATTGGAAAAAGCAAACAGCTCGCTTGTCTGTCGGATTTTTTATATCTATTTTTTTCAGCGAGAACACTCGGTCAACAATAAGGTTTAGAAATAAACGCGCGCTGGTATGTAATTTTGGACCTTACGGCTCTGAAAGCGCAATAACAGTTTTTCTTTGCAACTATGACGTGGAATGACTTCAAGAAATGTTCCAGGGGTTCCGGAGCTTGTCCCCGAGTTGGGTTTCCGGTGGAGGTGGTGTTATCTGCGCCATCAGTTTCCTGCGCACGATGTCTTCAAGCTTTCCCAGATATCCTGTGCTGAAGGAGGAAGTCATTCACTCACTCA
The DNA here is from genome assembly GCA_036245525.1 of Semisulcospira habei. Classification (NCBI taxonomy): domain Eukaryota; kingdom Metazoa; phylum Mollusca; class Gastropoda; family Semisulcospiridae; genus Semisulcospira; species Semisulcospira habei. Next base: position 33,373,424 of record BTPG01000008.1, on the reverse strand, counting down.
TCCAGTGGATTTTTTTGTTATTTACTGACGAGCAAAAGAAATACAACATTTTTGGAATCATCCAAAACACTAAAATGTTTCCGATGATTCGAAAAATGTCGCATTTCTTTTGCTCGTCAGTGCATATAGGGTCCGTGCTCCAAACAGTATGTTTCCTATGCGAAAAGATTTGATCCATATAGCATGTCCGTTGGAGTGTAAAATCAAATCAAATTGGCACATTTGCAGTACGCCTGAATTGATCAGTGTTCAGGTTGTACTCCATAGGCAATAGCTGTCCCTGCCCCCACCTCCCACCCCCGCCCCCACCCCCATAACCCGCCCGATAGGACCGCCCATTCAGTATCGCTTCGGTGCCGTGGACGTCAAACCCCGAACTGACTCACAGTATGTTGACAAGAAGGTGGGGGTTTGTGCGCGGAGCTTCGGCCGGCTCAGCTAGCCTATATCATCCTGAGCCGGGCTAAAAGCTTCAAATTTGTACACTGCCATACGCAATCTACATTATAGTACTTACAGATAAGGATATAGACCAATGGCTTTAGTTCAAGGGTAGTGCCAGAATAGCTTGGGGCATAGAGGCGCCAAGCTATTCTGGCACTACCCTTGAACTATTTTAGTCAAACTTATTTCACACACTGGTGTATTCGATAAGGGCTAGATCAGTTTCGTCCGCGATTTGGTCAGGTTTGCAGACTCCCTACATTTTCAACAAACAAACAAGTATAATGTGTATAACCATTGTTTCCACAAAATACAGCCGGCGTTAGACAATAACGAGATGACTGCTAAGCGTGTAAGAAGCACGCTTAGAAAAGTCGGTTACAACACAACTGTGTTGTAACTGACTTTTCTAAGCGTGCCCTTCTTTCTTCGTTGATTCAGTCGTTCTTCGTACTTCTTTTTTCGTTGGGTTATTTATTGCTCCACAAACAATACAGCCGTTGTCACTCAAAGAATCGACACATTCGTTCAATTCACCGCCAGCACAAATATCTTTCTCTTCAGGATCAGTTTCCTTCATTTGGGTTTCTCATTCAAAGACCTACGTTTTCATTCTTCACTGAGTGGCCGTTGTTTTCTTAACCCACATCATACTGAGGCTAAAAGCTTCAAATTTGTACACTGCCATACGCAAGCTACATTATTATAGTACTTCAGTACAGATAAGGATATAGACCAATGGCTTTAGCTCAAGGGTGGTGCCAGAATAGCTTGGCGCCTAGAGGCGCCAAGCTATTCTGGCACTACCCTTGAACTATTTTAGTAAAACTTATTTCACACACTGGTGTATTCCGAATGATAAGTACATCTTTCTTTCTGAAGCCTGTTCAGTCCTTCAACGACCAAAGGACAAAACCGCCTACGAAACTTACATCGATACAAATCGGTCTCAGGAAGAGGCATAGATCCTCATGAGGATCTATGTCTCTTGTGTCTGGATCATGTTCACATTGTATCGACAGTGGAGGGGATAAAGGCCCACTACAGCCGTAACTGTTCAAAGATACACTTCTGTAACAGATTGGTTACGAAGCGCTCATGCACACAGGTCTTAGACACATGACAATTCAGTTCAGCCGCACACGTCGTCTTTATATCAAGTTACCTGACGATGACTCCACTCCGTTCTAGAAATACAACGCTTTCAGTACGAGAAACAGCTAAGAAAAAGAGCGAACCCCCAACGGATGTGCGGCATAATAAATAAGTGCGATTACGCGTGTGCTTTTGCTACGTGTCCAAACTGCTGTGAAAGTTCATTAGGTGTGTCGACAAGGCATAACAAACACTACGCAAATGGTGCTGAAATGTGTCTTCCCATTTATGCGTAATGGTACTTTAAGTCATTTCCTTCATTGGTTTCAAGTCTTATTCAAAGGCGGCCTATGTTGTCACTCTTCAGTGGTTGTTGTTTTCCGGCAGTCAGTGAAGAAGTGTTGTAGGTACCGGCCGTTGAACCGCCATCGTACACCCATCTTTTAATTAGTATGACGGTATGCGGCTGAAACACATAAGACACGTGCAACCTGACGTGTGCGCAATGTGGATGGGGGACACAAAACAGCAGTTATGAACAGCATACCTCGGACAAGCAAGACGGCTGCCGTTGATTAGCAGAAACATGCGCTCATTTTCACGGTGCGGCGGTGTAAAACCACTTGCACTTACAAAGTTGCATCAGACTTGGAAGAGCAGAATAGTGAAGCCCGATCGGGACTGACCAATTTACTACTGGCGAGAAAAAAAAGGAACACGGTCCAGCTGCAAGAGACATAGATCCTCATGAGCCCCCGCGAATGCGGGGGCTCATAAGGATGTATGTCTCTTGCTAAGACCAAGTTGCATCTATTTTCCTTGGACCGGCTTTGTGACCTCAGTTGAATGAACAGCGATTTCAGAAATACAATATACGGCCCAATGCCTCAGAGACTAGAGGATAACACATTTGAGGCCGGCTTTATGCTCGCGTATCCGTATGCCGCACGCCTCGAACGAGTTAACTTTAGAAATGATGCAGCATAACCTCTGCACCACATGCTCCTCTCTCCAAGTTACATTACATGAACTGCAAACCAGAATGGGCACAGTTAATTGTGGATATTAACTGAAATGATTGCACACCAGTATTTAAAAAAAAAAAAACCTTCACTGCTGACAAAACTGAAAAAAACACAAAAACCCCCCCAAAAAAAAACCGGAACACCACCCGACTGCAGGAGGCATAGATTCTCATGAGCCCCCGCAATTGCGGGGGCTCATGAGGATCTATGCCTCTTGCTTGGAGTGAAATCACGTCTTTGAATCAGTCCCGGCATATCATTTCTTTTGACGGTTGGAGATCGACTTTGGCGTTGTTGAATTTACGATTGTTAAACAAAACAAAAAAAAGCCTACCTCCACTGGCAGTGAAAAGGTTAAATAATAGATCAGGACCGACTCAAGCAGAAATAAAATAAGTGCCGAGCGAATTAAGTTAACGATCCACACGTGCAGCTGAGCTTTGATGATCCTCGCCCGCCTGTTGATCATAGCCCGGTGAGGAAAAGGGCATCGTGCCGACCGTCCGCCTGACTGAGCTGGCCCGCGCACGAGTGTGCGCGGGTTAACTCAAGCGGACACCAGACCGAGAACCGTTTGCTTGCCAGGAAGATTCCTCTACGCAGCTTACCTGACGCTCAACGGAAGTGTGCTGATGCACTGAGCAGGCCGGACCCAAATACTAGGAGACTTAGAAGACACGCAAAATGCGTTTCGTTCATTAGCCCGTTTTGTCAGTGACGTCACCAGATTTGAGGCAAGTGTTCACACCAGGCTTTGTAGCCAACGCCAGCCGCCATCTGGGTGTACGAGATAAGCGGACTTATCATGTACCCAATGGGGTTTATGACCTATACTTCATGTTAGATCAATCAAAAAACCAAGCGACGATGCTATAATATCGAGCAGGCTCAGGGCCGCCAAGACAAAGCAGGACAACTGAAAAAAGTGAGTACTACTTTGTGAATGTGGGCTTCACGGCTCTTGGCTGTAATGTCATAAATTCTAGCGATGATGCTATAATAGGGCTCGGGAATCTGAATTTCCCCGCGTTGCCTAGGAGCGGCGGCTGCCGCGCCGCCATCTTGAGAGGACACGCCGGGTTGCCTAACGATATACTTCAAATAGTAGCGAAGTAGTGTTTCAACACGTTTCAGTTTTATTTTCAGTGTTTCTTCCTCTTTGGAAACAAACAAAAATAGATTTTTGGTTAGCGCCGGGTTTCCTACCGTGGTGGCAAGACTTGCTGTTATTGCCTATAAGGACTTTCCTGACCGCTGACATTGTCTTGACAGCGATTTCCCGATGAGCGCACGAGTCGGCTATCCTCTTAAGATGGCCGCCACGACTAGCGTGATGACTGTGACGTCAGCTTCCCGAGCTCTATAGTGATTGAGAGGCTGATCCGGTACAAGACAAAGCGGCCGGACTGAAACATAACTGTAGATGTGTGCTACTCTGTGATTGTGGGCTTCACGGCTCCGTTTTGGCTGTAAGGTCCTAAATCCAAAACGAGCACACAAAATTAATGAGAATTGCGCTGTACTCCCTTCAAAAACCCAAAATGAAAGAACAACAAACAAACACCGTGCAAGGCAAAACGTGACTGCATACGTCAAAGTGTTTTGACCTGGAGTCAGTTGATGACCGTGAGCTTAGTCCTGCAGAAGCCACTACTAGTACACTAAGCGAGGTTCTGCTGTGCCAAGACTGATAGTGTCAGTCTGGAGTACTATGCACTGTTGAACAAAAAGGTGCTGACGTGTACTGTGTGCGTTGTGTGTGTATGTTCGCGCGCGTGTTCAGCCGTTGTGGTCACACAAGTGTCGGTGCGAGTGCGTGCGTGTGTATTTAATTTTTGTTTTAGCAAACCCAGCAGAAGAAGTCGTAGTCTATCGGCTGAACCAACTTTGTGATTAATTGCTGTTTTGCGTGTGTGTATCATTAGCATCCGTGTGGTCTCACCGACCTACGTGTAAACCCCAGTGAATCCCCAGTCAGAGGCCGGGACGACTGGAACTCACAGCCAGAACTGAAGAGGTCCAGATTCTCGGCTGCTGGGAATCAGGAGAAGGTAGGTTTCTTGGGGCACGTTTGTTTGTCAATCTCCATTTCACGTATCCTAAACAGAACACAGTGTGTACATACACACACTCACTAATTGTGACATTAGGAATCTCTTTTTGGCAAAAACATAAATCGTTTCTTCTGGTAATGCCTTTTAGAAGTGTGTGCCGGCACTCCCCAGGTACAGTTAAACACTGAACTGCCAGGGCAAGGCGAACGCGGCCCAAATGCAGGAGACATAAACCCTCATGAGCCCCCCCCGCAGCCGCGGGGATTCATGAGGATTTATGTTTCTTGTTGGTCCTGTGTTTTTTATGCCCGTGTTTGGTCCCATTTACATCTGTGTTTCACGTGAATGCCAGTCAGTGTATACCGTTTCTGACGCGCAATTTGTGATCAATGGCAGATGAGGGGGCTAACATTTTAACTCATTCAGCCCGAATGCCGTATTTCACAAATTTTGGAGGCGCCATCCAATGACTATGCACTAGTTGCAGAAGATGGATCGACCATGATAATTCAAAAGTAGTGCCAGATTAGCTTGGCACCGACAGGTGCTAATCTGGCACTACCCTTGAATTATCATGGTTGATTCATCTCCTGCTGTAGTCTGTTGAGGCTGAATGGGTTAATCTTGAGTGTCTAATGACAGTTCATCTGTATGTACCTTTGAGGTCATAATTGTTCTGGGTTTTTTTTTTTATCTTGTTGCTTTAAAGTCTTACATCTATGGTTCCTTTTTTTTTTTTTTTTTTTTTTTTTTTGGGGGGGGGGGTGGGGGGTGGGGGTGGGGAATCTAACAGTTTAAATACTGAACAGTAAAGCTTCACACATACACACACACAGAGATGAAACACAAATTTCACACTTAAATATATACTTTAAGACAGTACAAGATTACAAATGGGTAATCTTTATTTATCAAAGTACATGTACCCACAGCTTAATCGACATTAGCTCAGTGCAAAAAATCAGAGTATTTTTTCCTGCAGATTTAAATTAAAAGGAACTTATTCCAATTGTTAGCTTAAAAAAATATGTCAATCATACACACACAGACAAAGAGGGGTAAAAACATCACAGATCATTTCATATTCGCTCCAGCACTAAACAGTATGTCTCAATCTTCAGATTGCTGATACACACTTCTCTTCACTGTAAATCGGGCCCATCTGTCATAGACGAGTTCCAATCTTCGGGAAGAAAAAAAGAAGCGTTTGACTGGTAAAATAAACAACACTCTTGTTCATGGTTATGAACAAATACACACACACACACACTGTATAACAGAACCCACCATTGTAGGATGGTAGCTTTCTTTTCTTCCCTCTCAAGCTCCAAACCATCTAGTGGCAAACATCTTCAATCAAGTACATTGTAATTGCAGACACAGGTATGGTCACTGGCAATAGAGTTTAACCCATTCAACCCTGATGCACTACAGCAGGAGATGGGTTGACCATGATAATTCAAGGGTAGTGCCAGATCAGCTTGGCACCTGTCGGCGCAAAGCTAATCTGGCACTACCCTGGAATTATCATGGTCGATCCATCTTCTGCAACAGGTGCATAGTCGTTATATGACGCCTCCAAAATTTGGGAAATACATGCGCCAGGCTGAACGAGTTAAACATTGTATCCCGAAATCATCAAGATATGTGTGTCATGGTGACACCACTCACTGTGCACTTGAAATACATATGCTGGTGTGCGATCTTGGACCCAATGACCTAGAGCCATACGTCCAAAACCACACAGATCAGGGCCCAGTTGCATGAGAATTTAGTGCTGCGCAAGCCACTAAGCAAGGTGCTCCGCTTAGTGGCTTGTGCAGCACTAGACTCTCTCATGCAGCTGAGCCTAGCACACTTACATGTCAGTCAGTTCCAAAGTGGACCCAGAAAGAGACTGAAATTAGAAAGAAAGAAAAAAAGAAGAGAAAACAAACAAATGCCGACCAGGAACTCTCACCAGAAATATATCGCACTATATAATGGCACGGTAGGCTCATGCACTCACTGTACAAAAATGCATGCTTGCTCTCCCCTACCCAGCAAGCACAGGCCATCGGACTCACGTCGGCTGCAGTCAGCCTGACCCACGCACACTTAGGCACAGGCTGACAGAAGTTGTTCATTGCTTAACGTCCCGACAGCAACAAGACCCTCTCAGGACGTGCCTGCACTGCTTGTGAAAAAAACCCAACCAAACAGAATATTGAATGTATGTCGCCAGCCGATCTAATATGCTAAATAAACCGAAGACCATTTAGCAACACACATCCAATATCAAGAGCTACAGACAGCGCAGACAGTAGGGAGACTTTAAAAAAGGAAAAGAAGGTGAATGGACCAAGGGTAGACAGAAACACATGCCCCAGAATAGAGGGGAAAACCCACCCTCTGGGGCTGACCAGGGTGACCCTGGGAACTAAAAAGTAGTTGACCCCACCCAAGTCCCCCAGGGCAGACCCGGGTGGGGGACAGGCTGACAGAAGCCGATGTCCGCCCAATAACCTTTTGCCTACTGGACCACACTCCTACTCACTGTGATTAGGAACTCATGGAGTTGAACATCCAAAGAAAACGCACACACATGGAGCATCCTTTCACTCAGGATCCACACGTAAATGCACACCATCACACAACAACTTGTGCGTGACAAAGCTGTCTACAACTGCTGGCCTGTGATTTTTTACCTTACGGCCTTAAGCCATAAGGTCCAAAATCACAGACCAGCGCACCCACTGGCCTGAGATTCTGGATCCTACGGCTTGGAGGTGCAAGGCCGAAAATATCACTGGCCAGTGTACCAATGACAAATGACCTCACTACCTTATTGCAGTCAGTATATGGCGCCGGGCTGCATCTGCCACAACTGTAACAAGAATACAACTTTTGGACAAGACATAGGACTGAAACGTAAGATGTGCGCTGCTCTGCGATTGTGGGCTTCACAGCTCTTGGCTGTAAGATGCTAACTTCAAAACGAGAACACAAAATGTGAAGTGCCATGTACTGACTCCTACCCCCCCCCCCCCCCCCCCCCCCCCACCCCCCTAACCAAACCAACCTAAAAACCTTCTCGTCATACAAGACAACTCTGATAACGTCAAAGTGTTTTGACCTTGAGTCAGTTGCATGAGTGAGTTTAGTCCTGCACAAGCCACTGAGCAAGGTGCTCCGCTATAGCGGAGCACCTTGCTCAGTGGCTTGTGAAGGACTACGCTCACTCATGCAGCTGTCGCCAGTGCTATGAAAGAGCTTCGTCTTACTTCAGTACATAGTACCCATCTCTTACAAGTATTGTCCACACTTCTCAAGCTGCCCTATACACCTGTGGGCATAATGCACCCTTAGTGCATGTACACCGTTCATGACATGCTTTATGAAGAATCAACCAAATTGTTATCCAATGATGTACAATGTATGTACAATGCATGCGCTGGTCTGTGATTTTGGACCTTACAAAGGTCCACAATCACAGAGAAGCACATATGCATATAAATGTATCTTTCATCCTGTTCATACTTTCTGGAGTTGTAGTTATACTGTACTGAACTCCTTGTATGTTTAGCTTTGCGCTAAAGTTTCTTAACTAACCTAATTCTTGTCCAACCCAAGCCCTGTCCAAAGATTACATTCTTGATGACAAAGACATAAAGGGGGCCAAGCATCAGGGAGACAGTAGAGAAGAGTAGGGCGGAAAAGTAAAAAGTTCAGAAAATTGTGACCTCTTTTTCTAATGTAAAGAAGCCCTCACATTTTCCCATGTCAAGAAGAATGCACTGTCACTTCCTCAACTCTTCATGCTGTTCGAATTAGTATACCTGGGTTATGAACACTTTGGCATCTTCATGCGCAATTCACTGATGATTTTTTTTTAAAAAATGCTTGTGATCACTTGAGCACCTCCTTGTACTTGCCCCAGCCATGGAAACACTTGGTGAACTTGCGATTCTCCTTGTACTTCATGGCCAGTAAAAGCTTGCGAGGACGGTCGGGCTGTTTGTTCCTCAGGTGCTGAACATACACCTATGGACAGAAGCATTTTTGTTACAACTTTTTTTTCTTTCGGTAGTACAGAAGAATCTGTTTCCATCGACCACAGTTACCAGAGATCCTGTCATTAAAGACCATCATTTAGGTGGCTTTAATGACAGGTGGCACTTTCTGGCCTTCTAGACTTACTTTAACCCTTTTAGCCCCAAGGTCCTATTTCTCAAATTTTGGAGGTGTTGCCTAATGACTATGTACCAGTTGCAGGAGAAAAATTGACCATGATAATTCAAGGGTAGTGCCAAATTAGCTTGGGGCCTTTAGGCACCAAGCTAATCTGGCACTACCCTTGAATTATCATGATCAATCCATCTCCTGCTGTAGGGACTCGGGGCTAAATGGGTTAAGAGAACATCAATATTTTCAGACCACAATTTCTCCCTGCAAAACAAGGTTCTACTGTACCAGTCTACCACCATGGGAATTTGGATTGTGTTCCCCATGTCACCGCAGGAGCAGCGACAACCAGATAAATCCACATGTGCTAGTCTGTGATGTTGGATCTAACGGCTCTTGAGCCATTAGAGCCAAAGTCACAGACCAAGTACATATCACGGATAAGCATTTATTAGAGAAAGAAACGACTTCAAAGTAATCTGTACATTATAGTGAGTTAAACTTGTCAATTTGTCCCAGGGTAACAAAGAATTTGCTTCCTGGCTTGTAAAATCTACTGAATAAAAACAGTCTACATGGACTTGTTACAGTCACCAATACCAACTGCACGTACCTTGTAGCATATTATCCAAGTGTTAACAATTTCACCTATTAATCTCGACGCCTTCAATATATTAAATTACCCTTAAATTATCATGGTCAAGCCACAGGCACCAAGCTAATCTGGCACTACCCTTGAATTATCATGGTCAAGCCATCTCCTGCTGTAGGGATCCGGGGCTAAAAGAGTCAACAATGAAATGTGTGTGTCTGCATGCGTGTGTGTGTTTTTGGAGAGAAAGCCCACCTGTGCACTCTTGAAGGCTAGTTTGATCTCCACGTCGCTGGTTTTCTTGCCCACCCACAGGTACACCTGCTCGCCGTTGTCCAGAATCATCACGTCCTCATCTGCCAGGTCATCCTGAAAACCACCACACTCTAGTCAAATGTTTTCGCATTTTCACAATGTATGCACGCTTTGTGAACTACAGGTTGCACAAACAGGTACATGTAAAAGTTCAACCACTCGGCTGCTGAGAAAAGAGAGTGTGGGGGCTCATGAGGATCTATGGCTCTTGCTGACAACACATTGAATTCCTGGTCGGCATTTGAGCGTGACAACAAAGATAGCAGAAACACAATCAGCGTCAAATGGCACTGATGGGGTTAAAATCTCAACATCTGATCCATGGTTGACCGTCGGGTAAAGACAAATGACAGGCAATGTGATACATTAACTATGAAAAGAAGTACCCAACGGAGAAAGAAACACGCTTAGAAAAGACGGGTACAACACAATTTATTTATCATGGCACTACAACAATTGTGTTGTACCCATCTTTTCTAAGAGTGTTTCTTTCTCCGTTGGGTACTTCTTTGCATATTACACGCTTGGCAGTCACCTTTTTGGTCTGGATTGATTAACTATGAAGGATTCAAATGCCAAACTCAGACTGTGCCGGCCTTAAAGCGTAAGCGAAGGGTCTAACTTATTTACATCTAATGACTTCGCCAACTTTTCAATGCATTTATAAAGATTATCACCACATATGGGCAACAGGATGACCATGATAGTTCAACTGTAGTACCTGACTAGACAGACAACATCCGAGCATTTTGAATTTGAATATTATACAACTGCTTTATCATTACGTCACCAAACTATCTCTTGCTCTGTTGTTACAGTGTGGGTTTTTTAAATATCAAAACAAAGTGCTGGGAGAAATTTCGCTTTTTAAATATATTTGTATACAGTGAACTTTGCACATAACAAAGCACAAAGTGTTGTTAAAGCTGAATTTTGTATTCTTGTAAATTGTTATAATACAGCTGCAATACATTTCTGCTTGTAGGACCACATTGTCTATTCCACCACGACGTGTTTAAGTTTAACCCATTACATCCCGAGGCTGATTTGTTAAGTTGATTATTGCCCTATCAAAGCTGCATTACAGATTAGGCGATAGATCAACCATTTTAGTTCAAGGGTGGTGCCTCAGGAGCCATGCTATTCTGGCATCACCCTTGAACTATCATAGTCAAATACATTCCAAGCAGTAGTGTATCAGGATGATAAGGGTTAATCCACTGCTATGCAAGAAATGGACATAGCTGCCTCAGGCGCCAAGCAATTCTTGCACCACCCTTTAACTATCATAGTCATATACATTCCAAGCAGTAGTGTATCAGGAGGAAAATGGTTAATCAACTGCGAAAGAGCAATGCAAGAAATGGACATACCTGGCAGAAGTCTGCACATTTTTCTGACACAGAGAAGTATCCCTTCTCATTTGAGCATCGGAAGAGGCGGACATACTTCATGAACTCAGCATCGGTGTCATGCGATTTCTTGCCCCCGATGCCCACCCAGAAGAAATTTTCAGGCTCCTCCCCTTCGTTGATCATCTGCACCGTGTAGCCATCCTGCATAAACACCACGCACATGTTAAAAATCCCATCTCTGTTGTTCAAAAAGTGGAGGCCCATTAACCCCTCCAGGGAAAATGAACACAACCCAACTGCAAGAGACATAGATCTACATAAGCCCCCACTGGCGGGGGCTTATGTAGATCTATGTCTCTTGCAGTGGGGACTCCCCTCATGAAAATCTTTGCCTCCTGAAGATGGCACTTGCTCATGGCTAAAGTGTTATAGATGATCTTTGCCTCTTGCAGTTGCAACTTGCTCATGGCTAAAGCATCACACTCAGAGGATGTTTGCCTCTAGAGTGCACATGGAAGTCGTTCACCACTGAAATGATAAAAAGGAAATCCAGCCAAATGCAGCATCCACGTACCTTGTACATTTTGTATGCAATTTCCTCTGCCAGCTGGGCTTCTGTGTGGTCCGCTTTCGCCCCGACCCACACGTACACAATGCCCTTCAGGTCTTCGCTGTCAAATGGGATCATCAGGATGTAGCTGCAGGGAACAAAACAGGTACTGATCACAAGTGGTCTCATGTGGTCCTAGTAAACGTCAATAATTATCTGTACATAACAATGTTGAACTTAACTCATTCAACCCCAAGGCCGCAATTCCCAAATTTTGGAGGCGTCGTCTAAGGACTGTACCAGTTGCAGGAGATGGATCGACCATGATAATTCAAGGGCAGTTCCAGATTAGTTTGGCGCTGACAGGCGCCAAACTAATCTGGGACTACCCTTGCATTATTATGGTCGACCCCGTCTCCTGCTGTAGTGCGTCAGGGCTGAATGGGTTAAGTATTACTTGAAGCGTATTTAGTCTAAAAATATCAGATACTGGCCAATACATCTGTCAAAGTTAATTGGACTATGCAGATTACAACGCATAAAAAGTTTTCTTTTTCTACAAACACAAAGGCTAGTTAACAGTACCAGTAAGGAAGAGAACAGTGGTAACTACTGGTAGTGCTAGTAACTACCGGTAGTCTCTCTCTCTCTTACTAGTGCTTTTAGTACCTACACGCTTCTTTACATTATCCTAGATATTTTACAGAAGCGTTGGCAGTCATCCCTTTTTCTTCTACAGTGTTGAAAAGAGTGTAAACATCAGCATTAGTAAAGGCTGCTTACTTGAAACATGAATTCAACAAGGATGCATCAGGCTTTGGTAACTGAAATACAAAGGGAAAACATGTTTCAGCCAATGGTGATTGGTACAAAGCACAGGCAAACATGCTTCAGCTTGTTTGTAACTACGGTAGACAAGAATGCTGGATTGCGAACACTAACTTGCAATGTCACAAACAGTGGTAACTGAAGTCTGGTCCTATGTCTTCCTGATGTAATGTTTATTGTCATGATGATTCCAGCAGAAATCATCCTGACAAAAACTGCTACCAACAGCCAAAGGGTTCAAGGCCCTTTGGAAAAAGGCCACAACTTCCTTAACCCATATCATACTGAGGCTAAAAGCTTCGAATTTGTACACTAAATTATGCAAGGTACATTATAGTACTTACAGATAAAGATATAGGTCAATGGCTTGAGTTCAAGGGTGGTGCCAGAATAGCTTGGCGCCTAGAGGCGCCAAGCTATTCTGGCACCACCCTTGAACTATTTTAGTCAAACTTATTCCACACACTGGTGTATTCCGAATGATAAGGGATAACACATCATATTGAGGCCAAAAGCTTTACATTTGTACACTGCCATATGCAAGCTACATTATAAGATAAGAGAGAACTTTATTGCCATATGTAATGATACATTAGGAAATCCTTTCAGTGGTGCGCAACTTAAAAAGAAGAACATAAAACACATCAAAATATAGTTAAGCTGCTCACGTGCACACGCACACACATTCACTCACATACACCCGCATGTCTTAAACTATTGTTGTCTAAACGTAAAGGCAATAAACACAATTTCACAGTGACACAAATCACAGAGGACATATCGTAATATAAAAACACGTCGCTTGCATAATAATAATAATAATAATAAGCGCATTAAATAGGCGCTTTATCCCAATTGAAAATCGGCTCAAAGCGCCGCCGCGAACTGAACCCAACAAGCACGCTCACGTGAATCACGTGCATTCACTCACACACTGTACATAAACACAGAACATTCACGTGGTGCTAAGGGCAAGCTCAAGCGAGCTACTGTAGTTTTAGGAAATTCAAAATCGTTTGTATTTGAAATTTAATTAAGTGGGCTGAAACTGATACCAAAGTGGAGGGGGAGGAAGAGCCGGAGTACCCGGAGAAAGAACCCCCCGACGGTCCGCCCGAATTAACGGTGACACTTACTAGAGGAGAAAAATCCGACGCCGGAACCCGTAATCGAACCACGCACCTTTAGCATTGGTGGCAGGCGCCTTAACCACTGCGCCACAGACCGCATAGATGAAGTATTATGCTGATAGCTGGATGACACTGTATATACATTACATGTATACAGTAAACAGTGGGACAGATGGGTCAGGTTTGGCCTTTGTTTGCATCATTAAAAGTCTGGACAGAGGTTGTTTGGGTAAAAACTGTTTTTAAAACGACTCGTGCGTGTTCCAATCGCTCTATAATGGCACCCGGATGGCAGCATCTCAAACAACTCATGGGCTGGGTGGGAATCATCTCGGAGGATGGATCTAGCCTTTTTTAGCATTCTTTCATGGAAGAGGGACTCCAAAGCGGGCAAATCGATACCTATGATTTTCGATGCAGTTTCTGTTTAATTTGGATCGCTCTATCTGTGTGGTGCTGCCAAACCAAATGGTCAGGGAGAAGGTCAAAATACTTTCAATAACTGCCCGGTAGAAGTTGGTCAAAATTTGTCTGCCGACGCCAAATGTTTTAAGACGTCTGTGAAAATACAGTCGTTGCTGTGATTTTTTTCACTAAAGAATCAAAGTTTTTCTCCCATTTAAGATCGTTTGAGATATGGGTGCCGAGAAACTTAAAACAATCAACAATTCAACATGGCTTCCATGAATAGTGAGGGGAACAATACTTACAGATGGCTTGAGTTCAAGGGTGGTGCCAGAATAGCTTGGCGCCTAGAGGTAACTTGGTGCCTAACCAAGCTATTCGGGCACTACCCTTGAACTATTTTAGTCCAACTTATTTACACACTGGTGTATTCCGAATGATAAGGGTTAAAAGGACCTAGTCTAGGCAGTGAAGAGTTTATAGTTTGCAATGCAATATCTCCTGTATAAATGTTCTTAGCATGTCTTACAATAATGCAGGACAAAAAGGCTAATTTAAATTATGCAGTTTGAATGACGTAAAATGAAAGACGTTTCTGTTCTTCATCTCCTTTGTACACAGGAGAGTTTCTTCCATTACACAAGCAGTGGAAAACCTCTGGTATGTGTGGTATGTGTGCCTACTCACATGGACTGTGAAAAGAAGGGTGGAAAAGTCTTTGTTGAGCCAAGACAATATTGATAACCCACGTATCAGAAACCTTTAGCAGTCAAAGTCTGCCATGGAGCAGATGGCTTTAAAATGTGTGCTTGTTGGATTTTAATCAAAGATCTGCACAGAAAGTCACAATACACATATCTCTCATTTATTTAACTCATTCTACCCCAGACACACCACAGCAAAATAAGGATCGACCATGATAGTTCAAGGGTGATGACAGAATAGCTTGGCGCCCATGGGCGCCAAGCTGTTCTGGCATCACCCTTGAACTATCATGGTCGATCTGTATCCTGCACTGCAATGCAGTCTTCAGAGGACAACAGCAAAATTTGGGGATTTCGGTGTTGGGGTAGAATGAGTTAAGATGTACTGGATACAGAAATGCAGCCTTCAGCAGCATATCTGTACAGATATGTCTCAAATAACAAAACATATAAGGACCAAAAATTCCAAGACAAAATCTTAGAATACAGAATGAATATAAATCTGTACCTGTACACATCTAGTGGCAATAGGACTACCATTGGCCCTCAACTGGAAGAACTCAGAAGATGGTTTGGCGGCCACCTGTCCTGGGGACCCTGCCCGTGATGGTCGCTTGCCGATGCGTATGATGAACTTGCGCTTGAAGTGAGACAGGAACTTCAGGTTCTCCTGCTGCTGGTGTTGACGCACCACCTCAAGCTTGTCGCCAAATAGCGATTCAAACTTCTTTTGCAAGCTAAAGATTAAGAAATTTTCAAAATCAACATTCACTACACCGACACGTTGCTCCAGACATGAGGCAAACACAAAGAAGAGTATCATTATGTGGTGATTACGCGCCATCTATAGCTTCTCACCAAATAGCCACTCACACTTCTTTTGCACGCTGTGGATAGAGTTTCATGCAGCTGTCCATGGATGTAATATAATGCACAAACAACGCAAAACACATTTTGAAACACAAAAGAGTAAACTGTTTTTGCTTGTCCTATCAAAACATGTTTAGGATTTAACCCCGCAAGACAAACACTGTGCAGAAATCATGGGTGACAGAGCGAAAAATTTAAATAAATGAAAATGGTCCACAGACGAACTATGCCCCATGATCCACGGCCAGCAAAAGACATAAATTCTCATGAGAATTTATGCCTCTTGCAGACGGAACAGGCTGTCTAAAGGGCTGTTTTGTCCAAGCCAAAAAAGCTGTAATTCAGCCTGTAACGGATTGTTAAAAGGCTGAATCAGCTTCCAGGAATGAAGACTGTCACCCACGAGAATTCCAAAGCTCTTTCAGGTGTCACTAAAAGTGAATGAGGTCTTTACCTGAACGTGAAAGTGAGCCAGCCCATGTTGGACGCGTGTCGTCCCTGCCAGAAGTACACGATGCACTTGTACTCGTCCTCCGGGAGATCTTCATCATCCACCTCCTCCTCTCCTTCAGGCAGCTCCACCGGCACCCAGTACCGGCATAAAAACACGTAGCAGTCCTCCGAGTAAAACATGCCTGCAATACAACAGTCCAGAATTACAAGATAAGACCTTCACTTAACCCATTTAACCCCATGGCTACATTTTCCAAATTTTGGAGGTGTCATCTAACGTCTATGTACCACTTACAGGAGATGGACTGACCACGATAATTCAAGGGTCGTGCCAAACTAGCTTGGCACCTGACAGTGTCAAGGTATTCTGGCACTACCATTAAATTATCAAGGTCAATCCATCTCCTGCTGTAGTGTGTCAGGGCTAAATTGGTTAACTAAAGTAGCTCTGACACAAACTGCAATATGACATTGATCCATGATAGTTCTGAGTGGTGCTACCCTTGAACTACCATGGTCGATCTGTCTCCTAAACTGTAATGCAGTCTACAGAGGACAAATCTCAAATCTGAATGTCTTAATCCTTAGTGACACAGCGTTAACCCATTTAGCCCCGAGTCCCTACAACAGGAAATGGATTGGCCATGATGATTCAAGGGTAGTGCCAGATTGAAGGCGCAAAGCTAATTTGGCACTACCCTTGAATTATCATGGTCAATCCATCTCCTGCAACTGGTACTCAGTCATTAGGCAACACCTCCAAAATTTGAGAAATGGGACCTTGGGGCTACGAGCACTCAGTAGCACTAACAGCACAGAACGCACAGCATGTCTCCAAGATCTTTTGCAGGACCTGTTTTGAAGCACCACCCTCATGAGAGGTCACCTGTTTTTGAAGACTTTTACCTTAGGCAAAGGATGGTCTTTAATGACAGGTGACACATTTTGCCTTTGAAGACTTCTCTTGAGAGAACATCTGCTTTCTAAACCCATTTAGCCCTGAGTCCCTACAGCAGGAGATGGATTGACCATGATAATTCAAGTGCCAAACTAATCTGGAACTGCCCTTGAATTATCATGGTCGATCCATCTCCTGCAACTGGTACAGTCGTTAGACGACGCCTCCAAAATTTGGGAATTGCGGCCTTGGGGTTGAATGAGTTAAGTTCAACATTGTTATGTACAGATAATTATTGACGTTTACTAGGACCACATGAGACCACTTGTGATCAGTACCTGTTTTCTTCCCTGCCAGGCGCCAAGCTCATCTGGCAATACCCTTGAATTATCATGGTCAATCCATCTCCTGCAACTAGTACATAGTCAGTAGGCAACACCTCCAAAATTCCAGAAATGAGACCTTGGGGCTAAAAGGGTTAAGACAATTTAAAAAAAACCCATTCCAGACCCATTTCATGTAAGAATGTAGACCTGACTGTGGACTAGTTGTGACAGAGTGACAGTGTTGATGAGTGCACATTGTTATCCAAACAGTAGTCTTATTACCCCTTTTAGCCCCAAGGTCGCATTTCTCAAATTTTGGAGGTGTTGCCCAACGACTATGTACCAGTTGTAGGAGACGGACTGATCATGATAATTCAAGGGTAGTGCCAGATGAGCTTGAATTATCATGATCAATCCGTCTCCTGCTGCAGGGTCTTGGGGCTAAAATCTAAACATATCTGTGTAGAGTAGCGTGCAAACCAGTTTTGATAAGCATGGATACACTGACATCTCATGTTTGTTTGATGACTCACCCAACTCCTCGTCGGGCAGGCGAACAAACTTCTTGCCCTCTAACACAAACGACTCCATGCCATCCAGGTCCTCATTCCAGTCAGCCGAAAGTTGTTCCTGCGCAAGATAAAAATGAACACTTACAAACACTGGTAAATTCTGTTATAATGCACTCTACATCATGGCCAGGTGAAGTTTTCCTCATCCACCAATCTAAATTTAGCATCACAATAAAGCAAATGCGAACACAATGTAACCTGTTTTGAGCCGGTACCTTTTTTCATGTAAAAATGTGGCCTTAACCCATATAACCCCATGGCCGCATTTCCCAAATTTTGCAGGTGTTATCTAACGAATGTGTACCAGTTGTAGGAGACGGATCGATCATGATAATTCAAGGGTAGTGCCAGGTGAGCTTGGTGCCCAAAGGCGCCAAGCTCACCTGGCACTACCCTTGAATTATCATGATCAATACGTCTCCTGCTGCAGGGTGTTGGGGCTAAAATGCACAATTGTGACCAGTCATTAAAAGCCATCATTTAGGTGGCTACAGTCTCATGGAGGTGATCTCTCATACTGGTGGTTACTCAAATAAAACATGTTCTGCTCTATCACACTCACAGTCTCAATCTTTTGGCTTCCAGGTACTAGTCTGTGCCTCTGGGCCTTACAGCTCTAATGTCCCAAAACACAGACCAGCTTACATTACTGATACAATTACAAAACACCATTCCAGGCAGCTCCAGGATTTGACCCTAAATCAGTAAATGAGAGGAATACAGTACTGTACTTGTCATACGGATCATGGAAAGGAACAGAGCCTAATGAGCCCCTTGCAGCCTGTTGCAGCCTTATTAGGATCTATGCATCTTACAGATCTATGTGTCAAGTCGCCAAGTGAAGTAGATTTGATTGGTCCTGCTCTCCGGGAAATTTGTCCTTAGCAGCACATCTAGTAAAATCAATCGTAATAATGATACAAAAAATGATCCCACATGTGTGATACAGAACCTTCAAAGCCAGAATGTTAAAAAACGATTACCGCTTCATCAGCAGGCATTGCTGGCTGTCGTGGCATGAAGAGAGCTGCAAGGTCCGTCTGCATCTTGTCTCTCTCCATGATAACCTGGGTACAGAAAATTATGGAAAAAAAAAAAGTAGCTCACACAGCCTGATTCATCTACTGCAATGAACACTAACACTCGCCCAGTAAGAGGCAAACGTCAGCTTTGGCACGCCCATTTCTATGTCAGCAAACTAAGCAATTACTAAGATGATTATAGTGCAGTCAATTGTGTGCGAGGCCTCCACAAAAATGACTCTTTTAAAAAGTGGCAGCATTCAACACGTTTTTTGTTTGTTTGTTTTTTACAATCAAAGTTAACCCATTTAACCCCACAGCTGCATTTCCCAAATTCTGGAGGTGTTACCTAACGACTATGTACCACTTGCAGAAGACAGATTGACCATGATAATTCAAGGGTAGTGCCAGATTAGCTTGGTGCCTTAAGGCGCCAAACTAATCTGGCACTATCCTTGAATTATCATGGTCAATACATCTCCTGGTGTAGGATGTTGGGGCTAAATGGGTTAATTATATATGGGGCTAATTTTTTTTGCCTACAATCACAAGAAACTGCAACATGCCACAATTTCTACCTTCACAAATGTGTACTTGTCTGTGACTTTGGGTCTACGGCCTTAAGCCACAAGGTCCAGATCACAGACCACCATACAAGTGTCCCTACAGAACTCTCTGCGAAACATACGACAGTGAAAGCAACCAAATACCTTCATGTCCGCCCCTCTCCTGGTGACAGACTCTGCTGTACGAGTATAATCCACAGGAATCACGTCGTCCCAACCTATAAACTTGGTCTTGAAGATTTGAGGCTCTGTGCTGAAATTAATGATACAGAAAAGTAGGCATTTATATACATGCTGGCCTAAAATACTGGACCCTACTGGCTAACACACCAGCACACAATTATGTGAAAATTTTCAGCTTTGATCACAACATATTTGAACATCAAATGGCAGTGACAGGGTTAGTCAGTGAACTCTTTACATCACAGAAAGCCAGGGGACCCAAAGCTTTCGCTTGCTGTATTCAATTATAAGAGTGACTTAACTAACTCAGCCTGGCGCACGTATTTCCCAAATTTTGGAGGCGCCATCTAACAACTATGCACCTGTTGCAGGAGATGGATCGACCATGATAATTCAATGGTACTGCCAGATCAGCTTGGCGCTGACAGGCGCCAAGATAATCTGGCACTACCCTTGAATAATCATGGTCAACCCATCTCTTGCTGTAGTGCGTCAGGGCTGAATGAGTTAAACATTTTTTCCCCTCTATCTGTGCACTTCATCTGTGCAACAGAACTAATAATAATACATGGTATTTATATGGTGCATTTCTCATATTTATAATATAACTCAAAACGACACACACACGCACACACACACAGAGTCTGCAGGGGGGGGGGGGTGTACAGAAAACTGTAGAGATTACACGAAAGTCTGCGAGAAAAGGTAAATTTTTAACTTTGCTTTGAACTGCATAAGGGGGGGGGGGGGGGGGGGGGGGGGGGGTGTGGAAGCATTTCTCAGCTCAGTCGGTAAGGAATTCCAAATTAAAGGAGCAGTACATCTGAAAGAGCGTTCACCGGCAGATTTGAGATGGTACTTTGGAACTTTGAGAAGTTTCTCTCCCGATAAACGCAGTGAGGCGAGAGGGCTGGTAAGTAATCAGACTGTAGGAAAGGTATGACGGAAGACTGCCATCAAAGTGGCGGTATGCAAGGGTCGCAATCTTAAACTGTATGCGGGATTGGATTGGAAGCCAATGAAGGTCTTTCAGTATAGGGGTTACGTGGCCTCGTTTTCGCCTGTGCTTCACAAGCCTTGCGGCATTATTTTGAACTCGCTGAAGATGGAGGACTAAAAAGCAGAGAATTGCAGTAGTCAAGACAGCTCGTGACCAAAGCATTCACTAACTTTGCAGTGGTAGATTCAGAAAGACTGTGTCGGACAGATGCGATGCATCTCAGAGAGTATGAAGCAGTACGACAGATTTCACCGACGTGATCCTGCATACTCAAAGTCTTATCGAGCTTGACACCAAGATATTTGACCGAAGACTGAAATGGAATATCAGTGTCATCTATGCATAAAGACTCGGTGTAAATTTGCTGAAGCCGCGATGCTGAGCCAACGGGCAGTAACTTTGTTTTTTCTGGGTTTAACATAATTTTGTTACTGTCCATCCATGTCGTGACATTGTCAACACATGACTTGATGCCATTTTCAACAGACTGAAATTCCCCAGATTGACTACTCTGAGAGATTTCAGTGTCATCTGCATAATTATGATAAGAACACTGATGGCTGGAAATAACATCTGACAGCGGTTGTGAATACAACATAAACAATACAGGGCCTAAGACCCTGAGGCACTCCAAACTCCAGAATGGAAGGTCTAGAGACACTGTCTTTTACCCCTACAAACTGGTACCGATCGGAAACATAAGATTCAAACCAAGAGAAAACCGTTTCACGCAGGCCAAAAGTGATTTCAAGCCTCTTCATGAGAATGGAATGGTCCAGCGTATTGAAAGCAGCGCTGAGATCCAACAGGGCCACAAGGGAGACAAGTCTCTCATCTGCTTTACAAAGCAAATCATTTAGAACACTCAGCACTGCTGTCTCCATGCTGTGACCTTTCCTATAGGCGGACTGATACACAGTGTACAGAACTATATAATTTTATGAACATTTTCGTCATTACAAACAATTACACTATGCTACAGCAGAAGAAACATCTGCTATAATGGTACAACTTTTCAGCTTACTGAAGAATAGATTGCCAACAATCTTAAAATAACAGAAAAAGAGACACACAAGCAAGAAATAAATGAGAAAATACTGTGCATACCCTTCCAGACAGCGGTTGATTGTGGCGTACTTAGGACGTGCGATCATGGCATGCAACTCCTGCGACAGTTTGAGGGCTGCTGCACGCACCAACCGTGTTGACTTCTTTCCAATCCTGTCGCATACAACAATACTATGGCATCAATACTGCAATCATGGAATCCCCTTGTTGCCTGCCTGTCGTGTTCTAAGCATACCTACGATAAAGTGGCAGTTCAAAATATTGCACTAGGAGTACACTGGAACCTGTTTCAAGCAAACACCCTTTTTTGCTAGAGAAAAAAGTGGTCTAAAAAAAAAGATGCTCTCTCAACAAGAGATGTCTTGAAAACAACAAGTGTCACCTGTCATTAACCCAAAAAACATCCAGAGATTGAATTTTAAAAAAAAATTGCTTATTGTCCTGTGAGGGCTACATCACAGATTTAGGAGATGGATCAACCATTTTCGTCCAAGAGTGGTGCCAGAACATTCTTGGTGCCTCAGGCACCAAACTATTCTGGCACCACCCTTGAACTATCACAGTGAAATTAATTTCAAGCAATAGCGTATGAGGACGAAAAGGGTTAGCCTATCATGTAGGTGGCTTCAGCCCCCTCAGTGATGGTCTTTCATGACAAGTTATCAATTGATAATAGATTTTGCTGTGCAAATAGGTAATTTTCAATAGCCAGTAACTGACTGTCAGAGTCCTAGCGGCTTTGCTTTGAGCTGTTTTTAACCCTACATAAAATCTAGCTGCAATGCAGAGGGAGAGTCGGCTGGCAGGCACTGTCTTAGAAATGTTTCCTGCAACCGACAGCAGATACCCAGTTACTGATCTTAAAAATGATTTTCATCTAATGATGTGTAATATGAAAATCCAAATGATATTTTTTTGAAGGGTTTATATTTTGCCTTTAAAACCTTTAAAGATAAGAGCACATTGTCCTTCAATTTGTTGGTCCACTTAAAAAAATTAAACAGCTGTTTTATGCTTGTCCTTCCCAAGTGTGCTTCTTTCTAAGTTTCTTTGTTGGTAAGTTTTTCACCTGAAGTCTCGTGGAGACAACACTAAAGCTTTTTTCAATTAAATTCAACGTTAGGGCCCCATGTGTTAAACTTTACAAACAGCAAGTCTACTATGTTCATGGGTGACAGTATGAAAAACTGAAACTGACAGAAAACAGTCGATGGATTAATGATGCCCCATAATCCACGCCCAGCAAGAGACATAAATTCTCAAGAGCCCCTGCAGATGCAGGGGCTCATGCGAATTTCTGCCTCTTGCAGGTGGAACAGGTTGGCTGAACAGGCTGTGCTGTTTGAGCCGAAAATGGTGAGATTCCACTTTCTGGTATTTTGAACATGCTGAAGGGCTAAACACTGCCATTGCCACCCATGTGCATTGTACTAAACACCATTAACCCCTTGATTGCTAATGATGTTACTGCTCTGCCAAAAAAAAATATGTGCAGTGATGCATCATTTCTGCCATGTTGTATCATCAGTAGCAGCCAGAGGGTTAATATTTCTCAAACCCAGTAGGTATGGTATGTAAAGAGTTTTAGTACGTACCAAACATAGACATCGGAGATACAGTCCAGGATGTAAACACACTTTGTCTCCAGCAGCTTGTTCACCAAGCGGTTCCCAGGGATATGCACTGAAATGTCAGGTTACAATTTACTTACCATCAATACTGTCTGCACATGATTTGGTGCCCTCGGATAGGTGTTCATAAATGTGTACTGTGTAAATGCCATCAAAATGTTATCCGCAAAGTTCACATGCAATAAAGCAAGACGAAAAACAAAAGACAAACAAGTACGGCAAAGCCCTCAATAATAACCTTTGTGACCTTGACCATCCAACAGGTCACTGAAACAAGCAAGTGTTCAAGCGTTCTAACATAAGATAAAGAAAGGGTTGGCATTTGTACCCGCAAAATTCATGTTTTCTTTTTCTCAAATTTATGCATTTTTCACTTTTGTCAACATCCCATGACCCTTGACCTTTCTGAGTACCGGTATGAACCAACTAGTATGCATAGAAAGGTCTTATCATCAGCTACCTTTCTGCCAAATTTGGTTTACAAGTTTTGCAAAAATCCTGACAATAGACATTTTCGCATCATTTGCTGATCTCTTGTGACCTTTGACCTTTCCAAGATGTCATCCAAATTAGCATGCATAGGAAGATCTTACCATCAGGTATCTCAGTTTGGGATGGAAGGCGTAAATAGTATTTGAGAAAAACTTTTTTTTTTTGGTCAGAAAAGGGCTATTTGTGACCTATTTTCTGATCTCTTGTGACCCTTGACCTTTCCGAGGAGGAATCCAAATTAGTATGCATAGGAAGGTCTTACTATCAGGTATCTCTGTACCAAGTTTGGGTTTGAAGTTGTGAATAGTATTTGAGAAAAAAAAATTCTTTTGTCAAAATATGGCTATTTTTCACCTATTTCCTGAGCTTTTGTGACCTTTGACTTTTCCGATGGGTCAACCAAATTAGTACATGTATGCATAGAAAGGTCTTACCATCAGGTATCTTTGTACCAAGTTTGGGTTTGAAGTTGTAAATAGTATTTGAGAAAAAAATCAATTATGTCAAAAATATAGCAATTTTGGCCTATTTCCTCATCCACCGTGACCTTGACCTTTAAGAGTGGTCACTCAAATTGGTATGTTTAGAAAGGTCTTGCCACAAAGTATCCTTGGGGCAAGTTTGAAGACTGTGGCTTGAATAGTTTCCCAGAAAATGCCAATGTTAAAGTTCACCACAGACAATGGATGACGGACCGACAACCACTGGCCCAGAACAGAGACTCACTTTTGCTTCGCACAGGAGCAAAAAAAAATTACAACTTTATTCAAACTTAACACTGTATTAGCATTTATGGCCTTGCAACTTTGGGAGGCATCAATAAAGACTGTGTCACTATGGGAGGTCGATCTGCCCTGACAGCGCCAGGACAGTGCCAGATTACCCAAGGTAGCAATGCCCTTGGACTGTCACACCTGCTTCATCTCCATCACACTTGCAGCGAATATGAAGAAGCGAAACTGACAGGTAAAATCATCAACTTACCTTGTGGCAGTTCCAGGTATCCCTTGCCCAGACCCACCCTGTACAGCTTGGGATGGGGTAGAGTCAGTATAGTGAATCTCGAGTCCTGTCACAGACACATACAGGCATCAGCACTCTGCACATGTACTTAACCCTTTCAGCCCCACGGGTGCATTTCCCAAATTTTGGAAGTGTTGCTCAACGACTATGTACCAGTTGCAGGAGGTGGATTGACCATGACACTTCAAGGGTAGTGCCAGATTAGCTTGGCGCCTTCAGGCGCCAAGCTAATCTGGCACCACCCTTGAACTATCATGGTCTATCAATTTCAAGCTTTGGGGTGTTGGGGCTAAAAGGATTCACACATTCGAGACATCTGCATTCGGACATGTAGCCTTTCTGGATGCAGCATGTCTCAACCCTTCCCTGCCACTGTATGTACATTTGTGTTTCTGAAATCTTGGTTCATTCAACGGCCAAAAGCCAAAACCGCCCAAGAAACATGGATACAAACTGGTCCCCGCAAGAGAGCCCCCGCGGTCGCGGGGGCTCGTGAGGATCTATGTCTCTTGCATCTGGATCGTGTTAACTTTTTCTTGGCAGTGAAGGGGTTAACACCCATTAGCGTGCAGCCACCGGTACCGTATACAGTCCCGGTAGCTGCATGCTCAAGGGATAATGGTGAAGCCAGGTCCACTGCCAGTACACAGAATACAGGTGAAATAATTGGTGTGCTGGCCTGTGATTTTGGACCTTACGGCTTCGGCCGTAAGGTCCAAAATCACAGGCCAGCACACTTTAATTATTTTAAACAAATGGCTTTCTGCTGCCTGGATGTTAAAGTATGTGAATGACGGGGTTATACATATGCACCATAGGCAAACAATACGTGTATCTAATAAAGTACCTACAAAAAGGTTCAATGGTGACAAAGTCAGTCTACACAAAGAGGATAGTCAAGTATCTGTAAAAAAGATTCAATAGTGACAAAATTAATCTACACTAAAAGGATAGTCAAAAAAAAAACAATCAATCCTAAGGCTAAAGGCAAAACTATACTAATAGAGCACTACTCTGTGAAAACCCTAACCTTACTGTCACTATGAACCTACAAAAAAAGACATCTTCACCACTAATCTACATGTATTTATGGCACACATGCAAAACCATCTATATGTACATTACTGACATCTGCATGTTCTATACTGGCTGCCGAAATGCTTTTTAGTCTTTTATGGACCAGTTAACTTCTACTGACTTCTACTATTCTTTTTGGGTTTCAACTTTTTTTTCTTCTAGATAATCCCACAATTATTACATAAAATACTAGACACCTTTAACTGTTAGTCAGGACATACTTTTTGTTGTTTAGTATGACATTAGGCATGCAGCAAGTCTAAATCTACAACTGGTGCAAAGAACAAAATTGATTCATAAACACTTTTGACGAAGACAAGAAGCTCCAACTCAGCAGCCGCAGTTGTGAAATTTGTTTGAACTGCTTTAAGCTACTTCACAGAGAGCTAAATGTTAAACTAACCAACCATTATACAAAAATCTGACTGGTATCAGAATACAGTTTAACCCTTTGTGCGTTGGTAGCGGTTTTAGTTGAGATGATTCCTGTAGGAATCATCGCGACTAAAACCGCTACCAATACACAAAGGCTGAAGCAAGTTCAAGCAAGGCGGCCAACGGGAAAGTCTCAACAAGTGTACATGAAGCGTTTTTTAGCACTGTTTTACCACTAGTATATGTGATCATGCACCAATGCAAGCAAATTTGTCAAACAAACAGTGAATTCTAAATCATGACTAGAAAACAGGTGAATAAGTGCGCACAAATTTTACAAAGAGGGAAACTTGCCATTCTGATTTTTTTTTAAATATCAGAAATACACGTCAACCTCAGCATACTGCAGTACCCTGTAGTCATAAAGTCAGACCACGGTATTCACAGTTATGTTACTGTCGTTCTGAATTTACATAAACTTGTAAAGAAAAATCAACTGGTAAGCAATAAAATGAAGTCCTTGGGCTGATGATAGCCTTAGCTGGCCCGCACATGACTGCTTGGGTCAGCTAATATTGAAACTGGCCCAAGGACCTTCTGCTCGTTAGGCATCTCTGTGGGAACCAGAGACCTGTGCGCATTATATCAGACACCACAGTATGCTGGTGCTCATATAGTGGAAAACGTGCAAGACCTCGGCAACATTAGTGGAATGCTGACAATGCAACCGAGTCATTACAAATTAGCACACTTCTGCAGAGGCAAAACTCAGATTTAACCCACTTAACCCCACGGTTATAATGCCCAAATTTTGCAGGCGTCACATGTCAACTATGGACCAGTGGCAGGAGACGGATCAACCATGATAATTCAAGGGTAGTGCCAGATTAGCTTGGCGCCTGATAGTTGTACACCCCACGGTTGTAATGCCCAAATTTTGCAGGCGTCACTTGTCGACTATGGACCAGTGGCAGGAGACGGATCGACCATGATAATTCAAGGGTAGTGCCAGATTAACTTGGCACCTGATGCTCTACAGCAGGAGATGGATCGACCATGATAATTCAAGGGTAGTGTCAGATTAGCTTGGCACCTGATGATTGTACACCCCACGGTTGTAATGCCCAAATTTTGCAGGCGTCACTTGTCGACGCTGGACCAGTGGCAGGAGACGGATCGACCACGATAATTCAAGGGTAGTGCCAGATTAGCTTGGCGCCATCAGGCGCCAAGCTAATCTGGCACTACCCTTGAATTATCATGGTCGATCCGTCTCCTGCTGTAGAACGTCGGGGGCTAAATGGGTTAAATTTAGGCCAACCAGATCCCGATAATCTGTGCAAGTGGCACAGACGGCAAGTGACGTAGATTCTCATGAGCCCCTGCAGCCTGCAGGCGCTGATGAGAATCCACACCATTTACAAAGGAATGGTGTTCACTGCAGAAGTGAGACAACCCAGACACACAAGGTGACTGCCAAGCACGTAAAAGCAAAGTACCCAACGGAGAAAGAAACACGCTTAGAAAAGACAGTTACAACACATTCCTTCTGCGATTGGAAAGAAGATCAGTAGTGACTGATCTCACTATTTTGTTTGTTTGTCTATTTTGACAAAGGGTATTTACCCGAAATATTAATAATTGTGTTGTCACTGTCTTTTCTAAGCATGTTTCTTTCTCCGTTGGGTACATTTTAGAAGTGAGACAAGCATCGGGAATAGACGGTTTCAGCGGATGCATTTATGTTATGGTCATAGAAGAATGTCCGACAATGAGGACAACTGTCACAACGGAACAGCGCACAACGGGGGAAAGGGGGGGGGGGGGGGGTGGTGAATGAACAATAAAGCAGGTGGGATACGCATCAAAACTCACGGTGATTAAATCAGGAGTTTCACTGAAGTGTATTCTGCGGTACTTCGCTAACTGTAAAAGGGTGATGGGTCATAAGCACAAACGGATATCACTAACCAGTATTCTGGTACAGACCATTACGGTAAAAAATGACAAAATTCGGCATTAAAAAAAAAATGAGGGTTATCAGCAGCATAGAAAAATATGTGAGAGTAAGCCAAGTTTGCTAAATGCAAAAGCTAACCCTCTGGGTGTCGGTAGTGGTTTTAGTCACGATTTCTGCAGGAATCATCATGACTAAAACCGCGACCGACACCCAAAGGGTTAATAGCAAGCTAAAAGCAGTATGCAATAGTACCAGCAGTACTTATTGTGCCGAAGTTGGAAAAAGAAAAAAAGAAGCTGAAATCAAGCAAAGTTCAATATCCCAAGGGATGACCCCCCCCCCCCCCCCCCCCCCACACACACACACACACCTAATGTGTATAAATGGTGCATGTATTCACACTGTTCCGCATGAAACAAATGTGAAAGATAAAAGGAAATACAGCTGTATCTAGCAAACAAAAGTAAGCAAAATCAGCAACTGGCAGCAACCTAGCAGAGCTACAGCAAAACAAAATTTAAACAAAAGTACTGCAAGCCATTCATAAAATATGCATTTTGTATGCAGGAAAGATAAATTGCTGCAAGCAGAGAGGAAAGCTGAAGAAATCATTGCCACTCGCCACAAAATGTATAGATGCTAGGAAGAATGTTAAAGCTTTTGCAAAAGCTGCCCCCCCCCCCACCCCCCACCTCCCCCAAAGCAAACATGCGCACACACAGAAAGTCTGCTGCACACAATCACTCTCCCCCTCCTGATCTTTTGCACACTGAGTAATTAATACAAAACTACATGTACTGGTAAGATGACAAGACTGCATGTGTTGCTTTCATGTACACTGTAAACTAAGTCAACATCTCAGATTTTATACCCCTGCTGATTGACACTGACTTGAAAAGAATTACACACCCTTGCAATTTATATTTGTTAACCATTTGGTTGTAGGTCATTGTCGCAATGATTCCTGTAGGAATCATCACGTCAAACAGGGATACTGACAGCCAAAGGGTTAGCTTCCTGCACCGAGATGAACCAAACATCAACTCAAGGGTACTGCCCGATTGGCTTGGTGTCTGGACATACGCAAAGTTTATCCAGCATTACCCTTAAACTAACACAAAGCCATACTGTCCTCAACTGCCAATTCAAACATGTTAGTTCAATTGCAGTGCCTGATTAGCTTGGCGCCTGTCAAGATGCCAAGCTAATCAGGCACTACCACTGAATAGACATGCAGATCCTTCTACACAATCATCGATGTATGATTCTAAAGTGTGACAATGTGAATCTAAAAGGAGGAGATAGAGACACAACATCAGATCGAGTGGAAAACTGCGCCTGTCTTACCCGGATATCCATGCTGACTGGGGGGCCTCCGATCAGTTTCCAGAACTCTCCTGTCTCCTGATTCTGGGGCATGAGAAAGATTTCCGCGTTGCCCTTCCGCTCATTCTTGTTAATCTTTTCTGCAATCAGCCTGTGACAAACAGAAACAAGCATCAGTCTTATGCTATAAAGTCCACTTCGCTTATAAAAAACGCCACTTACTACATACTTAAAGGCGCAACAACTGACACACCGACTGTTGGGTAAACACGCAGCCCTGGCAACAGGATGCTTTACATGCTGACAACCAGTCATCAAATGATTAACAGGCTGGCGCATTGTTTTACACTTGTTGTGCCCTTAACCCTTTGGCTCTTAGTAGCTGCTTTTGTCACAATGATTCCTGCCGGAATCATCGTGACAAAAACCGCTACTGAGACAGCCAAAGGGTGTTGCTAGCGTTTTTTGCCGCGATGATTCCCTCAGGAATCCTGACAAAAACCGCTACTGAGACAGCCAAAGGGTGTTGCTAGCGTTTTTTGCCGCGATGATTCCGTCAGGAATCCTGACAAAAACCGCTACTGAGACAGCCAAAGGGTGTTGCTAGCGGTTTTTGCCGCGATGATTCCGTCAGGAATCCTGACAAACTGCTACTGAAACAGCCAAAGGGTGTTGCTAGTAGGTTTTTGCCGCGATGATTCCGTCAGGAATCCTGACCAAAACCGCTACAGCCAAAGGGTGTTGCTAGCGGATTTTTGCCGAGATGATTCCGTCAGGAATCCTGACAAAAACCGCTACTGAGACAGCCAAAGGGTGTTGCTAGCTGTTTTTTGCTGCGATGATTCCGTCAGGAATCCTGACAAAAACTGCTACTGAGACAGCCAAAGAGTGTTGCTAGCGGTTTTTGCCGTGATGATTCCGTCAGGAATCCTGACAAAAACCGCTACTGAGACAACCAAAGGGTGTTGCTAGTGTTTTTTGCCGCGATGATTCCCTCAGGAATCCTGACAAAACCCGCTACTGAGACAGCCAAAGGGTGTTGCTAGCGTTTTTTGCCGCGATGATTCCCTCAGGAATCCTGACAAAAACCGCTACTGAGACAGCCAAAGGGTGTTGCTAGCGGTTTTTGCCGCGATGATTCCCTCAGAAATCCTGACAAAAACCGCTACTGAGACAGCCAAAGGGTGTTGCTAGCGTTTTTTGCCGGGATGATTCCGTCAGGAATCCTGACAAAAACCGCTACTGAGACAGCCAAAGGGTGTTGCTAGCGTTTTTTGCCGGGATGATTCCGTCAGGAATCCTGACAAAAACCGCTACTGAGACAGCCAAAGGGTGTTGCTAGCGTTTTTTGCCGCGATGATTCCGTCAGGAATCCTGACAAAAACCGCTACTGAGACAGCCAAAGGGTGTTGCTAGTGTTTTTTGCCGCGATGATTCCGTCAGGAATCCTGACAAAAACCGCTACTGAGACAGCCAAAGGGTGTTGCTAGCGTTTTTTGCCGCGATGATTCCATCAGGAATCCTGACAAAAACCGCTACTGAGACAGCCAAAGGGTGTTGCTAGCGGTTTTTGCCGCGATGATTCCGTCAGGAATCCTGACAAAAACCGCTACTGAGAGCCAAAGGGTTCAGATATTACAACCACCCACCAAAACTGAGCCCTCTTGTGCTGATTTATAGCCAAAGTTCACTGCACAACAAAGGTGCAAGGAGCCAGGTTACCGCAGCTGTATGGCTCACAAAATAACCCTTTGTGTGTTAGTAGTGGTTTTTGTCGCGATGATTCCTAGCATGACAAAAACTGCTACCAACAGCCACAGGGGTAACGCATTCATACCACATCATGTTTTTCGCAACTTTGGGAGACCTCTATAAAGACTGTGCATCAGCTGCGGACAATAACTGGCTGTGATAGTTCGACAGTAGTCAGATTAGCTCTCCACCTGGTAAAGCGCTCACCTTGACTTGGTGCGAGTGACGAGGTGTGATTTCTTGCCGACCCAGATGAAGATCGTCCTCCCTGCGTCCAGCATGAAGACGTGACGCCAATCCAACACGTCCACTAGCACTGGGCACTGAAAAAGACGAGCATGATTTTCTAAAATTACTCCCTGCCCAACCCCCTTCTGTGCACAAAGCAGAGGATATATACACGAAGGGATTAAAAGAACACAGAATCTTAACCCATTCAGCCCTGACGCACTACAGCACGAGATGGGTCGACCATGATAATTCAAGGGTAGTGCCAGATTAGCGTGGCGCCTGTCAGCGCCATGCTAATCTGGCTCTACCCTTGAAATATCATGGTCGATCCATCTCCTGCAACAGGTGCATAGTCGTTAGATGACACCTCCACCTTGGAAATACGTGCGTTGGGCTGAATGAGTTAATTACAACTGATATCACTTTTGCTGAATGCAGAATATATTAAGAACGCTGTAATTAGATAACATATTTTCATACAGAAACTTCCCGTAAAAAGCTGCACAACACAGAAACTTCCCGTAAAAAGCTGTGCAACACAGAAACATCCCGTAAAAAGCTGTGCAACACGGTACATGCACTGGTATGGAACAATGATTCCCAGCAAGAGGTGTCAATTTCCATGAGCCCCAGCGACTGCAGGGGCTCATGAGAATCTACACCTTTTGCAACAACTGGTCTCATACTGTTTCATTTAAAATAAATGTAAATCGTTCACACCCAAGAATGCCTTGCAGTTTGTGAGGTGTCTATAGATTGTGCGACAGCTATTCGAGACAGTTAAGCCATAACAGTTCACAGGTGCCCAGCTGACCTAG
Organism: Semisulcospira habei; assembly: GCA_036245525.1. Taxonomy (NCBI): domain Eukaryota; kingdom Metazoa; phylum Mollusca; class Gastropoda; family Semisulcospiridae; genus Semisulcospira; species Semisulcospira habei. The sequence continues at coordinate 33,341,120 of BTPG01000008.1, read as the reverse complement.
CACTACCCTTTAACTACCCTGGCCAATCCATCTCCTGTTGTGGTGCCTAACAACTACAAGCAAATCTGTTAACCCGTTTAGCGCCAGGGCCACATTTCCCAAATTTTGGAGGTGTTACCTCATATACCATTTGCAGAGGATAGATCAACCATGATAATTCAATTGATTGATTGATTGTACATTGCTTAACGTCCCGACAGCAACAAGGCTTTCTCAGGACGTGCCTGCACTGCTTGTGAAAAAAAAACAAAACAGAACATTGAATGTATGTCGCCAGCCGGTCAAATACATTAAATAAACCTAACACATGGGGCCTAAATAAAGCTAAGACCATCTAGCAACACACATCCAACATCAAGAGCTACAGGCAGTGCAGACAGTAGGGAGAGTTTTAAAAAGGCAAATACAGGTGAATGGACAAAGGGTAGACAGAAACACATGCCCCAGAATAGAGAGAAAAACCCACCCTGTGGGGCTGACCAGGGTGACCCTGGGAACTGCACCAAGCTAATCTGGCATTACCCTTGAATTATGGTCAATTTATCACCTGCTGTAGGGCAACGGGGCTAAATGGGTTAAGACAGACACTTACCTTTTCCATGTGGACAGACTGTGTCCCTGTGGCTCTGTACAACTTGAGCTCATACTCCTGCGGAACAAACAAAAGCAAGATTCCAAATGTACATGCACATATTTCAGGCCTGCATTTCCATGCCAACAAACGTGTGTATGATGTAATATTTTCACATTTACATGGCAGCACTGGCTACAAGAGGCTAGTAAAGCTGATAGCCTATTAGTATTACAATGGTGTTGAGTCAGCCCGGGGACCTCTTGTTCACCAGTCATCACATAATAAAATTAGGCAGAGTGGGTTCATGCAAGTATGAAAATTCAGCTCAGGGTGCACACGCTCACTTTAAGTTGTCAGAGAGGGGTCTCACTGCATGTGCAGTATGCAAAAGGCCTTCAGGATGACACCAGCCTTAGTTGGCCCACGCTCATCAACACACATACGTGTGCACTGGCCAAAGAAAGCCAACATCGGCCCAAGAACTATTTGTAGCAAACAATTCACCCAGCAGTCTGTATTTTTGAAATCATTGTAACCTAAACATCAAGGGTCCCCAGCCTTCAAAAGAATATAGAAACAAAGTGGTGTCAGCATCAGATCCTCATGAACTAAAGGGGTTTGTGAAGATCTATTCCTCTTGCAGTTTGGTGCTGTTCTCAACAGTGAAGACGTTAAAACAAGCTCATCTCAGACTGCATGCAAAGCTGCTACATGTGTACTTTCAAAACTCTGCACTAATCCTTTTGGATGTAAGGAAACCCTATAGAAGTCTGAGTACAAAAATAACAAGGTACGAGGCAATGTGAGGGTGAGTACTCTCCTCGCAAGAATTTCAACTTTTAGCAAAGAGACTTCTAATCTTCCTATCTGACTTACATGATCTTCCACCGTGTAGAAGCCGCTGACAGTGCGCCCACCCTCAATGTAGGACACTCCATTATCAAACAGCGAGAGGAAGTCCTCATCCTCATCGTTCATCTCCTGGCGAATCGAGCGGCAATTGGCACCCAGCAAGTTGCGAAGGTTCACTGCATGGATGGCTGCACATGCCTTCTTGTCTAGCTGAAATGGACAGAGAGATGATCATGATGAAACATTTACTTCAGGATTGAGTTTTACACGACACTGCCTTTCTTCCAAACTAACTATTCTGTCCAAGAATATCCCTTTTGGGACAATAAATATCTTAAATCTTGAAATTACAGATTACACCGTAACTAAAAAAAAAATACAAGAAATGAAATAGCTAAAAACAAAAAAACAAACAGTGGAGAATGCTAGACTAACAACAGTGCAAATAAAGGGCACATAACATTAATTCAGACAGAAAATTGTGGGCCTGAGCCTAGAGTGAGAGAGAGATATAACAATGTTCTAATTGTTTTCCCCCCTGATGCCCTACAGCAGATGGAACGATAAAGATAATTCAAGTGTAGTGCCAGATTAACTTGGCACCTGAAGGCAGCAAGCTAATCTGGCACTACCCTTGAATTATCAAGTGTCAATCCATCTCCTGCAACTGGTACATAGTTGTTAGGCAAAACTCCAACATTTTTTATGTGCGGGCTTGGGGTTAAAGGCCGTAACCGTTCAAAGATACACTTCTGTAACTGTCAAGGGACCAAAATTATGTTCGGAATTAAGTGGAAGGTTAAGAAGTAAGTGGAGCTAAAGTTGCTAGCGAAATCATTGAATGAGGGAAATTTATATCGCAGACTGCGAGTAAGTCATGGCCCGGAGTGGAGAAGGGACTAAGTGGTTTACGTGCCGGTACGCACGACTCCTTGGTCGGGAAACAAGAAGTGTGCGGAAATGAGAGTACCTAGACTAATTAGCTGGGAAAAGTGGGTCAGTAGTGACTTTTCTACTGATGAGAGAAAGTGTGTACGTGCGGAAGTGAAGGGACCTCACCTATTTAGTGGGGGGTAAGGGGGTCAGTATGGTTTCCGGTTGATTCTGTAATAAAAGAATATACTCAGTAGTGTCTGAGGAAATTCCAGCATTTTGGAAAGAAATAATCCGTTGACAAAATAAGTATATCAATGTTGTGATACAGGTGTTAGGTTGAATTGGATGCATGGATAGGATGTGAAATGCATGTTTAGTACATTTTCTATAGTTATTGAAGTTAGTTGAAATTGATGTAGAGATGTGAATGAATCGACCTATCCCGATCTACGTCATCACTTTGTGCGTTGCCGCCCCTGGAGGGCAAGCTGGCGGGTGATGCAATTTCCTAGCAAGGTTGAAAGTGTGTCACGTAAGCCTATTTATTCGCATTTTTCTCACCATGACGAACGATTGCTGTGTCAAGCATTGTTCGAAACGAAGTACTAGGGGTCTTGGGATCTCTTACCATAGAATTCCGACAGTTATATTCAATAAGGGCTCCAAAATACGCGAGTTGACAGCCAAGAGGAGAAGGCTTTGGATCGCCCAAATCAATCGAAAGAAGATCACGGACAAAACAGTGAAACCATGGACCCGTGTGTGTTCACGCCACTTTGTGAAAGGTAAGCATTTTCAAAAATTGTTCAATGGTTCACATGCATTTTGTTATTGGTCTTCCTAGGCCATTGCGAAGTTGCAGCTGCCCACTTTCAGTGACAACCTGGCAGTAGTGAAATCTGCCATTTTTGAGCAGATTGGAGTGTTGGAGGGCATTTAGATGACTTTTGTTCTGTTCTCACATTTCATAGAATGTGAGATTAGGCTTCTTGGTGCAAAGACTGGGACTATATTTATTTGTTTTTTCCAACTTCATGTGTACTTGAAGAAAAAAAACATAAACACAAAACACCTGTGGAGGGATACTGTATGATACCCTTCTTCCAGAATCACAGGAAAGACTGGAGTGCTTGTTTTGTTTATCATGCAAATCAATATTGTAGTGTAGTTATTACATTTTCACTTGATTTTGATAACAGGAAAACCTGCTGAGTCCTACCAGTTATTACATTTTCACTTGATCTTGATGACAGGAAAACCTGCTGAGTTCTACCAAGATGATGCGCCCAACTGGATCCCAACTTTGCACCTTGGCTACAAAACTAAATGTGCATCTACTGATGTGGACCGGTTTGAAAGGAAACAGAAGAGAGAGCAACGGAAACAAGGAAATGCCCACAGCGGTATGCACTGAGTATTTACTTTATAAAACATTTCATAGTTTATCTTCAAGAATAAAGAATATTCTGTTTTTGAAACAATTCCGCCTTTCGGAAATGCAATTTTCAACTTTTGTAAATCTGGCATTGTCATGTATGATGTCACCACCTTCGTGTTTAGATATTTGATGTGGTCCAGGAAATTATGCTTTTTGAAGGTAATGCATTTGTCAGTAAGTGCACAGGAATGCAGTTTTCCAGGGAAGCATGCTCCCCAGATCCAGTGTCAATTTGTTTTCCCACCACAACCTGTTCCCACTCCTTAATCATTATGAATCTTAATTCATCAGTATTAAACAACAGTTAAATAAACTGTCTTCGGTTTTCATTTTGGGTAATTTGAAAAAGGCCACATCTTATCTTAGTAATAGATGGGAGGAACGCCAATTGCCAAAAATAAGCATTTACTCGGTTAAAACAATAATTTTAAAAAGCGAAACATTTCAAAACCGTATGATCACCTAAAAATAGAATGTACTTGAAGTAAAGAAAATGCCATGTGCATGTTATGGTTCTTATTTGTGCAGTTCATGCTGAGGAAGGTGTGGACACCACAGACAGAGACGCATCTGTGGGTGATGTTGGAGGGGACGCTGATTTTGAACTGGGTGAAGAGGCTGATGATTTGAAACGAACTGCGGAGCAGGAAGTTCAGACTGACTTTACCATCTCCTACCTGGAAGCCATGGAGTCTGAGCTACAGATAATAAGAACAGAAAACCTCACTCTTCGCATGAAACTGAATGCCAGCACCATGTCAGATGACTTTTTTTTAAAAGAAGATGGGTCTAGAGATGACGAGAAGGTTAAATATTACACAGGCCTACCATCTTTTTTGACTCTTGCTGCTTTGGTGTCATTCCTCATGCCTCACATTACTAGTGGGCCCAGATCAATCACAAGCAAATTTCAAGAAGTGTTAATTGTCCTCACTCGTCTGAGGTTGAATCTGCCTGTACAGGTCGTTGCTGATTTGTTTCGCATTTCTGACACATCAGTGTCACGCATATTTCTCAAGGTGCTGGATGTCATGTATACCAGGTTGGGGCCACTTATCTTGTGGCCGGACAGAGAAAGTCTGAGAAGAACCATGCCACTCGATTTCAAACAGGATTTTGGCAACAAAGTTACTGTGATCATAGACTGTTTTGAGATTTTCATTGAGACTCCTTCAAATCTGCTTGCCAGGGCACAAACATGGTCCAGCTACAAGCATCACAACACCATAAAGTACCTCATTGGCATAACGCCACAAGGAGTTGTGTCATTCATTTCTGAAGGTTGGGGCGGGAGAGCCAGTGACAAATGGGTAACTGAGAATAGCACATTTTTGGACAATCTCCTGCCAGGTGACCTTGTTTTGGCTGATCGTGGGTTTAATATCCATGATAGTGTTGGACTGATGTGTGCTGAAGTTAAGATACCAGCTTTTACCAAAGGTAAAAAGCAACTATCTGCTTTTGATGTAGAATCAACACGCAAAATAGCACATGTCAGGATTCATGTTGAAAGGGTGATTGGTAACATTAT
>BTPG01000008.1:33073730-33335829 GCA_036245525.1 Semisulcospira habei | reverse complement strand
ATTAACACAACAGCTACAAAACTCACCTGTGTTGGTGTCTTGCTGTCGCGAATTCGAACAGATGCATCTACAGTGAACAGCACTGCCGCAATATGGCTACAAGACTCCGCAATCCCTGCCATACAGTTGCAGTGTGCAGTGAGAACAGTCCCATCTTGCTCGATGATCACCCAGGGCTTCAACGGTTTCTCACACAGGCTCTGGGAATGGAACACCTGCACAGCAAAAACAACAATGTAAATAATACAGAATATAGTATTTGCATGTCGCTAACACTGTTGCACTCACAGCGAGTCACAGTGAAAAAAAAAAAAAAAAAAACCTTTAGCGTCAGAACATTTACATTACAAACTGAATCAAATGGAGATGCCAAGCCCAAACCATGTCATCCAAAGAATCAAATAGAAACAAATAAATTGCCAATGCATACCTGATGTCCTCATAAACCTACTTCTCAGACTTGGAGTACACCCTTGGTCATTTGTGCTCAAATTTGTCAAAGTCAAAAGGAGAAATGCTTGAAAATGAATGTCAAACAAGATGGTATATAAAAACAGCGAACACTCACTTTATGAACACTTTTATTTAGTTTAAATCCCTTCTAATGATAATGTAAGATTTTACAGTAAGCTATGACAAAACCTGCTAAAGTGAAGATGGCACAATCCCATCCACAATGTGTGAAGTTGGCCTACTTTGTGAGTTTGTTATGCTTACCTCAGCAGTGATGATGGTGTTGTCACAGCCTCTGGGTTTGTGGGCAAACAGTTTCTTCACCCATCCTGATGTGTGTTGATTGTGTGCTCCAAGCTGTTTGTTTGCTTTAAAGGCTTTTCTTGTGTAGTAGCTGGTGCGATGAACCAAATATTCTGAAATGTCGTCTTGAGCAACCGGAGGTAGAAGTCCGACATCGTCACTCCACTGACAGTTTTCGTAGGGATCTAACCCGCCAACTGCTCGCAATTTCATCTCATAACGGTTTCTAGATACTGAATCTAGAGTATCTATATACTTTTCAGACGGTTTAACTCCAGGTTTGGACATTGTTTTTGCTACAGCCCCCACTCTGCTGAACATTCGTATAGAGTCTCCACACCGCTTTGCCCTCCAGCGTACTACGTCATCAGAAATGGGGTCGCGGAAAAGTACACAATCGGGAAACGTCCATATTCATGACATCGCGTAAGAATACATAATGATGAAGGGGGAGAGACTTGTGTATATTATTATATACTGAGCGGAGTGTAAGAAGAGGAGAACATTTGGAGACTGGGCGCTGAGCGAGAGAGACGAAAAGACCATGAGGTCAGAGAGAAGATGGAAAATGGTGTTGACTTGCGGTGTGGTCAAGAATAACCGGTCATTACAGATTCAACGGAAGTTGATTTCACCCAAGAGAAAGAGATGGACTACCGGGCGGACAATAATAATGTAACCAAAGCAGAGAAGAACGTTTTCCACTGCAGATTCATCGGAAGGGTATTAGCCCAAGAGTAATATGTGATCAGTTCATAAGTGCAGCAGTGACAATCGTGAACGTGCCTAGGTGACACAGAGAACATTATAAGATCACCGTTGCCAGAGGGTCGACCGACGCAGCGCCAACAAGGACCAGATAGCGGGTCGACAGACGCAGCGCCGATGAGGACTAGATAGCCACATTAGTAGTGTATAGAAAACCTGGCCAGGTAAGGTGACTTTATTGTTTCTGTGCACAGAACTATACAAAACTAAGTAGAGTGAATATTAAAGACAGTGAAATAACAAGAGACTTTAGACAGTAGTTAAGTGTGACATGTTTAATGCTTTTATGTAAATAATTAACATATTTAGCATTTCAGTAAATGAGTTCTTAGTGAATCAGTTGTATGTATGCGTGTGTGGAGAACGCATGCGAGATGGCCCTCTCCAGAGTGAGAAAGATGTGAGAATGCAATGTTTATAGCTACAATGAAGAAAGTATGAGAGTGTGAGTGGAGATCCCCCTGTTAACAAGATTATATAACATAACCTACACCCACATCACAAACAAACCACCATCTTTCCGCCAGTCCGTGACAGTAACATATGGTTATGAAACGCTACACACAGTTCTAGTTATGGTTCATTTAGACACAGGAAAATCCAGTTCAGCACACATCGTCTTTAACACCACAAGGACTGGCTGTCGGCACAGACCTTGAAGAAGATAGAAGCGAGGAAGCAGAAGAAAGCAGCGGTCAACAACAGTCGCACGAGAGCAGCCAAAGTAAGGGCACAGGGGGAATACTCGGAAGCCAACCGCGAGGTGAAGAGGAGTATCAGGGCAGACAAGAGGGCCTACACAGACAGCCTGGCAGAAAAGGCAGCAGGCAGCGGCAACATGAAACAGCTCTACGACATTACCAGAAGATTGTCGGGTAAGTATGGCCATACAGAAAGACCAGTAAAAGACAAAGAAGGCAAGCCTATTGCAGACAGAGCAGACCAACTCGACAGATGGGCCGAGTATTTTGAAGAGTTACTGAACAGACCTAGCCCACCCGACCCCCCCGACATCCAGCCGGCAGAGACCGACCTACCCATAGGCTGTGACAGACCCAGCTGGAAAGAGATCAGAAAAGCAGTGGCATTTTTGAAGAATGGCAAAGCAGCAGGGCCAGATGGCATCCCAGCGGAGTCTCTGAAAGCAGACCTAGAGACAACAGTTGAGATGCTGTACCCACTGTTTGGAAAGATCTGGGAAGAGGAGGTGATGCCAGCTGACTGGAAGGAGGGGTACCTAATCAAGCTTCCCAAGAAAGGCGACCTCAGCAAGTGTTCCAACTACAGAGGAATCACCTTGCTGTCAGTACCAGGAAAGGTCTTCAACAGGATCATCCTAGAGAGAATGAAGAGCTCCGTTGACCCCCAGCTGAGAGACCAGCAAGCAGGATTCAGGAAGAACCGATCATGTACAGACCAGATCGCCACTCTCCGCATCATCGTGGAACAGTCTCTGGAGTGGAGCTCCCCGCTGTACGTCAACTTTGTGGATTATGAGAAAGCATTTGACAGCGTGGACCGAGAGACTCTGTGGAAACTCCTACGACACTACGGTGTACCCACAAAGCTCGTCCGCCTGACCAAGAGCAGCTATGATGGCATGACATGTCGCGTGATCCACGAAGGGCAGTTCACCAGAGAGCTCCAGGTCAGAACTGGTGTCAGGCAGGGGTGTCTGCTGTCTCCGTTCCTCTTCCTACTGGCCATAGACTGGGTCATGAAGATGACCACAGAGCACAGACGAAGTGGAATACAGTGGACACTGTGGACACAGCTTGACGACCTCGATTTTGCAGACGACTTGGCATTACTGTCCCACACTCATCAACAAATGCAGGACAAGACCACGAGGCTTGCTGACATCTCGTCCCAAGTGGGCCTCACCATTCACAAACAGAAAACAAAGACAATGAGGCTGAACGCAACCAGGGAAGAACCAGTCTTGCTTGCTGGCACCCCGTTGGAGGAGGTGGAGTCCTTCACCTATCTCGGGAGCATCATAGACAAAAAAGGCGGCACTGATGCAGATGTCAGAGCACGAATCGGTAAAGCCAGAGCAGCCTTTCTCCAGTTGAAAAAAGTGTGGAGTTCCAGAGAGCTGTCACAACACACCAAAGTCCGGATTTTCAACTCCAATGTAAAAGCAGTTCTCCTATATGGAGCAGAGACATGGAGATTGACAAAAACCACAGTCAACAGAGTACAGACCTTCATGAACAGTTGCCTTAGAAGAATTTTGAAAATCCACTGGCCAGAGAAGATCAGCAACGTCAGACTCTGGGAGAGAACAGAGCAGATAACAGCAGAGAATGAAATTGGGCGAAGACGATGGGGATGGATCGGTCAAGTCTGAGAAAGCCAGCTTCCAGTATCACTAGGCAGGCATTGTCATGGAACCCCCAGGGAAAGAGGAAAAGAGGTAGGCCGAGAAACTCCTGGCGTCGAGACCTCCAAGCAGACATCAAGAGACTGGGAACCACCTGGAGTAGAATCGAAGGAGAAGCACAGGACAGGAGTTGCTGGAGGTCTCTCGTCGACGGCCTATACCCGGGTAGGGGTGACAGGCGTAAGTAAGTAAGTAACACATCGTCTTTATATCAAGTAACCTGACAATAACTCTGCTCCGTTCTAGAAATACAATGCTTTCAGTATGAGAAACAGCAAAATATAGATTGACACGCTAAAGGATGCGCAGAATAAATAAGTGCGATTACGTGCATTTTTGCTGCGTGTCCAAACTGCTGTTAAAGTTCATTAGGTGTGTCGACAAGGCATAACAAACACAAATGATGCTGAAATGAATTTTTTTCTAAAATGAATTTTTGGGAAAAATATTACCGATGGCATTACTATATGGAATACACTCTATAGCCTATAGATTTCAGTCTAAGCCAAGTTGTGTCCCCTACACAATTGGGGAGGAGGAGACACCGGGGATCCATGCATAGGAGCCCGGGTGGAATCCCCTTACCACCCTATCCGGTCATGCGTCATAGGGCAAAAGCCCGGCAGTTTCACGCTTAGCCAAGGCGGCAAGCGGGGCAGGAGGGAGGGTCATCCGAGTAATGCCATCGGTAAGTATTTTTCCCAAAAATACATTTTAGAAAAAAATTCATTTGTTTCTCAAAATACATTACCGATGGCATTACTATATGGAAGAATTATGAAGAGGAGGCAGGTGCCGCCCCATTACCCTCAGTTATGTACACTCCCGCAGGCCCACTAAGGAACTCCCGACGATTTCAGCTAGGACGTACCTAAGGCGCCTGCGGCGCGCGGAGGGAGTGTTGGGGTGCGGAGATGTCGCCCACCAAGGTGAGGGAGTCACGCTGGCTGGATAGGTCATGGAGATAGAAGCGGGCGAAGGTGGAGTCTGCACGCCAACCTACTGCCGTCACAATGTCCTTTATTGAGCAGTTGTGGTCAAAAGCTACACTAGTGGCCACTGCTCGAACTTCATGTGCACGGATCTGTAACCGTCTGTCCCCGTCCGGGGAGAGGTCTTTGTAGGCCGACCGAATCACCCACCGCAGCCACGACGAGACTGTCTGAGCTGAAATATCTGGTCTGCCTGGAGAAAGTGGCAGGAACAGGCGAGAGCGACCGAGGCAGCGCGGCTTTGCTTGACACAGGTAAATCTTTAGTGCCCGGACCAAATCTTGTTGCCGCGAACCGCTGGAAAGATCCGTTCCTCTCAGCGGACGTATGGTCAGCATCTGGGGCACAGCTGAGGGCGGTCGATTCTTCGCCAAGAAGGATGGGTCGGTGAGCAGCTGAGCGGAGCCATCTGCTCGAAACTGCAAACACGCAGGGCATACCGAGAGTGCATGAAGCACACTCACGCGGGACGCGGTGGTGAGAGCCAGGAGAAAACATGTTTTCCGGGTCAAGTCAGAGAACCATGCCAAAGGCAGAGGTTCGAAGCGATCCGAATTTAACCACGTCAGTACCCAGGCGATGTCCCACACCGAGGTATGAGGGAACAAGAGACTGGACGTCGAAGTTCAAAATGAGCCAAGAGGTCCGAGAGATCTTTGCCAGCGCCCGGACCCGGGAGGCTTAAGTGGCGGTAAGTGTCCGCCAGCATGGCGCAATAACCCTTGATGATAATAGGCATTAAGCCTTGGTTGTCGAAGAGCCACAGGAAGGATTCCGCCAGTTAGGGGGTAGTTAAATTCGTGGGGGGGAGGGGGGGGAGCCGCTGGGTGGCACACCACGGCTGGAAGACCCTGCACTTGAATTCGTAGACCTTCCGGGTAGACAGTCAGCGGGCTGCCGCAATCGCCGCCACTGCAGCATCCGAGAAACCTCTAGCGGTGAGGGCTTGCCGGACAACCTCCAGGCGTGTAGCAGGAGTCGCTCCGGGCACAGGTGGAAGAGTGCCTGCCGGGGCTGTTTGAGCATCGACGGCAGGGTGGGGAGCTCTAAGGGCGGGTCCGTAGCTAGAGCGAGCAGGTCTGTGGTCCAGCTCTTGGTCCAGCTGAAGGAGGCCACCAACAGGACAACCGCGGAGCAACCCTGCAATTTCCGTATGATCTTCGGCACCAGTACTGACGGAGGGCATGCATATGCGATAAAGCCGTCCCAAGGGATGGAGAGCGCGTCCACTGCCCAGGCGAGCGGGTCCGGAACGGGGGAGACAAAATTCGGTCGCTGGATGTTTCACCTGGTGGCAAACAGATCGACTAGGGGCATCTCCCATCGCGAGCAGATCATGCGAAAGATGTCTGGGCGCAGGGACCACTCCGTGTGGAGAAGCTGTCCGCGGCGGGACAGGGCGTCTGCGACCACGTTCAGGTGGCCCGGGATGTGGCGGGCTTGAAGAGCAATGCCCCGGTCCCTGCACCAGAGCAAAAGATGTTACCGGAGTATGCACAGGGAGGGCGAGCGAGTGCCCCCTTGGTTCTGGATGTAGGCCACCACTGTCGAGTTGTCCAAAAGGATGAGGATCTCCTGGTGTGTCAGCTTCTCTTGCCAGGTGACGAGGGCCAACCACACCGCCTTCAACTCCAGCCAGTTGATGTGTTTGTCCGTGAATTCCCGAGGCCAAAGGCCCAAGGTCGAGACAAAGTCTGGTAAGAGGTGAGCGCCCCATCCCGACTGGCTTGCGTCGGTGCAGAGGGACCACCAGGTTGGAGGGGAGTGCAGAAGCACGCCCGTCGACAACCACGCGAGGTTCGACTACCTCTGGAGGTGGGGCCGGACTAGCGGGGTAACCGGAACCGGATCCGTCAGGGCGCCAGAGGAGGGGCGCCAGCAAAGGAGGAGGTGGAGCTGAAGAGGTCGGGCATAGAGTCTGCCATGGGGTAATAAATCCGCTGCTGCGCTGAGCAGTCCCAAGAGCTGGAGCCATACCGGGGCTGGGAAGGAGGCTCATAGCTCCATCTGACAGGCGAGCTCGGCGATCTTCTGCTGCCGAGCTAACGGCAGGCGGACCAAGTTGAGGTCGGTTAGGAATTCCATCCCCAGATGCAGGAACCGCCGTGAAGGGGCGAGATCCGACTTGCCCGGATTGACCATAAACTCTAGCCGACGAAGGAGCGAGAGCAGCTCGTCTCTGTCTTCCTCCAAAGCCATGGCGACCTGGTTGCGCAGTAGTAGGTCATCCAGATAATTGGAGGCCGGACTCAACGATCGTTGCCGGAAGTGGCCCATCACTGCGTTGAGAAGCCTCGTGAAAACCCAGGGGCTGATGTTGAGGCCGAAAGGGAGGGATCGGAACTGGTAGACGATCCCTTCGAAGGCAAAGCGTAGATAACAACGGGAGGACGGATGCATGGGCACATGCAGATAAGCGTCTGAAAGATCAAGGCTGATAGCGAAGTCCATCGGCCGGACGGCTGCGCGAAGAGTCCTGGCCGTCTCCATCCGAAAGTGCGGCGCCATAATGAACCTGTTTAGCACCGAGAGGTTGATGACCGGACGCCACTTGCCGCCTGGCTTGGGAACGACGAAAAGTCAGTTGTAAAACGTTGGTGAGTCGTGTTGAAAGACTATCTCCGCCAAGCAAGGCCGCTACTACTCCGCGAAGAGCGTCCGCCTTGAACCGATCGTCTGGAGCCTGGGTCCAAAGGGGAGACCTGCGGAGGGGCAGTGAGGGGCTGCTGCAGGACCTCAAGGACGTGAGCTCTACCTCAGGCGGCGCCGGCTGCACGAGATGTGGGCCTGGTAGACCGCAGGACACGACCCACGGCCGTGCGGGGAGCGCGAAAGCGAAAAGTAGAGGGGGTGGCGTTTGGTCGTGGCCACAGATCCTTAGACGCCTCCTTAACCGTCTGCCAAGTATCCCCAAACAGCTGCAAACCGCCAACGGGGGCCTGACGGAGTTGTGACTTCACGGTCTTGGGAAGATCCGAGCAGAGTCGAAGGAGGGTGTCACGCCGCCGAAGGTCACAGTTGACGGCGCGGCCATGGCGTTAGTAGAAGAATGGTAGATGGCCCGGTTAGCAGCCACAAGGATCGAATGGATATCACAGAGCAGAGACGAAGCCTCCAGGTCCCACGTATCCTCCAACCCGCGCAGAAACGCTTGCGTTGCCATCTCCAAAAAACCGGAACACGCCAGGGAGTTCCGAACTAGAGACGCGATCCTGTCCAGGGAGCGAGGCCAAGCGTTCTGGACAGACCGTCGACCCCCCGCCTGTATGATGGCTGCCGAATCCAAGGTGGGAAGAGGGACGGCGAAGGCTTGTGAGTGTCCCGAGTACCAAGACTGGCGGTAGTTCATGTTGATACCCGCGGGCCACCGGGAATTCGAAAAAAAATGAATTTTTTCTCTAAAATGTATTTTTTGGAAAAATACTTACCGATGGCATTACTATATGGAATACACTCTATAGCCTAGCGATTTCAGCCCAAAGTTGTGTCCCCTACACAACTGAGGAGGAGACACCGGGGATCCAAGAATAGGAGCCTGGGTGGCCTCCCCTTACCAACCTATCCCGGCATGCGTGTGGCGAACTCACCTCAGTTTCACGCTTAGCCAAAAACACTTAGCCAAGGAGGCAAGCGGGGCAGGTGGGAGGGCCATCCGAGTAATGCCATCGGTAAGTATTTTTTTAAAAAATACATTTTAGAAAAAAAATTCATTTGTTTTTTCAAAATACATTACTGATGGCATTACTATATGGAAGAATAGCAAAGAGGAGGAGGGTCAGCCCTGAAAATGGCGAGTAATTTACTCGCCATGGCGAGTGAATTTTTTTTTTGGCGAGTAAAAAAAAATACCCACTCGCCAAATGCGAGTGCGCTCGTGCGTTTTCCAATCCAACGGCTAACCGCCAGCCGAACATCAGGTACGCCGGCGCGTGACCTGACCGCACCGCAAGCCGCCTCTAACATCACTTTGCGGCAGTAGCCGAACACGTGCGTACCTTAACAGTGGTCGGTGACAGTCATTCTATTTTTAGTGACGAATTGGTTCGTTTAGCGGCTCGCTCAGTCGCAGCTGCGTTCAGAATCGACCCGACGCGGGGGTCCGTGCGAGTGTAACAGGGCGCGCAAACTGTTAGTTTATGTGTGGTGTCAGCATGTTATTACAAAGTGCGCGCTACATGTTGAAAGCGTTACTTGCTGTGACGTCACCGTACATACTATTATGGGATACGGCATCGTGCGTTTCGCTTTCGATCTAGAACGAAGTTGTACATAGCGGAGAAAAAGCAAAGGAAGCGCTGGAATGCTTCGGATTCTTCAATCCGGCACCGTCTGATCTTGATAATCGCTAAGAAGAAAGTTGCACTTCGACATCGCCATCTCCATCGACAAGCGACATTATCAGAAATGCTACCCCTGGGCCGTGTGTGGTACCGCCGCTACGACACAGTTTTCAGAATCCATGGCTGTGCTGAGTGTATTTCCATGGCTAAAGCACGACGGCACTTGAATGGCATGCGCAATGAGCACTGAGGCAAACTCAAAAAGCAAGTCCAGAAATTTGAACAGAAATAAGTTTGTCCGGTCAGTTTTTTTAGTCGTGGTCGATCCATCTTCTGGTACACAGTTATTAGGCAAAAATTGGAGAAACACGTCTTTCTGAGTGGTTAAATGGGTTGAAACAAACTTTGAAGTACATCAGTTTACACACACACACACAAACACACACAGAGTTTAGACAAGTCACACTTTGGTTGTCAATCTGCCGCGTTCAACAGAAAACGCTATATTCTCTGTTACAATACATTATCAAACGATCATACAAATAAATAAATAGATATATGTTTTTCTGTGTGTGAGAGAGCGAGGGAGACAGGCTTTTGCACGATAGTTCACCAGTTAAAGAATCAGTATCATGGAAAGGACACACACACACTGTCACAACACATTTAAAGAGGAGAGAGCGAAATGAGATAATTTATTTTAATGATTGATTGATTGTACATTGTTTTCGTCCCGACAGCAACAAAGCTTTCTCAGGACGTGCCTGCACTGCTTGTGAAAAAAAGAAAAAGAATATTGAATGTATGTCGCCAGCCGGTCCAATACGTTAAATAAACCTACGCCATGGGGCCTAAATAAAGCTAAGACCACACATCCAATATCAAGAGCTACAGGCAGTGCAGACAGTTGGGAGAGTTTTAAAAAGACAAATAGAGGTGAATGGACCAAGGTAGACAGAGACACATGCCCCAGAATATAGGGAAAAACCCAACCCTGTGGGGCTGACCAGGGTGACTCTGGGAACTAAAATGTAGTTAACCCCACCCAAGTCGCCCAGAGCAGAGACGGGTGGGGATAATTTATTTTAAGGAACATACAGATGATGAATCTTTTCTTAAATAAATCTGCGGACCCTCTATAATGCTAGGATGGGGGTCTGTGTAAAATTTCTAAAATTTGTACCTGGGGTCTACAGACCCTTTAACCTGTTGTGCAAACAGAAGCCCAGCTCTACTTACAAAAAATAAATAAATAAAAAATCCCATCACAGTTCACATGGGGACTTTGTCAGTTATTTCTCCACTTGATACTATCAAAAGCCTTAAGTCAGGACATAAACATTAACTTGGTTATGATTGTCTGTTCAAATATTTGCTTTCAATGCCTCTGGGCAGAAAACACTCTCTAACATTGGGCGTCAAACACTTGTGGTACATTATATTGTTGAGTTGGGGGGCTATTTTCAGTAGTAAAATTTTCAGTTTTGGCTAGTAACATTTTCAGTTTGGCTAGTAAAACTTGGAAGTTACTAGCCAAAGGCTGGTGGGCAAAATTTTAGACTTTCAGGGCTGAGGGTGCCGACATCCAACCCCCTGCACCTAACCCCATCCGCCGGCCCACAAGGAGCACTCCCGACGATTTCAGTTAAGAAGTGCCTATGGCGCCTGTGGCGCGGAGGGAGTGCTGGGCTGCAGAGATGTCGCCCACCATGGCCAGGGAGTCACGCTGGCCGGATAGGTCGTGGAGGTAGAAGAGGGCGAAGGTGGAGTCTGCACGCCCGCCTACCGCCGTCACAATGACTTTAACCGAGCGGATGCGGTCAAAGGCCGCTCTGGGGGCTACTGCTCGTACTTCATGCGCCCAGATCTGTAACCGTCTATCCCCGTCTGGGGAGAGGTCTTGGTAGGCCCACGAGTCACCCACCCCAGTCAGGGCGAACTGTCTAGGCCGAGACCTGGCCTGCCTGGAGAAGGAGGTAGAAAGAGGCGGGTAGGCCTTAGATGGCGTGGCTGAGAGCGACGCAAAAATTCTGCAGTGCCCGGACTGGGTCCTGTTGACGCGACCCGGAGGTCGGTCATCCCTCTGAACGGACGTAAGGACAGCATCTGGAACGCAGCCAAGGAAGGCCGGCTCTTGGCCTGAAGGACGGGTCGGTGAGAAGATGCGCTGAGCCAAAGGCTCGACTGCCAACCTGCAGGGCGTACCGCGAGCGCAAGCAGCTCGCTCAAGCGGAAGCCATGGCGAGCGCCAGGAGGAAAACGTGTCCGGGTCAGATTGGCGAACCGTGCCAAAGGCAGGGGTTCGAAGCAGGCTGTAACTAGCCACGTCAGAGCCCAAGTGAGGTCCCACTGAGGTATGAGAGAACAGGAGAGAGGACATCTGAGTTCAATAGAGCCAACAGGTCCGAAGGTCTTTTCAAGGGCCGGATCCAACAGGCCCAGGTGGCGGTTAGTGTGCGATCACGGAACGGAAACCCTTGATGGTAATAGGTGCTAATCCTTGGTTGTCGAAGAGCCAAATGAGGAATTCCGCCAGTAGGGGGAAGCGAGACTCGAGGGGGAGGGAGCCGCTGGGTGGCGCCCCCCGGCTGAGAGATCCTCCACTTGCCTTCGCACACATTCCTGGTAGACAGTCTGCGGGCCGCGGCCATCGCCGCCACTGCCGTATCCGAAAAACTCTGGCGGTGAGGACTAGCTTGGCAACTTCCAGGCGTGAAGGAGGGGAATGCCGGCCTCCAGGCACGGGTGGAAAAGAGCCGGGCGGAGCTGCTCGAGCGTCGTGGTCGGGGAGCTCTAGGGCCGGGTCCGTTGCTAGAACGAGCCGATCCATGGTCCAGCTCTTGGTCCAAATGAAGGGGTGGTCACCAGGAAGAGAACCGCGGAGCAACCCATCAGATTCCGCAGGGTCTTCGGCACCAGCACCAACGGGGGGAAAGTAAACGAGATCAGTCCGTACCCAGGAAGGAGAGCGCGTCTACCGCCCAGGCGAGAGGGTCCGGGACTAGAGGCAAACAGCAGTAGCCGGATGTTCCATCTGGCGGCAAAGGTCGACTAGCGGCGTCTCCCATCTTGAGCGGATCAGACGAAAGACGTCTGGGCGCAGGGACCACTCCGGGAAGTGGCGGGATCGAAGAGCAATGTCCGGGTCCTTGCACCAGAGCAGGAAAGGAAAGGAGGAAACCCCGGGAGGGCCAGCAAGTGCCTCCTTGTACTGTATCAGGGCCGCCACTGTCGAGTTGTCTGGCAGACGAGGACCTCCTGGTTGGTCAGAGTCTCTGGCCAGGCGTTGAGGGCCATCCCAACAGCTATAACTCCCAGTTGATGTCACTGTCTGGGAAGCCCCCAGGCAACAGGTCCGAGGTAAGGTCCGGGAACAGTAGTGCGCCCCAGCCGGACTGGCTCACGTCGGTCCAGAGAGATCACCGAGGCGGAGGGGAGTACACGGAAACGCCCGACGCCCGTGTCCGAGGCGGGGGTGGGAAGTGGGGTAACAGAAACGGCGAGCCTTCTCACTTTGAAACCTCTAGCTCCGGCCGAAGGGGAAAGAGTCCGCTGCCGCTCCGAGCAGTCCCAGGAGCTGAAGCCAGACACAGTCCTAGGAGACCCCTAACTCCCACCACTGAGCGAGGTCGACGATCTTCTGCCGCCGAGCCAAGGACAGGCGGAACAGGTTGAAGTCGGTCAGGAGTTCCATCCCTACGGTGTTGCGGACAGTGTTGCAGATGCCTTACGTGGCATCCGATCGTGAAAGAGAGGCCGCAGGGGCGGAAAAAGAAGGCAGGACTCACCACCACTCACACAACCAGACACTTCTTACCTTTTTCCAATGCCCTTCCACCCCTTCTGCCTCGCCGTCTTCTCCCCCTCCCTTCCTTCTTCTCCTATTTCTTCTCTCTTCCTCATCTACCGCTCCCTGCTCTCCTCGGCCGCCCCCTTTGCCTGCTTTTTCCTCCTCGCCCCCTTTCTCCTCCCCTTCACCCTCCCCCTCCTTTTCCTACTCCCCTTCCTCCCCCTCTCCCCTCCATCCCTCTCACATCCTCTTTCTTGCCTGGTTCTTCTTCCCCGTCTTTTCCTCCTACCCCTCTCTCCCTCCCTCCTCTTTCCCCCCTCCATCCTCTCTCCCCCTTCCCACCCTCCTCCTCCTTTGTCCTCTTCTTCGTTCATTTCTTCTCCCTCTTCCTCTTCTGCCTCATCCAACCTAAAACTGTGTCTGTTCGATGCACAGTCTGTCTGCAAAGATGGCAAAGCCGACGTGATTTCAGATTTCATTCTAGACAATGACCTAGATGTTGTCGTGATCACCGAAACGTGGCTCTGCCCAGCTGGCGATGAACCCATCATCGCCAGTGTCACTCCAAGTGGCTACCGCCTTGCCTCCTTCATGCGTGCTTCCAGAGGGGGTGGCATTGCCATCATCTACAGGGACTGTCTTTCTGCTCACCTCTCCTTCACTCAGTCTCTCCCTTTTGCTCATCCCTCCTTTGAATATGTCGAGGCTGTAGCAACACTCCCTGGCCAGTCCCTCATCTTCTCATGTATCTATCGCCCCCCTCCAAGTTCTCAAAACAAACTCACAAACTCCATGTTCCTCACCGATTTTGACCTCCTCCTCGATCACTACAGCACACGACCCAGAAAACACTTCCTTCTTGGCGATTTCAACTTCCACTTCGACAAAAAATGCCTTTGCACGTCACTTTAAAACCACAATCTTACACAACACATCACTAAATCCACCCACCGACTCGGCCACACCCTTGACTGGCTCATCACCCGCACCTCCGATCAACTCTTTCTCGACTCTGACACCTCCTCTGTGCTACCCTCTGACCACCTTGCTATTCTCGTCTCCCTCAACCTACATCCCCCCCAAAAAAAAACCAAGCTCCTTGTCTCTCATCGCAAACTAAAATCTGTCAACCGAGACAGCTTCTTTGACGAAGCTGTTGACCTTCTCTTGGACCCCGCCCCCTCTCCTGATCTTGCACCCCATTTCGATTCCTCCATTTGAAAACTCCTTGACACCCATGCCCCTGTCACCACCTGCTCCATACCCAACCGACTCCCCTCCCCCTGGCTCACTGATGACATAGATGAGGCCAAGCGCGAGCGCCGACAAGCGGAGCGCCGCTGGCGCTCATCCGACCTCACCGTTCACAGACAGATCTTCCAAACCACCAGATCCAAAGTCTGCAGAATGATATCCGACTCCAAACGTAAACACCTTCAAAACAAAATCCTGGAATCCACTTCTTCCAAAACCCTCTACGCTACCATAAACACACTCCTAGGCAATTCTAAAGACTCTCCTCTCCCCAACACACACAGCAAAGAAGAACTTCCGTCCGCTTTTTCCATCTATTTTTCCAACAAAATCCAAACTCTGCGCAACACACTCGATACTCTGCCTTCTCCGCCTTGCCCTCCCGACCCTCCCTTTTCCGGCACTCCCCTCTCGTCCTTCCGCACCGTCTCTCAGGATAAAGTCCTCAAGACCATAAAGTTCATGCCTTTCAAAACCTGCGAACTAGACCCTATCCCAGCTTCTCTCTACCGGGACGGCCTTCCAAAACTTCTGCCCTTCATTACCGACATCATCAACACATTTCTAGAGAATGGCTCCGTCCCCGATATCTTCAAGTCCGCCATCATCCGCCCTCTCCTCAAAAAACACAACCTCGACCCAAACAAACTCAAGAACTATCGCCCAGTCTCCAATCTCTCTTTCCTGTCCAAGCCTCTTGAGAAGGTTGTTCTCAACCAGCTCAACCTTCACCTCGCCGACAACAACCTCCACAGCCCCTTCCAGTCTGCCTATCGCAAACATCACAGCACTGAAACAGCCCTTCTACATATCCTAAACGACCTGCTCCTCGCCACTGACTCGGGCAACATCTCCCTTCTTACGCTACTCAATCTCTCTGCCGCCTTTGACACTATAGATCACTCTATCCTCCTCCACCGCCTTCACCACTCCTTTGGCATCACTGATTCTGCTCAATCCTGGTTTCTCTCCGACCTCTCTGACAGACAGCAGTCCGTCACCATCGACGGCGTCTCCTCCAACCCAGTCAGGCTCTCCTGCGGAGTTCCACAGGGGTCCGTCCTGGGCCCGGTCCTTTTCACACTCTACACCTCTCCCCTGTCCATCATCATCCAGTCTCACCACATACACCACCACCTCTACGCTGATGACTCACAACTACTAGACAAAGACAAACTCAACAACACTCAGTCACTACTGACTCGCACGGCTGACTGCAATGAAGACGTGAAAAACTGGATGACAGCAAACAAGCTTAAACTGAACGACGACAAAACGGAAGCCATGCTGGTATGCGCTCGCCAGAAACTTTCCCAGCTCCCTCCCTCGCTCTACCTTCAACTCGACAGCACCTCCATCTCCCTCTCTGACTCGGCCAAGAACCTTGGCGTTATCCTCGATTCCTCTCTTTCCATGACCAGCTTCGTCTCCGCCACGGCCCAGGCATGCTATTTCCACCTCCGTCGCATCAGTCAGATCAGAAAATACCTCACTACCAAAGCTGCCACCAAACTTGCTGTCTCTCTCATCTTATCTCGCATTGACTATTGCAACGCTCTCCTTTCAGCCTCCCTCACTCCACCATTTTCACCCTCCAGCGCGTCCAGAACAATGCCTCGTCCTCAGAAAGAAAAAATCCGACCACATCACTCCCCTGCTCAAACTCCTTCACTGGCTCCCCATCCCCCCTAACGCATCCAATACAAGATTCTGTCTCTCTGCTACAAATCCCTGAACAACTGCACTCCTACCTAACTCTCCAACTTACTTCATCCCTACACTCCTTCCCGCTCCCTCCACTCCGCCTCCGACCCTCTCCGCCTCCACATCCCCCACCAAACTCAGAACTTTTGGCCCCCGCTCCTTCTCTGTCTATGGTCCATCCACCTGGAACACTCTCCCACTCTCTCTCCGTCAGAAACACTCTCTCTCTTCCTTCCAGTCCGCCCTCAAAACTCACCTCTTTCAACAGTTCTAGCACTATATCACCACACTCCCCACCCCAAGCCGACTGTCGTAATGTTTTTGTGGTACATGGGTCATTGTCTGAAGCGTGTGCATGCATGCGCGAGTTGTGAGTGCGCGCTTAGAGTTATAATTACTATAAGATAAGCACATTATAAATACCGTAATTATTATTATTACTACAATGTAGCTTGCGTATGGCAGTGTATAAATTTGAAGCTTTTAGCCTCAGTATGATATGGGTTAAAGGGTCAGGTCCCAAAGGTGTACCTTCGCTTTAGCTGCAAAGCAGGCGGCACTATGCTTTCTCGCTGACGGCTAGGATTCAAATGACTCATCAGGACTGCGTGTGCGTTCATGTAGTCCGGAGGATGGTTTAAGATTTCATTTAACCCATATCATTCTAAGGCTAAAAGCTTCAAATTTGTACACTGCCATATGCAAGCTACATTATAGTACTTACAGATAAGGATATAGACCAATGGTTTTAGTTCAAGGGTAGTGCCAGAATAGCTTGGCGTCTAGAGGCGCCAAGCTATTCAGGCACTACCCTTGAACTATTTTAGTCAAACTTATTTCACACACTGGTCTATTCCAAATGATAAGGGTTAATACAAAAGTTGGCACTGAGTGTCATGAGTTTACAAAACTGTCCAGCTGTATCAAAAATCCTTTAACACAATAAACCCAAAGATAGAAATTCCTCATTTTTTACTTGAGGATCACATTAAAGTGCAAGAGAAACATTGACCATGTCAGTTAAACAATGATGCAAGAGTGACTTGTGCCAAGTCATTCTGGCACCACCCTTCAATTGTCATGGTCGGTCAGTTTCTTGTTGCAGTTTGTCAGGCTTTAATGGGTAATGTAAGAACAGCATTATTCATCTAGTCTCCAACAGTGATCCTGCAAACGACAACAACATTTTGAAAGTGGGCATAGAAACACATAGTTTTTCTTGGAAAATACCAAACTGACGATACAGAATGTACTCACAGAGGCCTTCTCTCCAATCCAGTACCATATCAGCCAGCTGAGACTGTTGGTCTCGTCAATAAATGTCTTCAGGATGATGTAACAATCTCCTTCATAGAACTTGCCGATCAAAGCTACACACAAAAAATGGCACAGTATCAAGACAACTGTTTTCTGTTTCTGGTATTCGGAACAAAAAATTTGAAACATTATAGAAATTGGATGCAAGCTTTTAAGCTTGCAAGCTCTGACAACAAGGCAGGAGATAGACTGGCCACACAGACGCACACTGCAACTTGTGAATTTCCACTACCAACAGCACTGAAACAACTTCTAAATCACTCAGTTTAAAATTTAAAAAAGTATTTCACTTTACTTACCATCATCAACAATGTTTGGCAGGAAGTTTTCTATTTCCCAGCATGTAATTCCTGCATGAAAAGAAACATGTAGGCATGTGGAAATAAAGTTCTTGTGTTCTCAAAGTTCTTGCCATCGTTTGACTAAGATTATCACATCGAGGTGCTACAATACATTTGACATGAGAGTTCAAGATGACTGTACACATGGGTGACAGACATCAGTCAACTTTTGACACATCATGCAGGGTTTTACATCGTGTACACAGGAAGAAAGTAATGACAGCTGAGCCCTACAACAGAAAACATTCACCTAATTTACTTGATTGAGCAAATCTGTTTCCTCCACAATTTCAGCTACACTGTCGATGATATACTAGCCAGTATGAACCTACAGCTATTGCTTGGTCCTGTACAAGCAGAATGTTCTGCCTCATCAGCCTCTTTCTGAATGCAGGGACCAACCAAAAGAGCCCTTTGGTGAGACACAGACAAATCATCAATCAATAATCCCCAGTGCTGTAAACACCAACCTGGAATCTGCCCGATGTCTTCATCAAAGATCTCACTGTAGTCCAGATGAGGTCTCTCCAAATGCTCGTCCCATCGCTTCGGTCTGCAAAAAAAGCAATCATGATCATTTATGCATGTATTTGCTTACCACACACACAAAACATATTCAACAGTATTAAAAGAGAATCACAATTTGGCACATTGACCCCTACAGAGAAAATTCCTCAAGGTCTTCAGAAGACGAAGTTACAGTACAGAAAGATCGGTCATGATAGTTCAAGGGTGGTGCAAGAACAGCTTAGTGCCAGTGGCACGAAGCTATTCCAGCAGCACTTTTGGACTATCATTGATCAATATCTTCTTGCAATAAGTCAAGGATGAACAGCTCACAGGTGAAATAGCTATGCCAACATACACGCACACAAATCATTTTCATGTTCCCATACATCTGACAGAGAGACATGTAGTACAACACTTACTTGACTGGTTCTTTCTCTTCTGCTTCTTTCCCTTTGGCTTTACCTTCAGCCTTGTCCTTGGCGACATCTCGCATACCCTAGATGGAATGTGGAAAAACAAAGCTAAATTATGTCGCACAAATTTGCATTTCGTTACGAGAGAAATGTAGTTCTAAAGACTAACCCATTAAGCCCAAACGCAAGATAGCATGAGATGGATCGTCCATGATAATTGAAGGGTAGTGCCTGACTAGCTTCGCGCCTGACGGCGCCAAGCTAGTCTGGCACTACCCTTCAATTATCATGGTCGACCCATCTCCTGCATTTGAGACACAGTCTGTAAGCGACACCTCAAAAAGTTTTGGGACAAAATTTGGGCTAAGGATGGTCCTGTAGACCACACCACTAGTTTGAAGGGGTTAAAATCTTTGTGCAGCAGATTGTTTTCAACTTCGTGACTGAGTATATCACAGGAACGTACAAACCTTTAACACTTTCTCACTCTCCTGACCATCACGTCTCCTCCTGAGGCGCAGTTTTCTGGCCACTGGATCACTCTTCGTAGCTGGAAAGCAATCGTTGGAAGATAATACATCCCAGCATTAGTATCACACACTGCATCGCAGCCCGTTAATGTTGTGCTGAATTTACACAGGAATGCAAAGAAAGACCACATACAATCAGATTTGCTTATAACAAGATAAGTAAGTCAGATAAAACAATGCTTTTTCAGAGGCTTTTTCTATGTAAATACTTCACTTGTAGAATGTTGTACATTAACAATCATTAATCAACAAACATTAATCATCCCTTGACATGCATTTACATCCAATGTTCTCTGCAGTAAACAGAAAGTTCTCAAACCTATGTCATCCTCCGTTTAGGAATTTCAGCAGGTAATAATTGTTTTATGACGTAACTACACACACAAATGACTCACGAGGTGTGTTTCCTGTCGACGGGAGAGGGGCAGCTCCAGCGAGTTGGAGTTGAGTGTTGAGAGAGAAGTCAATGTTGTAGTATTCCATGTTCTTCCTCAGCTCAGCAGGCTTGGGCGGCATCACCAGGTCTGGGTTTTCACGCACGTCTAGTGTCTAAAGAAACCATGATAACATTCTTTTGCATATTCATTTTTTTTGTTTTTCTTAACCCCATTACATCCTGATGCTGACTTAAAAAAAAAGTTGCTTATTGTCCTATGAAGGCTACATTACAGATTAGGAGATAGATCAACTGTATTTAGTTCAAGCATAGTGCCAGAATAGCTCGGCGCCTCAGGTGCCAAGCTTTTCTGGCAACACTCTTGTACTATCAGTCAAATTTATTTTAAGCAATGGGTGTATCAGGATGAAAAGGGTAAATACAAGCTTTCACAATTCAACTGACCCAAACAAAAAAGCGGACAGCCAAAACATGTCAAACTGCAGTTCACTTTTCATGGGTGATAGTGCGTAAATTTGAAATGAATGAAAATGGTCCACAGACTTACTATGCCCCAGCAAGATTCTTGGCCAGCAAGAGATAAATTCTTGTGAGCCCCTGCAGAAGCAGGCAACTCATGAGAATTCATGCCTCTCTCTGATGGAACAGGCTGGCTAAGACTGTTCTCTCTATACCAAAAAGCTGAAATTTGGCTTTCTGGGATTTCTTTTTAACCCATTACATCCAGAGGCTGAATTTTTAAAATTTGCTTAGTGTCCTTCGAAAGCTACGTTACAGATTAGGAGACAGATCAACCATTTCACTTCAACAAGGGATGTGCCAGAGTAGCTTCGTGCCTGTCAAATTTATTCCTAGCAATAGTGTATCAGGATGAAAAGTGTTAAAGCTGAATTAGACTCTAGGATAAAAAAATGATGTCACCCATGTTACTCATTTTACTTACCTCTAGTTCTGGCAGAAGATGCAGTATGTCTGGCAAGGTGATTAGCCTGTTACTGTTCAAGATCAATTTCTTCAGTTTGCCACATCTATCACAAAACAAAACAAAAAGATGAGGATTTCATCCCAATGTCTACCATATTGTTTGGAGCTCAGATGCATATCATTTAGGAACATTCACAGTTGTTCATATTTTTAGGCTTATTATGCTGATCCATTTCCCTCCTCTCTAAGCCGACCTCTGATCAACACACACGACACTTCCCGCTATTAGTACGCTCTGTGGGCTCGTGTAGCGACAGAAATCCATCTCCTCCTACTCTAACCCACCCTCCGATTCACACACACTGGCATACAGAAATAAAGATGGACACACGGCGATTCCCGCCATTCGTAAACTCTGTGGTATGGCATATCATAGCTATTCTGAAGAAGAATGATAGCATGAGAAGCGAAATGACGTCACTTCAAGTTTCACGTCATAGCATCATTAGTCCCATGTTCATAGTGATGACTCGATGTTATACGTCCCTCATCACAGTACTAACATTTGACATATCAGATAATCAACTTTGCAAATTTCTTGCTGATTTTCACACCTAGGGCTTACAGGTCACAATTTGACCTAATCCTACCCCAGGGCTGGGCCAAACAGCAGGCTTATGCAAACACTGTTATGAAAAATCATGTGGGTATTAATGAGAAGATAGTTTGTTTTTTTTAAAAAGAAAAATTAGAGTTATCTTAGATGTTTTACAAATGACTCCAAAAAAGTGGTGCAGAAAACTGATTTTCACACCTAGGGCACACAGGTCATAATTGACCTAATCGTACCCAACAGCTGAGACAAACTGCAGGCTTATGTAAATACCGTATACAAAAAAATCATGCGATTATCAATGAGAAGATTGTTTTTTTTTTGTAAAACAGATTCAATTGTTTTAAGATTAACCCATATAATTCGTGAAATTAATCCCTAAAACGTGAAAATATATTTTTTCAAAATATATTTAATTATCACTCAAAAAGTTCTAGACGTACAATGCTGGTTAACAAACTCATTCAATATGTCCCCCTTTTTATCTAGCTATACACAAAATATCTTGTAAAAATAAGAAAAATTACGGACTCCAGTGCAGATCAACTAGTTTTTGTGAAACAGCCATTTTCTCGCCAATGAGCATCTTAATCAAAACATTGAAAAAAAGGTCCCGAGATAATTCTTTTAGGGACAATATCCTAAAATTTCAAGCTTGTCCGTCCTCAAACGCGGGCTCTAGTCACTGTCACAAACACACACACAGCGTTTGGCGCCAAATCGACGTTCTCTAGCAAGGTTTGCGCAGCTAGACGTGATGTCATTTTTATTGTGTTACTTCTTTGCCAGAATTTCTGCACCGCACGTTAAAAACGTCATGTGCATGCTCCGGAATGCGCTCCGACTCAGCCCCATTTCAAAGTCTACATATTTTTTAAATACGGTAGACAGCAACACCACCCAAACAATTACACAAAAAAAATTGACAGCGACCAGCATCACTAAACCATTTACCCCGAGGCCGCATTTCCCAATTCTGTACCAGTCCCAGGAGATGGAGTGACCTCGATAATTCAGGGGTAGTGACAGATTAGCTTGGTAATCTGGCACTACCCTTGAATTATCATGTTTGATCCATCACATGCTGTAGGGTGTCAGGGCTGAACAGGTTAACCCTCACAAACACCTTGTAACATAAAATTAAGAAAACACTATGTGCTCCTGCCAGGTCACAAAATGAGGAGAAGGTGACAAACGCACAAGCCCTGATAACGCTGAGACTTCTGCTCAAGTCGTCCTCATAAAGCTGCATTCCAGTTTAGGAGGTGATCTTTGACAATGGTCGTTCAAGGGTGGCTCTAGATTAGCTGTTCAGCCCTGATTTACACTGCAGCAAGAGAAGGACTGACCAAAAAGTTTAAAGGGTTGTGCCCGATAAGCTTGGTGATGGGAGGCACAAAGCTAATCAGGCAGTACCTTTGAACTATCATGGTAAATCATTCTCTTGCTGATGTTTACGTAATCAGGACTGATTTGGTTAAAAGCATATAGTAGCGTGATTCACGAAGGGCAGTTCACCAGGGAGCTCCAGGTCCGAACCGGTGTCAGGCAGGGGTGTCTGCTGTCTCCGTTCCTCTTCCTACTGGCCATAGACTGGGTCATGAAGAGGACCACAGAGCACAGACGAAGTGGAATACAGTGGACACTGTGGACACAGCTTGACGACCTCGATTTTGCAGACGACTTGGCATTACTGTCCCATACTCATCAACAAATGCAGGACAAGACCACGAGGCTTGCTGACATCTCGTCCCAAGTGGGCCTCACCATCCACAAACAGAAAACAAAGACAATGAGGCTGAACGCAACCAGGGAAGAACCAGTCTTGCTTGCTGGCACCCCGTTGGAGGAGGTGGAGTCCTTCACCTATCTCGGGAGCATCATAGACAAAAAAGGCGGCACTGATGCAGATGTCAGAGCACGAATCGGTAAAGCCAGATCAGCCTTTCTCCAGTTGAAAAAAGTGTGGAGTTCCAGAGAGCTGTCACAACACACCAAAGTCCGGATTTTCAACTCCAACATAAAAGCAGTTCTCCTATATAGAGCAGAGACTTAGAGATTGACAAAAACCACAGTCAACAGAGTACAGATCTTCATAAACAGTTGCCTTAGAAGAATTTTGAAAATCCACTGGCCAGAGAAGATCAGCAACGTCAGACTCTGGGAGAGAACAGAGCAGATAACAGCAGAGAATGAAATTGGGCGAAGAAGATGGGGATGGATTGGTCAGTCTGAGAAAGCCAACTTCCAGTATCACTAGGGAGGCATTGTCATGGAACCCCCAGGGAAAGAGGAAAAGAGGTAGGCCGAGAAACTCCTGGCGTCGAGACCTCCAAGCAGACATCAAGAGGCTGGGAACCACCTGGAGTAAAATCGAAGGAGAAGCACAGGACAGGAGTCGCTGGAGGTCTCTCGTCGACGGCCTATACCCGGGTAGGGGTGACAGGCGTAAGTAAGTAAGCAAGTATATAGTAGCATTCAAAGCATGCTGAATATACAATTTATACCTAAGACAACTGAACTAAACTGATTCAACCCAACTTTTCTGCTGCATAAAACAAGAGCCCAATGACACTAAATAATTTGGACATTAACAATGAGTTTTGTGCCTTTGGAAAAATGTATTTTTCTCTAAAATATATTATTTCGAAAAATACTTACCGAGGGCATTACTATATGGAAGGTACGCTTAGTTTACTGATTTCAGCCTAAGAATCTGTTGTGTATACATACATAACTAGGGAGGCGACTCTAGGGAGTCGTTACCAAAAATCCCTGAGTAGCCTCGCTTCCCTCCCTATCCGATCATGTGTGCAGTGGTGCCATGCCAGTCGAATGCTTAGCACTCCGGCGGCAAGTGGAGTAGGCAGGAGGGGGCCATCTGAGCAATGCCATCAGTAAGTATTTTTTGGAAAAAATATATTTTAGAGAAAAATACATTTGTTTCCTCAAAATCCATACCGATGGCATTATTATATGAAAAAATAGTGAAAAGAAGGTGGGTGCCGACCCCCCCCCCCCACCCCTCCCCCCAAAAAAAAACGCCACTGCAAAAACTTAGCGCAGCCCGTGAGGGGCAACCTCCCGATGATTTCAGCTAAGGGTGACCTATGGCGCCGGAGGCTCCGGGAGGGAGTGTTGCGCCGCAGCGAAGTCCCCCAACCGAGCCAGGTTCTGCCACTGGCCCAAGAGGTCCCTGAGGCGGAAGCGTGCAAAGGTGGAATCTGCCTGCCACCCGACAGCTATCACAATGTCTCTCATGGCACCGTCATGGACAAACGAGATGCTCGTGGAGACTGCTCGGACGTCGTGCGTCTGGATATGCAGCCTCTTAGCCCCCTCCGGGGCAAGGCTCCCGTATGCAGACGGGATGAGCCCGCGCAGCTATGAGGAGATCGCCTGCGCAGAGATAGGGTTCCCGCCGGGGGAGAACGGCAGGAAGAGGTGGGTCTGGCCACGACAGAAGGCTTCGTCCTGCGCAGGTAGACTTGGAGCGCCCGGACTGGGTCCTGACGGCGGGAGTCCTGGGTCTGGTCAGGTCCCCTTAGTGGGCACAGGGTAATTACTGGGGCCCTGGCCGAGGTGAGCCGATTCTTCACCAGGAAGGTGGGACTCGTTAGGAGATGCACGAAGCCATCCGACCTGTGCTGTAGACAGGCCGGGTCCACTGAGAGTGCATGCAGCTCGCTGACTCTGGACGCCGTAGCAAGCGCCAGCAGGAAGCAGGTCTTCCTGGTTATATCTGCCATGCTGGCCAAGGGCAGAGGCTTGAACCTGCTCGAATTAAGCCAGGCAAGGACCCAGGGGAGGTCCCGGCGAGGCATCAGCAAGTGCACTGGTCGCTGGACACTGGCCATGCTTGAAGAAAAGTATCCCCAGGAAGTATGGATACTGGCATAATTATACCGATGGATTAGCCACAGATGCAGTTCAGAATGGAGGGGCTGGGGTGTACATTCAGTACCCAAAAGGAAAATGGCAGGCAGAGGCAGTACCAACAGGCCTTCACTGCACAAATTACAGAGCTGAGGTGGAAGCCCTGGTCCGCGCTGCAAACACCCTTAGTGGCACTGCAGACCCTGATGCCCAGATGGTCTTCCTGACTGATGCATATCTGTCCTTGAGGCAGCAACAGCAAGCAAACTGCCACGTCTACAAGAGGCACTGCAAAACATCAAGTGTACCAGACTGGTGCTACAGTGGATCCCTTCACTGTGGCATCTACGGCAATGAAGAAGCTGACAGAATGGCAAAAGTGGGCACAGAGGAAGAACAAGACGAAAATGGAGTCAGCTTCACAGATATGAAGACCATCATTAAGTCTGTGTACAGACCACCACAACAGCCCCTAGACAGTTACCATCAGCTTTCGAGACAAGAGCAGGTGACCATCTTCCGTCTCAGGACCGGGCACAACCGACTCAATTTCCACCTGCACAGACGCTTCCACCTTGTGCCATCTCCCCTGTGCCCTTGTGGAGAAGCAGAGCAGACCACAGAGCACATCCTCCAGGACTGTGGGAACCACCAGCTGCTGAAGGAGGAGATATGGCCGAAGCCCGCCACTCTACAAGAGAAACTGTACGGGCCTGTGGAGGCACTACAAAAGACCACAGATTTCATTTTTAGAGCCAAACTCCAAGTGTGACGGCGCTCAAGAAGAAGAAGAAGAAGGAGCTTGAAATGGCGCATCAGGTCCGAGAGGTCCCGGCACGCCCCAGGGTCCACGCGGGCCAAATGGCGGTACGTGTCTGCCACCATGGAAAGTTATCTGCGGATGGTGATAGGGGCCAGGTTCTTCTCTGAAAAAGCCACAGAAAGAACTCGGCTAGTTGGGACGACGTCAGCGCCGTGCGGGAGAGGCGCTCCGACTCGCACCATCCCCGGAAGACTCGCCACTTCGCCTCGTACACCCGGCGGGTGGAAGATCTGCGGGCCGCAGTAATAGCCTCCACTGCCGCACGCGAGAAACCTCTTGCGGAGAGGGCTTGCCGCACAACCTCCAGGCGTGTAAGAGAAGCCGCTCCGGGCATGGGTGAAAGAAGCAATCCAGACCAAAAAGGTGACTGCCAAGCGTGTGAAATGCAAAGAAGTACCCAACGGAGAAAGAAACACGCTTAGAAAAAACGGTACAACACAATTTATTAATATTTCGGGTAAATACCCTTTGTCAAAATAGACAAACAAACAGAGACATTAGCCGCTACTTATCTTCATATGCAGAAGGAATGTGGCAACAAAAGTTGACGAAGGCATGCTAGGACAAGAAAAACGAGACAAACAAATGGGTGAAAGAGCTTCTGCCTGGGCTGCTTCAGCATCGTGCGGGGGTGGGCAAGGGTAGGGGAGGGTCTGTTGCGAGGCTGAGGAGATTGGTGGTCCAGCTCCTGTTCCAGCTGAACGGCGCGACAAGGAGAAGGATTGCGTTGCAGCCCCTGAGCTTGAGCAAGACCTTGGGCACTAGCTCCGTCAGAGGGTACGCGTAGGCCACGAGGCCCTCCCAAGAGATGGAGAGAGCGTCCATCGCCCATGCCAGGAGGTCTGGGAAGAGGGAGACGAAGGTGGGTAGCTGTCTGTTCCATCGAGTCATGAACAGGTTAAGCATCGGGGTCTCCCAGTGCGCGCAAATCAGACGGTAGATCTTCGGACTCAGCGACCACTCAGTGTGCAGGAGCTGACCCTTCCGCGAGAGGGAGTCCGCGAGGATGTTCAGGCAGCTTGGAAAGTGGCGAGCCCGGAGAGAGATGCCGCAATCCCTGCACCACAGGAGCAGCTGGTAAAGCAGCATGCAGAGGGTCGGGAAGCGCGTACCCCCCTGCTTCTGGATGTACACGACGACCGTCGCATTGTCGGACATGATCTGAACCTCTTGGTGGAGGAGACGGGTCTGCCAATGATCGAGTGCCAACCACAGTCTTCAACTCCAGTCAATTGATGTGCCTGTCCGAGAGGTCTGGGGGCCAAAGGCCGGAGGCTGCAGAGACATCCGTAAGGAGGTGCGTGCTCCAGAGACAAGCCAGGGGGGGTCCACCCATCATTGGAGGTGAGCCCAGACGAGTGGTAGGACGGAGACTGGAGCCGCAAGGATGCGGGAGGACTGGCACCAATGGGCTAGGAGATGGAGCTGGAGCGGGCGCAAGTAGAACCTTGCCCAGGGGCAAGAGGTCCGCCGCAGCATTCATAAGGCCCAGTAGTTGCAACCATACCAGGGCCGGGACCACGTCCGTGAGGGACACCCAGCAGGAAAACTCCACCAACTTCGTGACACGTGCCTCTGGCAGTCTCACTTGGTTGTGGTTGGTCAAAACTCCATATCCAGATGGACGAACTGATGGGACGGGGCGAGGTTGGACTTCCCATTGTTGACCAGGAAGCCTAGCCGAAGGACAAGGGCTAGGAACGCTTCCCGGTCCGTGGCCAGAGCGGAGGAATCCTGGTTACGGAGAAGCAGGTCGTCCAAATAATTGGAGGTGGGGCTGGAGGACGTTTGACGGGCCTTGACAACCACCACATCCACGATCTGCAGGAACACCCAGGGTCTGAGGTTGAGGCCGAAGAGGAGAGCACGGAATTGATAGACGACCCCACAATAGGCATAATGCAGAAAATGCCAAGGGGCTGGGTGAATGGGGACGTGCAGGCATGCGTCTGCCAGATCGAGGCCGACGGCAAAGTCCATGGGCCGCAAGGCGGCCTACAGGGCCCATGTCGTCACCATCCGAAATGGGGGAGCGCAAATGAACTTGTTTAGTGCCGAAAGGACGATGAAATGGGCGCCACTGGCCACCTGGCTTTGGCACTAGGAAGAGGCGGCTGTAAAAGGCCTGGGGAGTTGTGCCGCGCGATCACCTCCGTCGCGGACTTGAGTAGCAAGGCCGAAATCTCAGCCCGCAGGGCATCCGCCTTGAGCTGGTCAGCTGGGACACAAGTCCAGACAGGCGAGTGGCGGAGAGGAGGTGAGAGTCGAAAGGAAATCCACAGAAATGGTAGTGAGCAGCCAAGTGTCATCCGGCAGCAGCAACAGCCACTCGTTGCTGTGCAGGGCTAGCCGCCCACTGACTGGGGGCTTCGCAGAGGTCGGCAGGGACGAGAGAGGGAGTGAGTCAGCGGGCCCTGCCCCGCTCAAGTCTGTGGGCGGGTCTGGGCCAGGTGGGGACAGAAGCCGCGGGGGCGTGACGGCGACTGGACGGAGGCTGGCCTGGGGGGCCGCGGGCATCCCTGAAGACTGGGCGGGAGGAGGGTCTGAAAGACCAAAGGGAATGACCCACCGCCCTACAGGAGGCGTGAAAGCGAGCTGAGGGTGGCTGGGGGCGTTCGGCCAGAGGTCCTTAGAGGCCTCCTGCACTGCCTGCCAGGTGGGACCAAAGAGTAAGGGGCCCCAAATCGGCGCCCGGCGGAGCTGAGGGCGGATGGGCACAGGGAGGCGCGGGCACTGGTCCAACAAAGCATCCTGGTGCATCAGGTCACAGTTTGCAGCTGTGGCGAGGGTGTAAGTGGAAGCATGGTAGGCCGCTCGGTTGGCTGCAACCGCCAACGTGTGGATGTCACGACAGGGATCCGCATCGGGACGCTCCAATGATTCTTCCAGGCACTGGAGTGCAGTCTGGGTCGGCAGCTCCAAGAAGCCCGTGCAGGCCAGGGAGTTGCGGATCAAGGATGCCATGTTGGAGAGCCCGAAGGGGATGCAACGCCGTAGGGCCCGCCAGCCTCCAAGCAGCATTTCAGCGGCGGGGTCCACTGGAGGAAGAGAGCAGATGGATGACTGAGAATGAGCCGAGTACCAGCTCTGCCTGAACCCGATATTGACGCCCTCCGGCCAACGCGCGTCGCAGAAGAAGCCACCCCTGCTGGATCTGGGCTTTGAAGGCCTCCGTCAGGTCCCAAAACTGACCGGGGGGGGGGGGGGGGGGGGGGGGGGGGGGGGGGGACGACTTAGACTTCTTGACCTGGCATGGCGCAGCCACGAGAGCTGAGGCTGTCCTCTTCATTGGCAGGGACAAAGGGCAAACGTCTGGAGGCAGGAAACAAGCAATCAGGCGAGATGTGTGGTGAAGGGCTCGAGTCGTCTCCGAGCCAGCGAGGGAGGGCCGACGCAGGGGAAGGGCTGTGCGAGGGCGAACGAGACCGGGCACTGCCGCGGGACTGTGCCCAGGGGGACGAGGGCCGTCCCCTGGAGGGAGGGTCTGGTGAGAAGAGAGCAGATGCAGAGTCAATCGGGTGGAGACTAAGCGCGTCGTCAGCGTCCTCCGGCCGAGTGGGGAATGCAGGGGGGCGTCCGAGTGCGACTATGGCCAGGGGCCGGGGCCGAGAGGGAAGAACTCGTACAAGGGGGAGAACGTAGGCGCAAAAGGCGGGGAAGGACGACACTAAGGGAGTCACGCCAACCATGGTGGTGCCCTGAAGGGTGCTGTCTCGGGAATCTGACCTGTGCTGTAGACAGACCGGGTCCCGGTGGTCTCAGGAATCCGACCTGTGCTGTAGACAGGGCAGGTCCCGCTGGTCTCGTGAATCCAGGTTGTGAGAGGCAGTGAGGTACCCAGAAGCCATGCGGCGCCAAGTTAGGTAGAGTGCGACCCCAAGGGGGGCCTGGATCCTGACGAGAAGCTAGAAAATCCCTCCACCTGGTGTGAGCTGTGCCAAGCGCAGGGCGGAGCCCTTTCCGCCACGTGCCAAGCACGCGGTAGGGAAGGAGGGTCCAGAGACGCTGTCGGCCCAACAAATCCACAGGGAGGGGGGGGGGAAGAGCACAGTCGTGGGGGCCATGACAGGCGCAGAGAGGAGCACGTGGCAGGGGAGCCCCATGAAGTCTGAGGTTGCCCACTGAGGGAGGGGGGGGGGGGAAGAGGCCAAGGGCCAAGGGGGTTCCTGGGAGGCAGACAGGCGGTCACGCCGGTAGAACTGCCACAACTGAGACCATCATTTTGCTTCTCCCAAGGTGCGCATCTCTTGCATGGCCGTGCGGAGGAGCAGCCCGAGCAAGGGAGACGTGTGGGTATCCGGAGAGCTACTGAAGCCCCTTACACTGACGACAAGTACGCAACTGAGCACTGCAACAGAGAGCGGAACACATGAGAGGCAACGGCCCGTGCTAACGAAGGGCCACGTGAGCGGAAACTCACGACCGGTTCCGCAATGAAGTGTGGCTGTGCACGAACACAACCGTGAACCGAGGAAACACCACCGCCGGTCAGGAGAACCTGCCCAACAGAGGCATGCCCCGAGACCTTACCTGGCCATGTCCAGAGTGACGGAAGGTAAGCAAGGAGGGACACCAACCAAGGGAACCACAGGCAGTCCAAGGAGAAGCACAACACAACAAGGTAAACCACAGGTAGTCCAAGGTGAAGCACAACACCCCAAAGAAACCAAAGGTATCCAAACGTAACAAAGGCTGAGCAGGGGTACAGAACACCTTACCACTACAGTGGAGTCCGCTTAACACGAATTTCTCGGGACACGGAAAATCACTTCGTGTTAAACGTATTTCGTGTTAACCAATATCATATGGCCTCAAAATTGATCACGGCCCTCAAGGAGAAAGTGTGTATGAGATGTGTGCGTGAATGAGTACGAGGTTAAAAGTGCAGATTATCGTACAGGTCGTACTTTATATGCATACCTTCTCTCTTGGCTTGACTTCGCGAACGAAGATTTTATAGGAGTTGCCCACGACGTCTGCAGGCTTGTTCGTGGCTGCGGAGGCCAATCCGAGACAGGCAGGTTCGACCGCAGTGGCTGCAGGGGAAGGTATGGCCAGGGTTCTGAGCTGCGGCATTTCTGTTTTTTCTCCTGAGCCGCTTGTCCTTAAGGCTAGCTCTGTGAGAGTCCTCAAAGGAGACAGCTGCCTTGTAAATGGTGGAGCGCCAGGTGTCACGGTCCGCAGCAAGCGAAGACCACTGGTGGTGGTCGATTTGGCAGGCACTAAGTGACTTCTTGAGACAGTCTTTGTATCTCTTCTTTGGTGCCCCTCTGTCACGGTGTCCAGTAGCAAGCTCGCCGAACAGGGTGATCTTTGGTAGGCGATGATCCTCCATCCTGGAGACATGCCCCGCCCAGCGGAGCTGTGTCCGCAGCAGCAAAGCCTCGATGCTCACAGTTTCAGCCCGTTCAAGGACCTCGACGTTGGTGACATAGTCACTCCAGTGAATGCCCAGGATGGTACGCAGGCAGCGCTGGTGGAAGCGTTCGAGGAGTCGTAGTTGGCTGCGGTAGAGGGCCCAGGACTCGGAACCATACAGCAGGGTGGTGAGGACCACAGCTCTGTACACGCTGATCTTGGTGCCTGTTTTCAGCTGCTGATTGTGCCACACCCGCTTGAAAAGTCGCCCGAAAGCGCTGTTCGCTTTTGCCAGCCTGCTGTCAAGCTCCTTGTCCAGCTTGGCGTCCGACGTGATAATGCAGCCAAGGTAAGTAAACTGGTGCACTGACTTTAGTTCAGACTCGCCGATGGTGATGTGAGGAGGGCGGTACACTGTCTTGGGTGCCGGCTGATGGAGGACCTCTGTCTTTTTAAGACTGACCTCGAGTCCAAAGAGCTGGGCAGCATCTGCGAAGCATACCTTCAGCTCGCTAGGAAAACACAAGGAAACGTGTTCAGCTTGCGTATTTAATGTACAATCCGTCAGGTAAAATTCATAGTAAGTTACAATCCATCAGGTAAAAGCAACACAGGCTGAGTACAATCCCGCATCAGTAAAAGGGTTGTGTTGGTACACGAATGATGCAAACAACATGAATACAGTTCAGAAACGTTAGCCAATGAGAAGACGGATTACAACAGCGGAAGGCTATTCAGCCAATCACAGACGAGTTCGCTCTGATTTGTTGTGTACTACAGCGCGAGAGCGACACTTGAATTGGTTTTCGGTGAATGGAATCTGTGTTCGTGTTAAACAGGTGAATAATAGTGAAATTGCCATGGTTGGGAACCGAAACCAGCTTCGTGTAAAGCGAAATTTCGTGTTAAGCATTTTGTGTTATCAGTGAAATTTTAATACAGAATAAGAAGGCCGTCGGTCGGGAACGCAAAAACGGTTCGTGTTAACCGGAAATTCGTGTAAAGCGAGTTCGTGTTAACTGGACTCCACTGTACGAAGCTAAACGTTTGACTGGATAGGGATGCTACCTGAGGGTTTCTTGGTAACGGCTGGTTGGTTGTACATTGCTTAACGTCCCAACAGCAACATGACTTTCTCAGGACGTGCCAGCACTGCTTGTGAAAAAAACAACTAAACAGAATATTGAATGTATTTCGCCAGCCGGTCTAATATGCTAAATAAACCCAAGACTATTTAGCAACACAAATCTAATATCAACAGCTACAGGCAGCGCAGACAGTAGGGAGAGTTTAAAAAGGGAAAATACAGGTGAATGGACCAAAGGTAGACAGAAACACATGCCCCAGAATAGAGGGAAAAACCCACCCTGTGGGGCTGACCAGGGTGACCCTGGGAACTAAAAAGTAGTTAACCCCACCCAAGTCTCCCAGGGCAGACCCGGGTGGGGGGTTCTTGGTAACGACTCCCTAGAGTCGCCTCCCTGGTTGTGTATGTATACACAACAGATTCTTAGGCTGAAATCGGTAAGCTAAGTGTACCTTTCATATAGTAATGCCATCGGTATGGATTTTGAGGAAACCAAGGAGAGTTGGGATCATTTTGAGGTTAGGTTTCCTGGGGTAAAATTCATAGCATGTTTCTGCAAACTTTAATCCATCGACAGGCATATACTAATGCACACAGTGCTGGCTCGTTATATGAATCCAAGCCATCAGCACAAAAGCACAGTGCCACCAGCACTGTGGTTGCAGCCAAAGGTGTACTTTGGGCAACCATTTAACCCTTTGACTCCCAGAACAAAATGACTTCCATTCTGTAGAATGGAAGTCATTTCGTTCTGGGAGTCAAATGGTTAATAATTCAGCTATACTATTAGTGTGCTGGTCTGTGATTTTAGACTTTACAGCTTTCAGTTCTAAGGTCCAAAATCATAGATAAATATACAATCACATGCCAACAAACACTACATGTTTACCTGCACAAGCCTTCTGGAATCATCTCTAGGTTATTTTTGGCAGCGCTGAAGATCTCCAGATCATGAAGTTTGCCGATGTTGGCCGGGATGCCCTCAAAGTCCAGCTGGTTGCAGTTCAGATACAGCTTGCGAAGTGACGTTAGCTTGTGAATCGAGACCTACCAGTAGGAAGCATAAAGTAGAGATAAGTGTATATGTGTGTGTGAAATTATGTGTGTGCAAGCATGTGCACGGCAGTTCCCCCTAGCCCACTTAGTTTGCCGATAGCGGTAACCTGATCCGCCTACCGCAGGCATCACCAGACTCCCAGGCAGCTGCAAGCGCCGTAGTAGCAACAAAGAAGCAAAAACGGATACCTCTTGCGAACAACTAAAGATTTAGCCAATTTTCCAGGTTTTTACAGCACTAACACCTTTCTCACCTTAAAGGCAAATGGTCTGCCTTTATCAAGGTTATAATTTCATTTCCTGCACTTCCACTGGAAGTGAATAAAATACTTGGTAAGACCAGCGCATTGCCAGACTCGTGGCTGCAAGCGCCACAGTAGCAACAAAGAGGCAAAAACAGATACCTCTTGCAAACAAGTAACGGTTTAGCCAGTTTCTCAGGTTTTCACAGCACAAACATCTTTCTCATCTTAAAGGCAAATGGTCTGCCTTTATCAAGCTTATAATTTCATTTCCTGCACTTACACTGAAAGCGAATTAAACACTTGGTAAGACCAGCACTCGTGATGTAACCTTTTCCCTAAGGGGCTCAAGTTCAGCACACGCGCACACTGCTGGAAACGGCAACCTAGCTATTCCAAACAATTTCTGCCACAGCTCGCTCACACACACGCGTACCCTTTGAAACTAAGTGGGTCAGAGCTCGCAGTGAGACACTGCCGTGCATGCGCAATAGGAACAAAAAAACAAAAACAGATACCTCTTGCAAACAAGTAAAGGTTTAGCCAGTTTCTCAGGTTTTCACAGCGCAAATATCTCTCTCACCTTAAAGGCAAATGGTCTGCCTTTATCAAGCTTATAATTTCATTTCCTGCACTTACACTGAAAGCGAATTAAACACTTGGTAAGACCAGCAAATGTGCTGTAACCTTTCCCCTAAGAGGCTCAAGTTCAGCACACGCGCACACTGCTGGAAACGGCAACCTAACTATTCCAAATAATTTCTGCCACAGCTCCATTGCGCGTGCGCGCAAATGGCAGGTTAGCTTGCACACATGCGTAGCCGTTGAAACTAAGTGGGCCAAAGCCCGCAGAGAGAAACTGCCGTGTGTGAGTGTGTATGTATGTGCGGGGAATTATATCTGTGTGCATGGGAGGTTGTGTACACACATTAGCCACTGCACACTAGAATTTCCTTGGATGTGCCTGTATACATCTACCTCTGTAACAAAACGTCTTTGGGCCCACTGCGGCCGTCACGGGCCTTTGCTTACTGGGCATGTACCCTTACGTGTAGATGCTTGTGCATGATTTGACACATGTAATGAAAGTTAGCATTCACATACTTTCATGTCAACCCTTCACGGCCCTAGACCTTTGTGAAAGGGCGACTAAATTAGCATGCATAGAATTTTAGAAAGCTGTCATCATCAGCTACCTTCATGCCAAGTTTGATTGAAAAGTTTGCAAACAACTTTGATAAAAACCACATTTCTATCAAAACCTGACATTTTGCCAACCTCTTGTGACCCTTGACCTTTCAGAGGGGTCATCCAAATTGGTATGCACAGGAAGGCCTTATCATACCAAGTTTGGGCTTGAAGTTGAAAACAGTATTTGAGAAAAAACAGTTTTTGTCTAAATATGGCTATTTTCTTTTACCCCTTTCTGGACCCCTGTGACCCTTGACTTTTGCATGGGGACCACTAAATTATTATGCACAGAAAGTTCTTATCATCAGCTACCTTTGTGCCAAAACTGACTGAAAAGTTGGCCAAAACTTTGAATTTGATAACAAGAAAGGCAAGAAAGGCAAAGCCCTTATGGCTCATATGTATGATCAGTCCACACGTGTGACAATAAGTAAAGGGATGGCTTCTGCACCAACAAAATCCATGTTTTCTCAAAATTTAATCGGTTTTCACACATCTGTAAACCCCCTGTGACCTTGACCTTTGTGATGAGACAACTAAATTAGTACACATAGGAAGGTCTTATCATCCACTACCTTTGTGCCAAATTTGATTGAAAAATTTGCAAAAATGTTGATCACTACATTTCTATCAAAAATTGGCATTTTATACACATTTGTCAACCTCTTGTGACCCTTGATCTTTTCTGAGGGGTCATCCAAAATAGTATGCATAGATAGGTCTTACCATCAGGTATCACTGTACCAAGTTTGGTTTTGAAGTTGTGAATAGTAATTGAGAAAAAGCATTTCTTGTCCAAATATGGCTTCTTTTTTTTTAAAACCTATTTCCTGAGCTCTTGTGACCTTTGACCTTTCTGAGAGGTCATCCAAATTAGTAAGCATAGATAGGTCTTAACATCAGGTATCTCTGTAGCAAGTTTGGGTTTGAAGTTGTGAATAGTATTTGAGAAAAAAACATCTATTGTCAAAATATGGCTATTTTGGATCAATTTCCTAAGCTCTTGTGACCCTTGACCTTTCCCGAGGGATCAACCAAATTAGTATTCATAGAAAAATCTTACTATCAGGTATCTTTGTACCAAATTTGGATTTGAAGTTGTGAATAGTTATGAGAAAAAATAAATTATGTTAAAATATAGCTATTTTTGATATATTTCCTGATCCCCTTTGACCTTGACCTTTGTGAAAGGTCACTGAAATTGGTATGTTTAGAAAAGTCTTGCCACAAAGTTTCCTTGGGCCAAGTTTGAAAACTGTAGCTTGAATAGTCTCCAATAAAATGCCAATGTTAATGTTTACCACGGACGACGGAGGACGGACAAACGACCACTGGCCCACATTTGCTTCGCACGTGAGCCAAAAACTAAAATTCTGTCAAACACATTTGCCGGCCTTCTGTGACCCTTGTCTTGAACTTTCTAAGTTGTCATCCAAATTAGTATGTTTAGAAAGGTCTTATCATCAGGCATCTCTGTACCAGGTTTGGGTTTGAAGGTGAAAATAGTATTTGAGGAGAAACAATTTATGTCAAAATATGACTATTTTACCCCTTTCTGGATCCCCTGTGACCTTGACCAGGGCTAGAAATTAACTTTTTTCTTTGGGGGCCACTGGGCCCCTTGATTGAAAAATTTGAGGGCCCACAAGCAACTTTCGGGGCCCAACTTTGAAAAATAATGCAAACAAAAAACAAAAGAATTATTGACAATATAATAAGTAGAAAGTACAATTTGTCTGATAATCTAAAATAAAAACAATTGAATTTCCAATTTTGCTGAGTGATGTCATTTTTATTTGCCTTTTCTTTCACTTTCAAACATTACCAACAAAAAAAGGGAAAACACACACACACACACATTCAGTGACACACATATTCCAGTGACTAGTGAGCCTGAAATGGCCATTAAACAAAATAGAAAAAAATCAAGTGAGTCTCTTGTATAATACTTTTCAGTTTTGTGACCGAGTATTGCACAATACACATCATTAAATTTTTAATATGAGTAACCTATGATGGACATTTTGCGCTTATGTTGTGCCATAGCCTTTTGTTTATTATATTAAAAAGATATTGAAGTGTATATTAAACTTTTGAGTGCAAAATTAAAGGGTTTTCGCTTCTTTTCTCTGTTGTTGTTTTTTCTGTCCAAATTTAGGGCACCGGTGTGGGTTGCTTCCCTTGGCCCAAATACGAAACTGCCGAGTAGAGCTAGCTGTAGCAGACGAATTATTTTGCGGGCCAAGCGGGCCCTTCGTTTTTCAACTTTCCGAGCCCGAAATCAACTTTGCGGGTTTTTGGCCCCGGGCCCCCGCTAATTTCCGAGCCCTGTTGACCTTTGCAAAAGGTCACTGAAATTGGTATGTTTAGAAAGGTTTTACCACAAAGTACCCTTGGGCCAAGTTTGAAGTCTGAGGCTTGAATGGTCTCCGCAAAAATGCCAGCATTAAAGTTTACCAAGGACAACAGAGGCTGGAGAGACAACAGATGGCCCATTACACAGACTCACTTTTGCTATCGCACGTGAGCCAAAAACTGGCTTTTTTTCCATACACTTGCTGACCTCCAAATATTTCTGATTTCTGCAAGTTTCGGTTTGAAGTTGAAAATAGTATTTGAGGAGAAACAAATGTGTCAAAATATGGTTATTTTTCTAACCCATTTTTGGACCCTTTGTGACCTTTACTTTTGAGAGAGATGACTCAAATTAGTATATTTAGAAAGGTTTTGCCACAAAGTACCCATGGACAAAGTTTGAAGTCTGAAGCTTGAATATGAGAAAATGCCAATATTAAAGTTTACCACAGACACCATACGATGGACAGATGGCCAATTACATATTATATATTCACGATTGCTATCACACGTGAACAAACAAAAACATGTTATTGAGACAGACCGGTGCATGATTTAGCACCTGTTAAAACTTTCAGTTTGCACATAATTTCATGAAAAGGAATGTGTGACTTACAGGCAAAGCAGTCAGCTTGTTTCTGGAGAGATTCAGTGTTTCCATGTTCACCCACACATCTGCAAAGAAGAAAATTAACTTATCTTTGCAAATGTATGTATCAATGCATTGTGTGCTTCATGAAATAAAACAAGACACCATCTACACATACAGTATACAGTACAACCTGTTTTAAACAACCTACCTTTGTACAAGAAAAAAGTTGTCTTAACCCGTTTCATTCTGATACAATACTGCTTGAAATTAATTTGACCGATAGTTCAAGGCACGTCAGGCGCAAAGCTATTCTAACACCACCCTTGAACTAAACTGGTTCAGCTATCTCCTAATCTGTAATTTTTCTCTAAAATGTATTTTTTCAAAAAATACTTACCGATAGCATTACTAATAGGAAGGTACGCTTAGCTTACCGATTTCAGTCTAAAAATGTGTTGTGGATACCACACAACCAGGGAGGTGACTCTAGGGAGTCATTATCAAGAAACCCTGAGTGGCCTCCCCTGCCTCCCTATCCGGTCACGTGCCCGGCAGTCTCCTGCCAGTATTTGCCTTAGCTCCATGGCAGGTGGGAGGGAACTCTGAGTAATGCCATCGGTAAGTTTTTTTTTTAAAATGCATTTTAGAGAAAAATACATAGGAGGAGGGTGCCGTCCCCTAAGTAATTCCCAAGTGTTCACTTTGCCAGGAAACACCCCCCCCCCCCCCCCCCCCCCCCCCCCCCCCCCCCCCCCCACATGCGTCCACTCCCGACGATTTCAGCTAGACGTGATCTATGGTGCCTGGGGCACCGGGAGGGAGTGTTGCGCTGCCGAAATGTCCCGCAATAGAGCCAGGCTACCGCGCTGGCCGGATAGGTCTCATAAGTAGAGGTGGGCGAAGGTGGATCCGCCCGCCAACCCACGGCCGCCCCAATGTCTCTCCCTGCGCAGTTGCGGTCAAGGTGGCGCTCGCAGCCACTCCTCCGATTTCCTGTGCCCGGATGTGCATCGTCCTCGCCTGCTCTTCTCTGAGCGTGGGGACCGAGCTCCTGATGCCTGGACTCGCCTAGGGAGCACGTCCCGTCATGGGTGGACTAACAATTCCCTCACCAAAAGGTGGGGCAGGGCTCCAGGATGAGATCATCTGTGCTGAGATGTCTCGTCTGCTCAAGGCCAAGGGCAGGAAAGGCGTGAGCACCCTTGTCTGAGTGGTTTAGTTCTGCACAGGTATATTTCAACGCTGGGACTGGGTTCAGTTGACAGGACTCCCGGGACTGGTCCGACGCCTTGAGCAGGCGGACAGTCAACACATGGGGTGCGGCCACTGGGGGGCGGTTTTTGGCCAGAAATGTCGGTGAGGAGCTGTACTGAACCATCAGTCCCGAACTGGAGAC
The DNA here is from genome assembly GCA_036245525.1 of Semisulcospira habei. NCBI lineage: Eukaryota > Metazoa > Mollusca > Gastropoda > Semisulcospiridae > Semisulcospira > Semisulcospira habei. The sequence goes on along the minus strand of BTPG01000008.1, from coordinate 33,296,878 downwards.
AGGAGGATCGCACCATGAAGGCATGGATCTCGCTCACCCTGGACGCTGTGGCGAGCGAGATGAAAGCAGGTCTTCCTGGTTAGGTCTCCGAACCGCGCTAGGTTAGCACCCAAGACAAGTCCCAGCGAGGGATCAGTGAGCGGGAAACCATCTGCTGAAGATCCACATGCGCCATCAGACCCGAGAGGTCCTTGCCAGTACCCGGGTCTGGCCGGCCCAGGTGTCGATCTGTGTTGCAATCATCGCCAGGTAACCTCTGATGGTGATGAGGGCCAGGTTCTGCTGGGAGAATAGCCACAGAAGAACTCGGCCAGCTGGGGGGTAGTCAGATCCGTGGGGAAGAACTGCTGGGCTGAGCCCCAGGCCTGAAGGACCCGCCACCTTCCCATGTAGACGTTACAGGTAGAGGCCCTGCGAGCTGTTGCGATCGCTACCACTGCTGCACCCAAGAAGCCTCTTGCGGCGAGGGCCTGCCGGACCGTCTCCAAGCGTGTAGTAGCAGCCGCTCCGGGCACAGGTGAAACAGCTGCTGCCGGGGCTGCTTGAGCATCATACGAGGCATGGGGAGCCTCAGCGGAAGATCCGTGGCGAGGCTCTGAAGCTGACGTCCAACCCCGCCGGCCATCGGAAAAGAAGCCCTGGTCACCGAAGCTGTCCTCTAGGAGGAGCGCGAAAAAGCCTCCGTGAGGTCCCAAAATGTCAGCGGCTGCGGGAGGGACTTGAAGTGCTTGGACTGCCGTGGTGCGTCCACCAACGGCACGGCCTTCCTCTCCAGTGGGGAGTGGGGGGGGGGGGGGGGGGGGTGAGGGAGGGCAGGAGCCCAGGGTTGAGGAAGGACATGATGAGCCGTGAGGCCTCGTTCAGGGAGCGGAGAGTGTGAGCTGCACAGACCGACGAAGCCGACAGTGAAGACTGCCCGCTAGGGGATGCCAAGTGTATGTCCACCAGCTATGGGGCCGACACCGAGTCCTCCGGGTGGAGGCTGAGGGCTTCATCGCCGTTCCATGCGGATAGCGGAGGGGAGCGAGGGTCCCCACGCGACGAACGAAGCATGGCGACCGAAGATTGCCTGCTCCCGCGAAGCATAGAGGCCCGGTGGGGGGGGGGGGGCGGGGGGGGGGGGGGGGGGTGGGAGGGCTGGGATGGGGGCGCGGGGGAGATACCATCGAGTCTGAAGACCGGCTGCTCACCGCGAGACCCCGAGGCTGGGGTGAGGGCGCCAAGCCTAAGAGGAAGAGCGACGTGCCGATCGGCTGCTCCGATTGGTCGCTGCGGGGGAACGGCGTCGAGCCGAAAACGACCGTTGCAATGGAGTAGAGTCCTTCCTACGCCTCGGGGAGGCGGAGAAGGAACGAGAGGTACTTCAACGATCCTGGCGTTTAAGGCTGTCGCCACGACGAGACTCTTGGTCACACGAAAGGGCGGAGTGAGGCCGACGATCCCTACTGGGACCGTTCCGTTGCTGACGGAGCCACGCGTTCCGGCCCTTCCAGGCGCAGTCCTCTCTGTCAGAGCTGCGAGTCCCACCCGGCTGGGGAGCTTTCCTCACCGTGTGGCGCGGCGACCGTGGCCGCTGAGCAGCCCTCTCATTGCTCCTAGAGCGGGGAGTCCGGCAGCCTGGGTTCGCTGGGAAAGGACGTCTCGCCGGCGACTGACAGGCCTGTCTCCGCAGAAGGCCGAAGTGCCGGAAGCTTGGAAACGGGGCAGCTCCTCCTGTTGGTGGCTGACAGTCTTCCCCAACTTCTGAGTGGCGGTCTCGACATCCGGACACCCACTCTCGGCACTTGTCAGGCCGAAGACTGGCCGGCTGATGGCTCTCAAGAGCGTGGAGATCGAGTACCCGCCTAGGGATCATTTCCCGTCACAGGTAGGGCTGGCATTTGGACCACCGAAGGGTGGGGTAGGGTCTCTGGTGCCTGTATTGACGGGGGAGAGGGGGGGATGGGCCGCATCATCCACGACCGTTCCTCCGCATCCTTCCGGCTGCTGACAGACTCCCCTGAGCGTGGGTATCGAGCTCCTGCTGCCGGGACTCGCCTAGGGAGCATGTCCAGTCACCGGCGGGCCGGCATTTTACCCACCAAAGGGTGGGGTAGGGCTCCTGGTGCCAGTACTTGCCAGGGGGGGGGGGGGGGGGGGGGGAGGGGAGGGAGGAGTAGCCTCCCCCCTGCATGTCCCGTCGGCCGCTGATAAGCTCCTTCCCTCTCTCAGGGCGTAGAGGCACCGGGGGGGGGGGGGGGGGGGGGGGGGGGGGGGGGGGGGAGGGGGGGAGGGGGTCAGCATCAGCAGGGCCCGAGGCGACGACGGGCCTACCATGTCTCTTGGTACAAACATACCTGATGTTAAGACCTTTCTATGCATACCAATGTCATTGACTTCTCTCAAATGTCAAGATCACAGGGGATCCGGAATTAGGTCCAAAATATCCATACTTTGGCAAAATTTGTTTTTTTCTCAAATGCTATTCATAAAGCCCACAGCAGCGACCACCGTTCCTCGACCCTTGTAGCGCAGGTAATACATGTCTGCCCGGAGGAGCAACCCGAGCAGGGCAGGCACGCATCGTGGGCGTCACTGGGCCACTGGAATTCACCGCACCTGTTGCAGGTCATCGCGCGAGTACTGTAACAGAAAGCAGACAAAAAGCTGTCGTGCGGGCGCGGGGCCTCCTGCAAGAGGGCACATGCTCACGCCCGGTCGCATACAGAGTACTCGGTCAATGCCGCATCTAGGAGCAGTCGCCGGCTGAGGCATTCACCAAAGCTTTAAATTGTCATGAACCGAGCCAGGTAATACCACCAGTGACCAACCACCAAGTAATCCCAAGGTAAATCCCATGGTAATCCATTGAGCACCACACCAAGCACCACACAAAGTTCATGACATAAAATCCAACGGTAATCCCACCATACACAGTCGAAGCGAAGCAGGTTGAACACAACCGGTCTTGGTGAGCTAAGCGCAAAGACTGGCGGGAAACTGCCGGGCACCTGACCAGATAGGGAGGCAGGGGAGGCGACTCAGGGTTTCTTGTTAACGACTCCCTAGAGTCGCCTCCCTGGTTGTGTGGTATACACAACAATATTTTAGGCTGAAATCGGTAAGATAAGCGTACCTTCCTATTAGTAATGCCATCGGTAAGAGTTTTGAGGTTTTTGCTGTGTTCCTCAAGAGATTCTAGATATCAACTCATTCAGCCCTGACAAACCACAACAAAATATGGATCGACCATTGCAAGGGTGATGCTACAAAAGAGGTGCCAAGCTATTCTGGCAAAACTATGAACTATCATGATCAATGTTTCCTTCACTGAAATATAATCTTCAGAGGATGACTCTTAACCCATTTAGCCCCAAGACCCTACCACAAGAGATGGATGGACCGTGATAATTCAAGGGTAGTGCCATATTAGCTTGGCGCCTGATAATCTGGCACTACCCTTGAATCATCATGGTCCATACATCTCCTGCAACTGGTCACCTGACAACTCCAAAATTTGGGAAACGTGGCCTTGGGGTTAAGAGGGTTAAATTTGGGGACCTCAAGCTTAGGGCTCAGTGTGTGACTGCCTTTGAATATAGTAATACTTGTGTATATGGTATACAAATACTGAACTGTGACCATCTTCATGCAGACCTACATATAAAAGATGGGATGAACATTTGGAAAATTTGGTAAGTTCCACCCTGTGACTCAATGTGTTCATTTGAGAGCAAAAATAATACCACCTTAAAAATACTACATCTTGTATGAAAGCGGCCACCTACCGATCATTAGAGATAGCTCTGTGATTTCATTATCACTCAGATTCAGCCTTTTGAGAGATTCCAGTTTGTACAGGGCCTCTGGCACTCGTGGCAGAGCATTGCAGGAAAGATCCACATCTGCACATGCAAACACAAATCACTCTAAAAAGGTGTGGGAAAAGCTTGATCAAAAGCAGTGAACCCCTGTGGCAACAGACAAAAAGCGCTAACAGCAAAAAGGCTAAAGTGATCTACTCCAGGCAGTAAAGGGTTAATAGTTTGATACCTTATTTGTTTGAGGGTTCATACTTTATAAATGTGATCAGTATGTCTTATAATCATGCTGACAAAAGAGCTAACTGAACTTGTAAAGTTTGAATGTCGAAAAATGAAAGACTATTCTGTTCTTCTCCTCTGTTGTATGCAGGAGACTTCCTTCTGTTGTGCTCAAAAGGTAGTGGCAAACCTCAGGCATGTATGTCTACTCACGTGGATTGTAAAAAAGAAGGGTAGAAAAGTATTGGCCGAGGCAAGACAACACTGACAGCCCTTTGTATTGGAAAGGTTTAGCCCTCAAAGCCTGCCATGGAGCAGATTGCTTTAATAGAGAATGGGGTGCGCTTAACCACATAAATTATTCTGAAGAAAAATAACCTAACATCTGGCAAACATCTTTTTAAAACTTTATCATCAAACACCACAAACACCACACCATAAGTATCATCAAACACCACACCATAAGTACAGTCAACTCCTCATGTCACAAGGGAAGCTTTTCTTTGTTTGGTTATAGGATATCAAATAAGTACCAGAGTAAGTTGAGAGACTCTGCATGTAAGACAGAGAAAATCAAGGTCTGGGTGGGACTCCAAATTATTAAATATACAATAATCAGGTTTGATATATCCCACTTCATCTATGTGAAATCAGCTTTATGAAGAGTTCAAAAGCTGAGATAGGTTCACAACAAATTCTAAAAAGAAAAGAAACTCACCTTGCAGGTTAGTGAGAGTGTCCAGACCTGTAGGGAAGTTACTGAGGGTGCGCTGTGTGTTTCTCATGTGGAGTGTCTGCAGAGCCGTCAACACTGGCAGCTGCCTGCAATGCAAAGAAAACCAAAAACAAATGGCAAAGCCCTTCAGGCACACATACATGAATGATCCAGTTCTAATGTAAATAAAGGGTTGGCTTATGCACCTGTGATGTTTTCTCAAAATCTGAAAATGCATGCATTTCTCACGCCTTTGTCAATCTCCCATGACCCTTGACATTTGCGAGTAGTGAACCAAAATAGTATACATAGCAATCTTATCAGCTACTAACTTTGGTTGAAAAGTTAAAAAGTGCTGAAAAAAACCTAAAATTCCACTTTTTCCACATTATTTGCTGATCTCTTGTGACCCTTGACCTTTCCAAGAGTCGTACAAATTAGCATGCATACAAAGGTCTTACCATAAGGTATCTCTGGTCCAAGTTTTGGTTTTAAGTTGTAAATAGTATCAGAGAAAAACATTTCTTGTCAAGAAATAGCTATTTGTGACATATTTCCTATCTCTTGCAGGGTTCAAAATACTTTTCAAAAGTACGGGGCCCTTTGGGCCCCCTGTTAGTAAAAGTAGGGGGCCCCATAGGAAAGTAAGGGGCTCATGAACGATTAGTCGCACAGGTTAAAAAATATAAAGAAAATGTCTGATTCTGCAGAACATTATGGTGTTTTGTTTTTTTTTGAAGAAGAAAATAAAGACAGAGAACCAAATCTGCAAATACGGACAAGACAGAGACAGCGAAACATAGGAACTCTCCTTCGCGGGAGGAAGCGGCTTTAGCTAAAAGAATAGTGAGCTGCAAACAGTAGAGTGAACTTATCACACTAGACCACTATGCAGCAAAGAGAGGTTGATGCAATGCGTACCGTGCTAAAAATAGCCAGCCACGTGTGTTTGGTGAAAAGTTCATGACCTCTTTGGGACTGTGCTGATGCGCTGAGTACTGTCTACTGCTGCTTTGAGACAAAGTAGGTCTGACAAGAAGGGGGCATTTCAGGCCCCGTGGACATGACAGTAGAGGGGCCGAGGCCAAAGGGGCTTTTTGCCCCAGGCCCCCGGTTATTTTGAACCCTGTCTTGTGACCCTTGACCTTTCTGAGGGATCAAAATTAGATGTAGTATGCATAGGAAATTCTTACCATCAAGCATCTCTGTACCAAGTTTGGGTCTGAAGTTATGAATAACATTTGAGAAAAAAACAAATTTTGCCAAAGTATGGATATTTTGGACCTAGATCCTGATCCCCTGTGATCATTGACATTTGAGAGATGTCAAAGACATTGGTATGCATAGAAAGGTCTTAACATCAGGTAAGTTTGTACCAAGTTTTGGTTTAACCCTTATCATTCGGAATACACCACTGTATGAAATAAGTTGGACTAAAATAGTTTAAGGGTAGTGCCAGAATAGCTTGGCGCCTCTAGGCACCAAGCTATTATGGCACTACCCTTGAACTAAAGCCATTGGTCTATATCCTTATCTGTAAGTACTACACTATAGCTTGCATATGGCAGTGTACAAATTTGAAGCTTTTAGCCTCAGTATGATATGGGTTAAAGTTGTGAATAGTATTTGAGAAAAAACATTTTGTCAAAATATGGCTATTTTTGACATATTTCCTGATCCCCTGTGGCCTTGCCCATTGAGGGGTGAACAAAGTTGATATGTTCAGAAAGGTCTTGCCACAAAGTATCCTTGCACGATGTCCGAAGATTATGGCTTAAGTAGTTTCCGAGAAAATGCCAATGTTAATGCTGATAACTGACAGATGTGATTTACTTGACCCGAATCAAATGTCCTCGTCTCACGACTTGGATATTTTGATTCGGGTCTCATAATCACATCTGCCTGTTATTGGCACTATATCAAGTAAAATGCTGCTCAATATAATAATATACACTAGCTCACATTATATCAGAAAATTAACCCCTTCCCAGCCACTGTATGTACGCTGTACGTGCATTTTTGTTTCTAAAATTTTGTTTTCAGTCAACGACCAAAAGCCAACACTGTCCAAGAAACATGGATACAAATTGGTCTCAGCAAGAGGCATAGCATGAGCTACCGCAGTTGGGGGGGGGGGGGGGCTCATGAGGATCTATGCCTCTTGCAGTTTGATCGTGTTCATTTTTTTCTTGGCAGTCAAGGGGTCAAGTCACATGAAAAAGTAAGTCTTGAACCATAACTCTGTCAGACAAAGATTTAGACTGTGGATTACTGTTAGCAAATCAGCCAAAAATATGCAATACCTTAACTGGGCGTGGATCAGTGGGTTGTTGCTGAGAATTAGTGTCTGCAAGCTTGTCAGTCTACGCATCTGTGGTGGCAACATTTCTGGGGAAAACAGAAAGAACAAGAAAGGCAAAGCCCTTATGGCTCACGTGTATGACCGATCCAAACAAGTGTGACAATAAGTAAAGGAATGGCTTCTGCACCAACAAAATGTAAGTTTTCTCAAAATTTGATCAGTTTTCACATATCTGTCAAACCCATGTGACCCTTGACCTTTACGATGAGTCAACTAAATTAGTACACATAGGAAGGTCTTGCCATCTGCTACCTTTGTGCCAATTTTGATTGCAAAAATGTTGATAATAATTAAAATTTTATCAAAAATTGGCATTTTATACACATCTGTCGATCTCCTGTGACCCTCGACCTTTTCGTAGGTGTCATCAAAATTAGTATGCATAGATAGTTCTTACCATCAGGTATCTAAGTACCAAGTTTGGGTTTGAAGTTGTGAATAGTATTTGAGAAAAAACATCTTTTGTCAAAATAATGGCTACTTTGGACATATTTCCTGAGCTCTTGTGACCCTTGACCTTTCCGAGGGATCAACCAAATTAGCATGCACAGAAAGGTCTTACCATCAGGTATCTTTGTACCATGTTTAGGTTTGAAGTTGTGAATAGTGTTTGAGAAAAAATAAAATATGTCAAAATATAGCTATTTTTGATAGATTTCCGCATCCCCTGTGACCTTGACCTTTGTGAGAGGTCACTGAAATTGGTATGTTTAGAAAGGTCTTGCCACAAAGTATCCTTGGGCCAAGTTTGAAGACTGTAGCTTGAATAGTCTCCGAGAAAATGCCAACGTTAAAGTTTAACACGGACGACAGCCGATGGCCGGACGACCACTGGCCCAGAATATATACTCACTTTTGCTTTGCACGTGAGCCAAAAATTTCATCAGAGGAAAAACACATATTATTATGATGTACTAACCTGTTCGCTACCCCAATGTAGTTTAGTTCTTTGTAATTATGTATGTATGTATGTGTGTGTGTGTTGCAAAATCCATTTTTTCTCTGGCTTTATGACCCCCTCCACCCCCACCATTTATTTGTAAAGCGCTTAGAGCTTACTTTAGGATAGCGCTATATAAGTAGTCATTATTATTATTATTACTAATCCAATAACACGCCCCCTCAAAAATAAACAACAAAAAAAAGCAACACCTGCTTTCCATCCCTTAAATTTGGCACCTAAAACTAAGCGACGCCATGCTTCAAAAGCCAGACTGTCCTCCTCCTATCCTGCCCAATGATTTCAATCTTACAATTGAGGTTCCCATATTTGAGAGGGACCCTCTCACAATTACAATCACCTACAGGAGATGGACTAAACATGATAAAGTAAGGTTAGTGCCTGACTGGAGTTTGTCTCCAATACACTTAACTATCATGGTCAAAGATTGTAGAATGAGTGAAAATTATTTCTTGTGGAAATAGAACAATTTACCCAGGTTATTGTTACTGAAGTCCACAAAAACAAGGTCTGTGAGGTTAATGAACAGCTGGTTTGGAATCATCTCAATCCTGCAGGAGGAAAAAAAAAACCACCAAAAACATGTAAATAAAAATCTCATATCTAGTGACAAAATCTCATACCCTAGTGACAAAATCTCATACCCTAGGACAAATACTAAGTGATACCAGACAATACAGTATAAGACAAATCACTCGCCCCGAGAGTGCGAGGACACATTTTAAGAGTTTTCCCCCTTGTAATCGTGCTGAATCATGGCTGACCGAACGAGGCAAGGGTCTGACTTTTGCCAGCGCAATTTCTTGTTCGAACGCCCGGCGCTACAAGCCAAGTTGCACCAGCATATCATTTGTCCTTTTTCCCAATGAAGAAACAAGGTAAGCTGATTACTCTGTGGTCTTATCTTTGCATAAATACATAAATTTACGACCGTATAATAATTTCATTGCGCAGAGGATGATCTCGAAAATTTTCGATTCTGGCGGAATTAGAGTTGCCAGGGCGGTACTCAAGCATAGGTCCCTCGTGTGATATAAAAATTATGTATCTTTGGGTTTAATCTGGGAGAGTGGAAAACTGATCCAACTGCAAACAGACCCTAGCCTGGCAGCTCTTCACGCCGTGAATCCAGAGAAATGTCAGTGGAAAAGCCACGGTGGTATAACGACCATTTAGATCCAGAGTAATAATAAGTTTCTAGTAATTTTGTTTTCAAATGTAAAAGAAAGCCATATGTATATAGACCAGTTTTCCTGTCCCATTTTATCCACTTAATGTTGCACTAACTCAAGTCAGATCTAGTAATTTGTGCCACACGTGCTTAACTTGGGCGAGGAAAAGTATTCTTTAGACTACAGGGACCTTTCCCTTTCGTTCAAGGCAATACGACTGATGAGAAGCCTGGGTAAGTTTCAAGTTCTTAATCGAATTGTTTTAAGACCGATGTTCCGATCAAAAAGAGGAAAGTACTGATGAGAAATTAAGCAAAAAAACCTTGAGTTGTAAGGTCATTGATAAAATTTAGTCATTGCAAAGTTACTTCACTTTCATTGTCTATCAAGACTTAGAATACAAAAGTATAAAAGGTCATGCAGAACTCTGTGTCCACTGTACTGTTCTCACGAACTACGCCTACAGACTACAGTGGTGGTGGTGTTTTAGTACTTGTATTTCAGTCTTTGTTATTCTCCCAACAGATGTCAGAAATGGGTGCAGAATACGCGCAGGGAAGATCTGTTTGGACTGTCACCTGCTGAGCTGCGTTCATGCTCCTGCAGGCTGTGTGTGATGAAGCTCTATGCTCGTGCATAGTGCTCACACATTAGGGTAAATACGGTACAGTTTTTGTTAATGGTTTGTTTGTGCCGATAGTCCGTGGGGCCTGCTGCCCATGTGGAATCTGTAAGACATGGTTAGCACGGAGTTTTGGTGAGTTCTGTTTAGTGAGTTTTAGGCAAAAGCTGTGTCTGTCAGAGCAGTAATATATTAGTGCGGGGCTTGACTGTCATTTTGGACAGACGTTATGCGAGATACCTTAGCCCGCATTCCAAGACTCTGAAGCCTAGATTTCAGGTATGTTTCTATATATGTAGTATTGATAGTTGCTTAGTTAAAGACAGTATGCGTTGCTAAGAGTAATTTGTTTGTATAGTGTTGACCGGTTTGGTTTAGTTATGTTGGTTTAGAATTCAGTGAAGTAACCGGTGTTTTTGTATACAGTTGTTTACCGCGATAGATAACTAAAGGAATGTGAGGTGTGTATGTCTAAGCCGCTATGAAGATAGTACGTGGTTGGTTAAGCATAGTCTTTTCCAGTGTATAGAGTAGTGTATAGCAAGAGTGTTAGGCTGTAGTCTGTTTCAAGATAGTGACAGAGATATGGGGGCGCTACGGAAGTAGACAGTTTATGAAGCACATGTGTGTGTGTGAATGAACATGTGAGTTATTTGTATCAGCCAGGTTACGTGACGTTTCTCATTGATTCAATATGTTGTGTGTTTAGCAAGCGTTACGTTTGGATCCTTGTTGTTGTGTTTAGAGTGCTTGTAAAGAGTGGAACGACGGACGCCGAGACGTCATTCACAGGTGGGACCTAACGTGAGGTCATCCCTCCAGCTCTTCGCTCAGAGTGAGTCTGATCGGGACCAAGATACCCGGATCACAGCGAGAACTGCGCTAAGGTGCGAGCACAAGGACGTCCGTGTTACAGACAGGACGACAGGAAAGAGCATACAACGGACTTGCACGCCTAGACGTGAGAAGGACCAACATAACCAGGCAATAACATCAAACAGGTTGGAGACAGTGTGAAACTAAAGCCTAGCCTGGCCGAGATAGTGTGTGATGTGTATGTGATGTGGATGCTGGGTGTGGGGAAAGGAGTGATGTATATAGCTTGATAGTTGTGAGCGTTTTTTTCGTATATTTATCTTGTATAAAAGTCACTTTAGAAAGGGAGCCCGTGTGTTGTTTTACCGCATGAATGCGCCTGTCTGAGTCAGTGGCGGTGTATGCGTCTGTTGCGTGAGAGTCTGTACGTGCGACTGTGGGCAAGTCTGCGTGCGTTACACTGTGCAATGCCCATTTTGAAAACAACCAGTTCACGTGTGCCACGCAGAGGCTGGCACAGTCTGCTATGAAATGCTGTGCTGACTTTGTTTTTGGGTACCCAACCCACCCCTACAACTAACAACAAAGAGACAGCCACCCAGGATGAGGGATACTGCTACAGATTCAAAAGCGCCACATCACGGGCACGCATGTCACTGCAAGCAGGTACTTTCAATGGGAGTGGATAAATATGAATGATTTATAATTTGTAAGCTGAAAATTTTAATTTATAAAAATATTACCAAAAAATGACAGCACAAAAGATAAGTTGTGTGAGCTGTTTTCACAACTGTGGTCATAAAATCTGTTGACTATTAAATCAGACAAGCAGATTTTAAATTTAGATGAATTTTTGATGGCCTTTTTGTGTGTTCTCGCCTGCATGTGTGAATGAAAATACATTTCTTGTCAGGCAGATGAAATGTGAATTGACTTTTTTGATCGGAGTAAATATGAATTTTTCTCTAAAATGTATTTTTTTGAAAAACACTTACCGATGACATTACTTTATGGAAGTGTCTACTACTTGCGCAATTTCAGCCTAAGAACCTGTTGTGTTCCTACATAACCTGGGAGGCACTCAGGGAACCTTGACCAGGGCCATGAGTTGCTTCCCGCCCCTGCCCATCCGGTCACGTGCCACGTGGTGTGACAAGCCAGTTGGAATACTTAGCTTACCAGCGGCAAACGGGGCAGGAGGGAGGGTCCTCCGAGTAATGTCATCGGTAAGTATTTTTCGAAAAAATACATTTTAGAGAAAAATTCATTTGTTTCCTCAAAAACATTACCGATGACATTACTTTAAGGAAGAATTGCAAAAAGGACGAGGGTGCCGCGCCCAAATTACACCCTGAACGGGCTATAGTCAGAGCCATCCACCCAGTCACAAAACTCCCGACAATTTCAGCTAAGTTCGTACCTATGGCGCCTCTGGCACCGGGAGGGAGTGTTGCACTGCTGCGATGTCCCCCACCAGTGCGAGGTTGTCTCGCTGGCCTGCCAGATCCCGGAAGTAGAAGCGGGCGAAAGTTGATTCTGCCCGCCAGCCCACTGCTGCCACGATGTCTCGAACGGCACAGTTGCGATTGAAGGCGACGCTCGTGGCCATGGCTCGAACCTCGTGTGCGCGGATCTTAAGCCTCTTCGCTCCCTCCGGGGAAAGGTCCTGGTAGGCGGACCGAATGACCCAGCATAGCCAGGAAGAAATCGTCTGGGCTGTTATGTCAGTTCTGCCGGGGGCCAATGGCAGAAAGAGGCATGACCGTCCTCTACGGACAGGCTTGGATCGGCGTAGGTATACGCGTAGGGCGCCCACTGGATCTTGCTGCCTGGTCTCCCGGGGAAAGTTCACATCTATCAGCGGCCGTATGGTTATCATCTGGGGCGCGGTCAAGGGAGACCTAGTCTTGGCGAGGAAGGAAGGTTCAGTGAGTAGCTGCACGAAACCATCCGTCCTGAACTGCAGGCAGGCAGGGCGTGCTGACAGTGCGTGTAGCTCGCTTACTCGGGCCGCCGTAGCGAGGGCCAACAGGAAGCAGGTCTTCCGTGTCACATCTGCGAACCGGGCCAGGGATAGCGGTTCGAATCTGTCAGAGTTTAGCCACGTCAGTACGAAGGGTAGGTCCCAGCGAGGAATCAGCGAGCGGAGGACCAGACGCTGAAGGCCGAAGTGTGTAATAAGGTCGGCGAGGTCCTTGCATTCGCCGGGGTCTGAGCGGCCGAGGTGTCGGTAAGTGTCAGCAATCATGGACAGGTGGAACAGCGGCAAATCCTGGAATCCACTTCTTCCAAAACCCTCTACGCTACCATGAACTCACTCCTAGGCATTTCTAAAGACTCTCCTCTCCCCAACACACACAGCAAAGAAGAACTCCCGTCCGCTTTTTCCACCTATTTTTCCGACAAAATCCAAACTCTGCGCAACACACTCGACACTCTGCCTTCTCCACCCTGCCCTCCCGACACCCCCTTTTCCGGCACCCCCTCTCGTCCTTCCAGCCCGTCTCTCAGGATGAAGTCCTCAAGACCATAAAGTCCATGCCTTTCAAAACCTGCGAACTAGACCCTCTCCCAGCTTCTCTCTACAGGGACGGCCTTCCAAAACTTCTGCCATTCAACACATCTCTAGAGAACGGCTCCGTCCCTGATATCTTCGTCCGCCATCGTCCGTCCTCTCCTCAAAAAACACAACCTCGACCCAAACGAACTCAAAAACTATCGCCCAGTCTCCAATCCATCTTTCCTGTCCAAGCTTCTTGAGAAGGTCGTTCTCAACCAGCTCAACCTCTACCTCGCCGACAACAACCTCCTCAGTCCCTTCCAGTCTGCCTATCGCAAACATCACAGCACTGAAACAGCCCTACTACATATCTTAAACGACCTGCTTCTCTCCACCGACTCGGGCAACATCTCCCTTCTTACGCTACTTGACCTCTCTGCCGCCTTCGACACTATAGACCACTCTATCCTCCTCCACCACCTTCACCATTCCTTTGGCATCACTGACTCTGCTCACTCCTGGTTTCTCTCCTACCTCTCCGACAGACAGCAGTCCGTCACCATCGATGGCATCTCCTCCAACCCAGTCACGCTCTCCTGCGGAGTTCCACAGGGGTCCATCCTGGGCCTGGTCCTTTTCACACTCTACACGTCTCCCCTGTCCAACATCATCCAGTCTCACCACATACACCACCACCTCTACGCTGACGACTCACAACTACTAGACAAAGACAAACTCGACAACACTCAGTCACTACTGACTCGCATGGCTGACTGCTACGAAGATGTGAAAAACTGGATGACAGCAAACAAGCTTAAACTGAATGATGACAAAACGGAAGCCATGCTGGTAGGCACTCGCCAGAAACTTTCCCAGCTCCCTCCCTCTCTCCACCTTCAACTCGACAGCACCCCCATCTCCCTCTCTGACTCGGCCAAAAACCTCGGCGTTATCCTCAATTCCTCTCTTTCCATGACCAGCTTTGTTTCTGCCACGGCCCAGGCATGCTACTTCCACCTCCGCCGCATCGGTCAGATCAGAAAATACCTCACTACCAAAGCTGCCACCAAACTTGCTGTCTCTCTCATCCTATCTCGCATTGACTACTGCAACTCTCTCCTTTCCGGCCTCCCTCATTCCACCACTTTCACTCTCCAGCACGTCCAGAACAATGCTGCCCGCCTCATCCAAAGAAAGAAAAAATCCGACCACATCACTCCCCTGCTCAAACTCCTTCACTGGCTTCCCATCCCCCCAACGCATCGAATACAAGATTCTGTCTCTCTGCTACAAATCCCTGAACAACTGTGCTCCCGCCCATCTCTCAAACTTACTTCACCCCTACACTCCTCCCCGCTCCCTCCGCTCTGCCTCCGACCCTCTCCACCTCCACATCCCCCGCACCAAACTCAGCACTTTCAGCCCCGCTCCTTCTCAGTATACGGTCCATCCACCAGGAACACTCTCCCACTCTCTCTCCGTCAGAAACACTCTCTCTCCTCCTTCCAGTCCGCCCTCAAAACTCACCTCTTTCAACAGGTGGGGGGGGGGGGGGGGGGGGGGGGGGGAGGGGGTCTGTGGCGAGACTGAGTAGGTCGATAGTCCAAGATCTGTTCTAGGAGAACAGGGCGACCAGTAACAGGACCGCATTGCATCCTCTGAGCTTGAGTAACACTTGAATCCCTTCTCCTGACGTCCTGTGTCAACAGAAGCGGACACCTTTCTCTTGAGCGGGGGGGGGGGGGGGGGGGGGGGGGGACAGGGGGCAGGCCTCCGCGGGCAGAGCGGCCGCTATCAGGCACGCTGCTTCGTCGAGGCCAAGAAGCATTTCCGCGCGCGATGTCAAAGGGGTCCTGGGCGACGCAGGATCGTCTGATGAGAGCGAGCGGGGCGAGCGGCTGTCCACGCCAAGCAATGCCGAGACAGAATCCTCAGGCAGCAGGCTGAGGGCATCGTCATCATCAGGGGGGTGCGAAATCCGGCGGAGGGGCCGGGGGGGGGGGGGGGGGGGGGGGGGGGGAGGTGGAGGTCGCGCGAGCTACGTCCCGTTGAGTGCAAGTAGAAGCAGGCACGTGTCGCGTCCCCTGACGAAGACGGGGAGAGGGAGGAGGCGAGACGTGCCGGGGCAACGGGGGGCTGGCGCAAGCCGAGTGCCTGTCATGGGGGGAGCGACTGCGATGACGGGAGCGTGGTTGACGATACCTGTTGGGCGAGCTCCTACTAGGGCGCCTGAGAGGTGAAGGAGATGGGCAACGTGGCTGGCGAGGAGAGGCGTACCGGGATGAACGTGATGGAGAACGCGGGAGTGAAGCGCAAGATGTGGTTGTGCGCGACAAGGACGAGGAGGGTTGGTGGCTGTGTCGGCTGTCGCGTAGTGCATCACGGTCCTTTCTCCAACCGTCACCAGATGCCTGAGAGCGTCTGGAGCTGCTGGCGGAGCGGGAGGTCTCAAGTCTGCCAGTAGTCCTCGGATAAGGGGACACAGGTCTCTGCTGGCCTGCCTCCGTAAGGTGGGCGCTCTGCTGGCATATCGACTCTCCGTAAGAGTACGCGGGCTTCTCCAGGCGAGACCTATCAGGACTGCTATGGGACAATGGACGGCGCAAAGCGCTCTGCCGGCATACAGACTCTCTGTAAGAGTCAGCGGGCTTTGTCCGGGTGGGTGTCGCAGAAGATGCAGTCCTGTGGTAAGAGCTGGGCCCATGTGTCCGGCGTGTCGTCCGTTCCACAAGGTCGGAGCGGGCGTCTTGGGTTACTGCTCCGGGCACGAAGGGGGGTGCCAAGATGGATGTTCGGTCACTTGCCGGTGTCGGGCGCTCACGCCGGTAAAAACTCCAAAGCTGCGACCAAAGTTGTTCCAGCCAAGCGGCGCAGACATCGCAGGCGTGGTCGGAAGTGCAGCCAGCACAGGGTAGGCAGACCTTGTGAGTATCGCTCGGTCATTGGCAGTTGCCGCACTGCGAGCAGATGAGCCCTTGGCAACTGCAACACATATCGGACATGAGAGGCAACTGGGTGTAGGCACCGAGAGGCCCTGCCAAACAAAGCCGAAAGTTCAATGTGAAAAAGTACGAGCGCAAACGAATGCCTCTGGTCGAAGCTGGTGCCTGGCCCGGGGGCCAGCCGAGGGCTGTGACCGATACCTTACCTCTCCGTAGTTGCGGAGACGGGGTACTTACTTACTTACGCCTGTCACCCCTACCCGGGTATAGGCCGTCGACGAGAGACCTCCAGCAACTCCTGTCCTGTGCTTCTCCTTCGATTCTACTCCAGGTGGTTCCCAGTCTCTTGATGTCTGCTTGGAGGTCTCGACGCCAGGAGTTTCTCGGCCTACCTCTTTTCCTCTTTCCCTGGGGGTTCCATGACAATGCCTGCCTAGTGATACTGGAAGCTGGCTTTCTCAAGCTGTGACCGATCCATCCCCATCTTCTTCGCCCAATTTCATTCTCTGCTGTTATCTGCTCTGTTCTCTCCCAGAGTCTGACGTTGCTGATCTTCTCTGGCCAGTGGATTTTCAAAATTCTTCTAAGGCAACGGTTCATGAAGGTCTGTACTCTGTTGACTGTGGTTTTTGTCAATCTCCAAGTCTCTGCTCCATATAGGAGAACTGCTTTTACATTGGAGTTGAAAATCCGGACTTTGGTGTGTTGTGACAGCTCTCTGGAACTCCACACTTTTTTTAACTGGAGAAAGGCTGCTCTGGCTTTACCGATTCGTGCTCTGACATCTGCATCAGTGCCGCCTTTTTTGTCTATGATGCTCCCGAGATAGGTGAAGGACTCCACCTCCTCCAACGGGGTGCCAGCAAGCAAGATTGGTTCTTCCCTGGTTGTGTTCAGCCTCATTGTCTTTGTTTTCTGTTTGTGAATGGTGAGGCCCACTTGGGACGAGATGTCAGCAAGCCTCGTGGTCTTGTCCTGCATTTGTTGATGAGTGTGGGACAGTAATGCAAAGTCGTCTGCAAAATCGAGGTCGTCAAGCTGTGTCCACTGTATTCCACTTCGTCTGTGCTCTGTGGTCATCTTCATGACCCAGTCTATGGCCAGTAGGAAGAGGAACGGAGACAGCAGACACCCCTGCCTGACACCAGTTCTGACCTGGAGCTCCCTGGTGAACTGCCCTTCGTGGATCACGCGACATGTCATGCCATCATAGCTGCTCTTGATCAGGTGGACGAGCTTTGTGGGTACACCGTAGTGTCGTAGGAGTTTCCACAGAGTCTCTCGGTCCACGCTGTCAAATGCTTTCTCATAATCCACAAAGTTGACGTACAGCGGGGAGCTCCACTCCAGAGACTGTTCCACGATGATGCGGAGAGTGGCGATCTGGTCTGTACATGATCGGTTCTTCCTGAATCCTGCTTGCTGGTCTCTCAGCTGGGGGTCAACGAAGCTCTTCATTCTCTCTAGGATGATCCTGTTGAAGACCTTTCCTGGTACTGACAGCAAGGTGATTCCTCTGTAGTTGGAACACTTGCTGAGGTCGCCTTTCTTGGGAAGCTTGATTAGGTACCCCTCCTTCCAGTCAGCTGGCATCACCTCCTCTTCCCAGATCTTTCCAAACAGTGGGTACAGCATCTCCACTGTTGTCTCTAGGTCTGCTTTCAGAGACTCCGCTGGGATGCCATCTGGCCCTGCTGCTTTGCCATTCTTCAAAAATGCCACTGCTCTTCTGATCTCTTCCCGGCTGGGTCTGTCACAGCTGATGGGTAGGTCGGTCTCTGCCGGCTGGATGTCGGGGGGGGGTCGGGTGGGCTAGGTCTGTTCAGTAACTCTTCAAAATACTCGGCCCATCTGTCGAGTTGGTCTGCTCTGTCTGCAATAGGCTTGCCTTCTTTGTCTTTTACTGGTCTTTCTGTATGGCCATACTTACCCGACAATCTTCTGGTAATGTCGTAGAGCCGTTTCATGTTGCCGCTGCCTGCTGCCTTTTCTGCCTCTGCTGCCAGGCTGTCTGTGTAGGCCCTCTTGTCTGCCCTGATACTCCTCTTCACCTCGCGGTTGGCTTCCGAGTATTCCTCCTGTGCCCTTACTTTGGCTGCTCTCGTGCGACTGTTGTTGACCGCTGCTTTCTTCTGCTTCCTCGCTTCTATCTTCTTCAAGGTCTGTGCCGACAGCCAGTCCTTGTGGTGGTGTTTCCTGAACCCTACAGTATCTTTGCAGGTTGAGTTCAGCGCCTCTCTAACTGCCTTGGAGACGGGGTAAGGAACCTCCAAACCACCCTCAGAGCGCGCCAGTGAGAAGAAGTCCCAGGCGGGTCTGCGACGACAACCACAAATCCACAGCGGAGGGAAGCACCGGTAATCAGAACCCACGAAGCCCCCAAATACCAAGCACACAATGTAATCCAGGAGCGCACAAAGTAAACCAAAGCGCACTAAGTCCAAAGGAACACAGTAATCCCAAGGCGACTGGCCCTTTAAGAATCGGTTGCTCCGTACACAGTCCAAGGTCCTGTAGGCTAACACGTGTCTGCACAGCGTGAGCTAATTATTCCGACTGGCTTGTCAAACCACATGGCATGTGACCGGATAGGCAGGGGCGGGAAGCAACTCACGGCCCTGGTCAGGGTTCCCTGAGTGCCTCCCGGGTTGTGTAGGAACACAACAGGTTCTTAGGCTGAAATTGCGTAAGTAGTAGACACTTCCATAAAGTAATGTCATCGGTAATGTTTTCGAGGAAACAAAAATTAATGCTGTGGATTATCATGATATCATTAATGATTTAACGCATGGTGTGCAGATGAGTCCAATGGAAAAACTGATGTGGGGGAAACTGCAGCAACAGGTGGTCAGGACAGCGATTCACCAAGAAAGCAGGTTTTGAAGAAAAATATACAAAACTGTGTGCAACCGATTGGTACCGCCTGCAGAAGAAATGTAAGTTACGACAGAAAGATGGCAAACAAGGAAAGAAAAGACATTAACACTCAAAGAGAAGAAGGATGCAGCAGTGAAGAGCTTGGCCCATTTTTTGCCTGATTTGTGTGTTCAGTTTATTTCAGCCCAGTTGCGTGAAATACACAAAAAGAAACAAGGCCGGAGACAGACAAAACAACAGCTCTATCTTTGTTTCATGCAAGCCCCAAGGCATATTGTGTGCTTGCAAATTCTTTGTCCTCCCGTCAGTTTCAACCTTATGGAAAACTATGCAAAAGGTTTCAGTCTGCGCCAGCTTTAATGCCAACATTGTGAAAGCGCTTCAGCTTCAGATTAATGTGTCTGCACTGCCGCCAAAGTTAGATCTGTGCAATAGTACTAGATGAAATGACAATAAAAGAACAAGTCACCTACAACAAAGAAACGTGATCCAATAGAAGGGGCAGACGATTTTGGGGAGGATGAGAGGACAAAGCTGTGGCAAACCATGTGACTGTATTTGTTGAAAGGGGTTTAGTTTTCCACTGGAAGCAGCCGATAGTCTGGTGGGGAAGGAGGGGGTTGTTGGAGAACATAATTTTGATCAGTGATGATACGTGTATCTGTT
Source organism: Semisulcospira habei (assembly GCA_036245525.1). Classification (NCBI taxonomy): domain Eukaryota; kingdom Metazoa; phylum Mollusca; class Gastropoda; family Semisulcospiridae; genus Semisulcospira; species Semisulcospira habei. The sequence goes on along the minus strand of BTPG01000008.1, from coordinate 33,277,223 downwards.
TACCTGGTAATGATTTTTATATCTGAAGGCTTCATGCACATGATGAGGGAGCAGCAGTGGGCATGTGACTGATGGTACTGTCTGTTGTATGTCTTATGAAAATTCAGCCCAATGCGTATATTCATGTTGACCTACTATTTCGTGTATGATGAATAATTTTGTCATAAATTTACATTTGCTGAGTGGAGGGATGAATGGAGAGGATGAGAAAGAACAGGTAATTAGTGATAATTTCTTATTAATCTCTTTGTGCATACAACACCAGGTATTGTTTACAATTTCTAACGGGTGCATTCCTAAGGTGGTTAGCGTGGCCTTTGTATAATCACTATTTGGTTTTTCTTGATAATACCTGCTGCAAGTTGAATGTGTATTAATAAACTGATCTTGTTGTGAGATTGTTAAAAACAAATGATGTTTGCTGTAAATTATTTCTTATTTAGTCCTGTGCTGGTGGTTTGTTTGTATGTGTTAGTTTGTGTGCATGTGTATTCGTTTGTGTACATGTGTGTTTGTTTGCGTGCATGTGTGTGTGTGTGTGGTGTGTGTGCTAGACTTCAACTCACACTTACGGCAACAATGAAATGACTGATATATTTATTTTTCTATTACACTTTCCATGCTAATTACCACTTTTCCGAAAAATCTTTAGATTAGGAATAGAAAAAAAATCTTAGAAGCAAAGCTCATGTGATTTTAAACAGTTTTCCGCAATGCACACACTTAAAGCACATGTTACCCTTCAAAAAGCCTCGCGTCAGAGCTCAAGTCAGTGATAGACGTACGGCCACAACACGATTACACCATGGGACGCGCAACCGCTACACTGACCTCGCTTTTTTCAGTAAGCCTTATGAAGGAGTGATCTTTCTTATAATGTATTGTCTTTGGCGATACTGAAAGAAACGGCTTCAATATGCTGTGATACTGTATTTTTCCATATCTTCTTCTTCTTCTAAGTTACCTGACCAACTTCATCGATCTGAGAGATATTGTCGGGATAGGGAGTCTAGGGGGAGGGGTCGATTAAGCCAGATTTAGCTGGCAAGATTGATGTGGAAAAAAGTTGTCAAGAAGCTACAGTACAGCAGCATACTCTTTTCTTTGCAATATCAATTATGCTGAGAATCTTTGACTGAATGCAAAGTTGACAAGAATGCAAATCTTTTTGTACAATCAGTTCAAATTGCGGATGACAATAGTAAGAGAGCGAACTCACACAGTTGTCTCTCTTCTCCCCTTTACAGCTGCCCACTTGAATTTTAAAATGGTGCACTGTGCAATGACCATGACATGAATGTAATTAGGTAGTGGCAGCCAAAATTTCATTATAACTTGAGACCTTCCTTACATTGTTTTATTAATAGAGCATTAAGAAACAAACAAACAGCAAAAAAGATTTTGTAAATATGTTGATTAGTTCCTGAGATACGACATTTTAAACTTTTAGGCTTTCGTCCGTGGCCCGCCAACCTAATGAAAAGCCATTTTCAGACAGGGGGTACAGAGACACTTAAGAAGATACAGGCTTCATCTTTTTATTTCACAATCTGTATTATCAGGAAAGTATCAGAAACAAATATGAAAACCATAATGCAGTACAATGATGTGCAACGAGTTGCTAAAAATGGAAAAAAATAAATCGGAGCCGAGTTGACATTGCACAGAAGTCCAACTTTGTGACCATATTGTGAACAATCTTTCGCTTAAAATAACCTTTTGTGAGATGATTTTAACAAATATATATACAAATAGTAAGCCTATTTTTTTTCAGACTGTAATATACATAAACCGTTCTGATAGAATGTGCCAAAGTCCAGAAAATGCTCAAAATGACATGCCGCGGACATGAGCAACGACGCGCAACACAAAAATTAGCATAACTTCTGAACGCCTTGATGGATTTTCATGCGGTTTGGACACAAGTCAGAATATATATTCTGCTGCAACATTAGAGAAAATCACTTTCATACATCATGTCATTCATGTTGAACATGCTACAAATAAAATAAAAGTATCATCGACAACATGTTGAAAGCACAAATATGACTGAAAAACTTTAACCAGGATGCAGATTTTGAGGCCATTTAGCACAGAGGAAAAAAAGGATATTCAGTTATGATTATGAACAGAAAAAAAGATGTAAAGAGACACCTGGAAATAATGTACGTCATAATTATATTGATGAATATATATGTCTAAAATAGCAGCTCGGCTTGATCTGAACCTTGCGAGACAGTCTGCACAGTCAAAGGACAGATGTAAGGACCAATGAAACCAGCTCACTGCTTGAGCAATGCAATCAGCACTGAACAAAAATGCACACTACAGCAGAGTGTTTTTGAAATGTTGGTAATGGTCTCCGATGTTTGCGGCAAAAGTAGTTGCATCATCGACACTTTCTTGAAGCTTCATCACTTTGTTTGCCGTATGGTTTAGTTTCTGGAAAGTGTCCCTTTCGTATACTGTCTCAAGCGAGCTGTGATGCTGTCGTGGTTGATCTGGAGTCCCTCTAATCTCACTTTAACAAGACTCAGCTGATGTGTCCTTTTGGTTAAAACTTGCTGCAAAGTCCTCATTTCAGCCTGAAACTTGATATTAAGTGTTTGATTTTCCTGCTCCACTTCTTTAATGCGATGCCGCACACTGGTCAGCTCCTTCCCCAACTGCTGAATGGTCAGTGTCATGCCTTTTCTTTCAGAATCCAATGTCGTGGTGGTGTTACCTAGTTCTGCTGGATTAAACGCTGCCACAATGCTAGAATCCAGTGTTTCCGCCCAAAACGAATCTACATTCCCCTTTTTCAGCGAATGAGTCGATTCTTAAAGTTGCACACTTTTACAACCCTCTTCCTCATTGCTGCAGCAGTCACAGTCTGCTGGGTCAATCTGAACCACCACCTACACATCATTTCGAATTTAGAGCCTTCGCATTTTCTAAATGACTCCAGGTCAAGAAGTAAGCCTTTTGTTGGCGACTGTAGTGATGCCAGGTGGTAATCGCCTGTCAAAAGTTGCTGTCTGGTGATGCCAAGTTGGTGTAGGTGTGGTCCTACACGTCGTGTCATGACGCTTCTTCATAAAATCCTCTTGCAGTTGTATAGTGTTCTGCTTTTCCCAGTTTAGCTTTGTCTCAGGCACCAAACATCTCAGACGACTCTCTGTCAAGTCCGGAAAAAGGTTCCAAAAAAATGCTGGTGCGTCATCAAAAGTCTTGTCACACTCTTCATTCAGAAGATAAACTTGAAGAAGTGAGTTATCCAGTGCACTGAAGGTGGGCAGGTCAGGGCGCCTCCCCCTCCCTTTGGCTAGGAAGACTTTCTTGAGTACAGTGTACGCCTCATCACCACCTAAAACAAAGGAGGTTGTTTAGTTAAATATAATGTTAATCAGTTTAAAAATACTGGAGGTTGTTTTGTTAAATATAATGTTAATCAGTTAAATAATACTGGCGGTTCACTATCAACATCATGATGACTGAGTATGGCTCTTTACACAAACAGTACTATTGTCATTGTTTACCTTAAACATCTTTTGAGGAGGAAGATTTAATTAGAACTAGAGTAAAGAAAAATAAAAAGCAGGGTATTTTGATCATGCTGAGTGTGACTAATTATTTATCTCAACAAAAAAAACGAAGAGAAATGATGAAATACTGGCCGCTCTGAGACCTATTTTGTCAATGTCGCATAGTCGCTCATCAAATTATCTGCCCCTGGCTGTTATCACTCGCTTCGATGCCCGACAGTTAAACTTGAATATAACCATAACAGATGAGCATCGACGTTTGAAATTAAATAGGAAAGTGATAAATGCATTTACAAATACATTACTAAGCAGCTAATAAAGCTAACTGACTTCTGTAGTGAAGTATTTTCCTATATTCAATGGCACTTTCCATCCAAAGAAAGATGCGATGATCAATGATCGATGAGGCTGAACGCAGTGATAGAAGGATGTGTATGCAAGAATTCCGAAGAATAATAAACGAAATAGTTTCTAAACCATACAAATGACAATATAGCATAAATCTGCAAAGCGATTAAGCTTTTACTTACGTAGTTTTCTTGCAATTTCCTCGAAAGTGGAAGTACCGGTTCGTCTTCAGTCGTCGCCATTTTGAATTGCGGTCAGAAGAAGTCGCGCGCAACGTGAGTGGGAAATTCCTCAAGCAGATTTTCCACCACATTTGCATAATTTAGCCTCTAACACCATTCGATAGATTTGACGTTCCTCTACAAAATGGTACCCAGATGTGTGTTTTTATACGTTCTGTTTTGCTAAAAAAACGAAAATTTGTTCTTATTTTTGTGGAAAAACTACAATATTTCATGTGTGTATACAAAAATCACCAAACACCTTATACCAGTTTGAAGCTGACATCATGACCCACATTTTGATACTAAATATAGCTGTGTAGCGTGTGTGTGGTAAATCTGCTGGCTTGTTGAATGGAGGGATCGTGTAGGCGCTTACGCGAAGCAAACGCCGGGAAGTCAGCTTGCGGCTCGCGCAAGCCGAAACACATGCTTTAAAGTTTATTTTTTCAGTTTTTTCACACAAACAAAACATATATCATATTATCATCATTGGAAAGTGGAAAGGACGTATATTATTTTGACATAAGAATGAAAACAATCGGTGCAGTAGATGCATGATAAATTTGAGTTGAAGTTGGCACAAAATGCAGCGATTTTATGCTTGATGGTAGCCTACTGGCGAGGCTGCCACTACCTAATGTAATGCAATGGACGACAAAGGAAATAAGAACCAAAAGTATACTGCACTGGCAATAACTGTATGGCACAGGGTGAGCACAATATAATTTTGAGGGTTCTCTAAACAAATAATCAAAATCAAAAACTTGCATTTGACACAAACGATCATCAAATTTGCAACATAAATTACAAGGACCCCATTAAAACTGTATAAAAATACTAAGATCAGATGGCACACAGCACTGACATCCAAAACGGAGTAGAAACTTTACTTACTGGTTGTGGCTCAAATTCATAACCAAGATAGAGCGAGCATTCTCAAGCTCTGGAGGAACCTCACGCAGATTATTGTGGCTTAGGTCCTGAAAGTAAAAACACCAGTCAACAGTCTTCACTTCAGATAATAGTTTACTGATCCATGAAATGGATATGATATGTGATATGGAATGTTCATGCCTGAAACTAGTGAAAGCTGGAAATTTTAGATTTCAGTAAAGCTGTGCCAGAGGTCAAGGAGATAATAATAAAGGGGAGATTTGCTAAGCGCTTATTCTAAATTAGCTCTAAGCGCTGATACAATGAAAAGGCTAACAACTAACACGCACACACACAACATACACACGCACACACACGTGACCCTGGTGATGAATTGTGCATGGAGATCACAGGCAAAGCCCCAATGACCATTTTAAAAATTAAAATTTACAATGCTAGGCATAACAGAAGCATATCCCTGCAACCAGAGAGAGAAATTACATGTAACTGTAAGGAATAAAACGAATGAAAAAAAAGGTGCTTTCTAAAGTTCACATTTCAGGAATTCCTGAAAAGGAAGATTTCTAATATGGGAATTTCTAATTTCTGGCTGTCAACTTTCACCCAAATATGTCTAAATATGCATCTTGATACAATCTCCAATGTCACTGGAGTTTTCATCAAAACATATGTTAGCTCAGAATGTAGATCAAGCATGACAGCTCAAAGGTGATGCCAGAATACCTTGTGGCACTTAACTTTTCTGACACCACCTTTGAACTATCATGGTCAATCCATCTTGTCTTTTGTCAGAACTGAATTTGTTAGTACACTTACTACAATAGACAAATCATTCAGAGCAAACAGTGACTGTGGTACACCAGTGTCCACCAGTTTGTTATAGCGACAGTTGACCATGTGAAGGGAGGGAAGTTTGGGCAGGTCATTTCCCAGGCTCTCCAAGTTGTTCCGAACAAGAGTTAAATCCTCCTACACCAAACACAAAATAAAATGTGTTTATAATAATAATAATAATGAGTACTTGTATAACACCTAACCTCGGATATGAGCTCTAGGCGCTTAACAGCTAATTGTACAAAAATAACTAATTACAGAAACACAATTTACAAAAAGTATATTTCATAAATAAAATAAATTTTAAATGCATATCTTGAAATACCAAACTCTGGAAAGCAAAGGACAAAATTGCAGTCTTTATTATATATCTTGTGAAAGTGGCAGAGTGTTGGAAACAGTAATAATACTCACATGGATATAATACCTTTTGTTTTCATCCCTACGTCACATGACCAGTCGCTTTAATGCTAACTGTACCATGTGACCGTGATACAAAAACCCCTGTAGCGAAAAATGGCAGACTTCTTGTAGCCCTCTTTGTGATGCATCTTGGATGTGAGTTTTGTTCTATTAAAGATCTCCAAAATGTTCTAGAGCAAAAAGTTACTTAATGTTCTAAACAACAAGCACACTCAGTACTGGAGACGGCAATGTCATGAAATATTTTTAATTACGCCATAAGTCTATTATGCATAAATGTATATTCCTTTGACGTCAGTCATGTCTGGCGTGATCCAGGCCAGAAGATGTTTTCTTGATTTCTTTTACGAAAATAGTGGAGGAATGAAAACAAATACATTATTGGTAGCAGGGGCTTGCTGCACGGACCCTTGTAGGCCTTCGGGAGGTCAAAGGAACCATTGTACCCCTCAGGCCTTTGGGGTACAATACAGTGACATCCGCTGAACACGAATTTCTGGGGTCACGGAAAATCACTTTGTGTTAAACGTATTTCGTATTAACCAATATGGCCTCAAAATTGATCACGGCCCTCCTGGCAAGGAAAAAGTGTGTAAGAGATGCGTGCATAAATGAGTACGAGGCTAAAAGTGCACATTATCATACTAAATATGCTTACCTTACCTTCAGCTCACTAGGAAAACACAAGGAGACGTGTACAGCTCATGTATTTAATGTAAAATCCATAGTAAAGTAAAAGCAACACAGGCTGAAGTACAATCTCGCATCGGTAAAAGCAAAACGGTCAAAGTCATTTTAAAAATGCCATGATCTAAGTCTGTCTTGCGTTATTGACAGCCCGTGTAGAGAGACAATCGTGGATCTCATTAATCTTGTTTTTTCACTTCAAACGTAATCGACTTCTGTTTTACCTTGGGGGTAGCCACGATCGGTGGTTAACTGAAGTGAGGGAGTGTTGGGTTGTGTTGGTACACGAATGATGCATGAATACAGTTCAGAAACTCTAGCCAATGAGAAGACGAATTACAACAACTGAAGGCTATTCAGCCAATCACAGGCTAGAGTTCGTTCTGATCTGTGTCATGTGTACTACAGCACGAGAGTGACACGTGCAGTGCCCCTTTCATGTATTGGTTTTTGGTGTTTGAGACTGGAATCTGTGTTCGTGTTAAACAGGTGAATAATAGTGAAATTGCTCTGGTTGGGAACCGAAAACAGCTTCGTGTTAAGCGAAATTTTGTGTTAAGCATTTCGTGTTATCAGTGAAATTTTAATACAGAATAAGAAGGCCGTCGGCTGGGAATGCAAAAACGGTTCGTGTTGACCGGAAATTCGTGTTAAGCGAGTTCGTGTTAACTGGACTCCACTGTAGTTCCTTTGACCTCCCTTAGACCTACAAGGGTCTGTGTAGCAAACCACTGCGACCAATAACTTGTACTTAGTTATAGTATCTTACAATACATTCATTTTATTATAATATTAGTACTGTATGCTTTCAACACGATCTGCAGTTTATAATAAAACAATAATATGCAAATTCATACAAAATAAAAGAAAACTTAATGGAAGCAAATCTGTTAAAAATGTACAAACTTACAAGTTTACACAGCTTTCCTAACGCATCTGGCAAAGACTTTAAGTTAGTGTTGCTGAGCCGAAGCCATCTGAGCCCTGTCATGTCCTCCACTTGGCCTGGAAAGGTACTCTGCGGAAAAGAGAATATGGACATTTTTTAGTCTGTCATGAATCTGCAAAACTAAGTTTATTCTAACCTAAGCCAAATAAAAGTATTGCAAGACTCATTGACTGGAAGATTGTGCACAAGTACAACACACACACTTCACCCTGTCAAAGAAACTGTGGCATACAGCTGTGTCAATAAGAGGCAAGAAATGTATGTACCAGCACTCTGTCTTTAACTGGAACAGTGGAACTGGAAGTACCTATGATTATAACTAACCGTGAGTGGAAAGGAAATTTGGATGGTGGGCAAATTCAGTTGAGTTATATTTATAAAATACAATTACGGATACCTTTATTGTCCCAAGATGGGAATTGTTTGCAGCAGAATTTTGAAAACAGACGTAAAAACAAATGTGAACATAACTGAAACAAATTAATACATTTGACTGACTAGAAGTAGAACACACCGCGACCTATTAGTATTACACTACCTTATAGTTATACCACCGCACAAACACACGCACACATCCACACACATGGTGTGGACCGCAGATATGGTTTTAACGACTTGTATCCAAAGCACAATATCAGATATTTTGTTCTACACAAATACAGTACTGCTATTCTTCTCACAGGATATCGGCAGGATACGACTGCGACAATTAAAGTTGGAACTAGAACAGAAGGGCAGACAGATACACTGGGAGTGGGAGATTCTGCCATGCTTGCGGAATGTTTTGATTTGCCAAAGCGTCAGTAGGATGTGATTTGTAACAAATGATGGGTGTCCTATATACAATACGCTATTCAGAAGATTAACAAACTCACCGTAAAATCATTTCCATTGAGGTCTATTCCTCTCACGAAAGGAAGAACTCCGGTCGCCGCCATCTTGGCGATCAAGACGGAAGTTGACGAACGACACCTATACTTATAAGCCCCAAATTGGTACACTTTGCCTCTAGCGGAGAAGAGAAAGTTCTACATGTTGTATTCCACAAATAAAGAGTACATTAATGGCCCTTTTTATATACAATTTATCTTTATCTTTTGTAAATGAAGAAAAAAAAAAGGCCTACGATTTCTCATTTGTTAGAATATTGCGTTAGGACTGTATAACTAGTAACCTGACTCGTATGCATATGGGTCATAATTCATAATTATTCTTCACGGAGGACTTTTGTCCTCCTGAACGGAGATCAAGTCATCTTTTATGTCTCATTCAATGGCAAACTTTGTTATGTCAGCAATATAGAAATTTCATCAAAAGTTCTGACTTGTGTGTGCGGGGTCAGTTGCATGAGTGAGCCAAATCCTGTGCAATCCACTAAGCAAGATGCTGTTATAGTGGATCACCTTGGTTCGTGGCTTGTGCAGGACTAAGCTCACACATGCAAATGACCCCTCAGGGGCGGATCGGGGGGGGGGGAAGGGGGATCCTAGGGGTTCTAGAACGAAGTCCCTCTTTTGGGTGTTTGGAAACCCCCCCGCCCCCCCCCCCCCCCCCCCCAAAAAAAAAAAAAAAACTGAAAAAAAAAAAAAAATGTTCAAAATGCTGTAACAAAGTCCCTTTTCTGGGGTGTTTGTCCCACCCCCCTCTGTTGTTTGATATTTTTTCACACACGCCTTCTTCCTCCCCCCCCCCCCCACCCCCTCCTCCCCTGCCCGGCTGTTTGATTTTTAAACCAGTGGAAAAAGGCCAAGCATTGGAGAGGCCTTTTGTGTCAGGTTGATGCAGTCATTGCAGTACTAACATTTTACCTATCAGAGGATCACACTTTTTATTTCGGGGGTTCTTTCTCCGGGTACTCCGGTTCTTCCACCCCCCACCCACCCCCCACACTTTGGTACCGGTTTCAGGCCACTTTACAAATTTCAAATACAAGCGATAAAAAAATCTCTGTAACTTCAGTAGCTGAACTGGCCCTTCGTCTGTCTTGTACTGTGTTTGTCTTAAATGGCGTAAATCCGAGTCTGTTACGTGAGTGTGCGTGTTGGGTTTCAGTTCGTGGCGCTTTGAGTCGATTTGCCACAAAATTTAAAAAAAGCACCTATATAATAACGGTATTATTATTATTATTTTCTAGCTGATTTTCACACCTAGGTATGATAAACAAGATGAGGATTTCATCACAAAGTCTGCCGTATTGTTTGGAGCTCACATGCGTTTATCTTTTAGGAACATTCAGAGTTGTTTATATTTTTTAGGCTTATTATGCTGATCCATTTCCCTCCTCTCTAAGACAACCTCAGATCAACACACACATCGGCACACACTAATAAAGACGGACACATGGCACATCCAACCATTAGTATGCTCTGTGGGCTCGTGTAGCGACAGGAATCCATCTCCTTTTACTTTAACTCACCCTCTGATCCACACACACTGGCACACAGAAATAAAGACGGACACACAGCGACTCTCGCCATTCGTAAGCTCTGTGGTCTGGCGTAGCATAGCTATTCTGAAGAAGAATGACAGCACTAGAAGTGAAATGACGTCACTTCAAGCTTCACGTCAAGGCATCATTAGTCCCACGACGCCGTGTTCATAGTGACGACTCGATGTTATATGTCACTCATCGCAGTACTAACATTTGACATATTAGAGGATCAATTTTGCAATTTTCTTGCTGATTTTCATGCCTAGAGCTTTAGTTACAGGTCACAATTTAATCTAATCCTACACCAGGGCCAGGACAAATAGCAGGCTTATGCAAACACCGTTTATGAAAATTCATGTGGGTATTAATGATAAGATAATTTTTTCATAAAAGAAAAATTAAAGTTATGTTAGCTGTTTTACAAATTACTCCTAAAAAGTGGTGCAGAACATTGTCTGATTTTTACCCCTAGGGCATACAGGTCACAATGGACCCGATTGTACCTGACAGCCAAGACAAACTGTAGGCTTATGTAAATACAGTCTATGAAAAATCATGCGATTATTAATGAGAAGATTGTTTTTTTTTTTTCATAAACAAGAAAGGCAAAGCCATTATGGCTCAGGTGTATGACCGATTTACATATGTGTGACCTTTGGGACAAGGGCTGGCTTCTGCAGCAGCAAAATTCATGTTTTTTGAAAATGTAAGCATTTTTTACACATCTGTCAACCCCCCGTGACCCTTGACCTTTGTGATGAGTCGACTAAATTAGTATGCATAGGAAGGTCTTATCATCAGCTATCTTTGTACCAAATTTGGCTGAAAAATTTGCAAAAATGTTGGCAATACCTACAATTTTATAAAAAAAATCAGCATTTTAAACACATTTGCTAGCCTCTTGTGACCCTTGACCTTTCCAAGGGGTCATCCAAATTAGTATGCATAGATAGGTCTTACCATCAGGTATCTCTGTACCAAATTTGGGTTTGGAGTTGTGAATAGTATTTGAGAAAAAAACATCTTTTGTCAAAATATTTTTATTTTAGACCTATTTCCTGAGCTCTCGTGACCCTTGACCTTTCTGAGGGATCAACCAAATTAGTGTGCATAGAAAGGTCTTACCATCAGGTATCTCTGTACCAAGTTTGGGTTTAAAGTTGTGAATAATATTTGAGAGAAAATATCTTTTGTCAAAATATGGCTATTTTACACCTATTTCCTGAGCTCTTGTCCTTTCTGAGGGATCAACCAAATTAATAAGTATAGAAAGGTCTTACCATCAGGTATCTCTGTACCAAGTTTGGGTTTAAAGTTGTGAATAGTATTTGAGAAAAAAACATCTTTTGTCAAAATATGGCTATTTCAGAGCTATTTCCTGCACCCTTGTGACCCTTGACCTTTCTGAGGGGTCATCCAAATTTTTATTTTTTTTTTTCTTGGCTTGACTTCGCGAACGAAGATTCTATAGGGCTTGCCCACGTCGTCTGCAGGCATTTTCGTGTGGCTGCGGAGGCCAATCCGGGACAGGCAGGTTCGACTGCAGTGGCTGCAGGGGAAGGTCTGGTCAGGGTTCTGAGTTACGACAACTCTGTTTTTTCTTCTGAGCCGCTTGTCCTTAAGGTTAGCTCTGCGAGAGTCCTCAAAGGAGACGGCTGCCTTGTGAATGGTGGAGCGCCAGGTGTCACGGTCCGCAGCAAGCGAAGACCACTGGCGGTGGTCGATTTGGCAGGCACTAAGTGACTTCTTGAGACCGTCTTTGTATCTCTTCTTTGGTGCCCCTCTGTCTCGGTATCCAGTGGCGAGCTCGCCGAACAGAGTGATCTTGGGTAGGCGATGATCTTCCATCCTGGAGACGTGCCCCGCCCAGCGAAGCTGTGTCCGCAGCAGCAAAGCCTCGATGCTCACAGTTTCCGCCTGTTCAAGGACCTTGACGTTGGTGACATAGTCACTCCAGTGAATGCTGAGGATGGTACGCAGGCAGCGCTGGTGAAAGCGTTCGAGGAGTCGTAGTTGGCTGCGGTAGAGGGCCCAGGACTCGGAACCGTACAGCAGGGTGGTGAGGACGACAGCTCTGTACACGCTGATCTTGGTGCCTTTTTTCAGCTGTTGATTGTGCCACACCCGCTTGAATAGTCGCCCGAAAGCACTGTTCGCTTTTGCCAGCCTGTTGTCCAGCTCCTTGTCCAGCTTGGCGTCTGAAGCGATGATGCAGCCAAGGTAGGTAAACTGGTGTACAGACTTCAGTTCGGACTCGCCGATGGTGATGTGGGGAGGGCGATGCTCTTCCTTGGGTGCCGGCTGATGAAGGACCTCTGTCTTTTTCAGACTGACCTCAAGTCCAAAGAGCTGGGTAGCATCTGCGAAGCAGGACGTAATGCGCTGCAAGGCTCTCTCTGTGTGTGCAACGAGGGCAGCGTCATCAGCGAAGAGCAGCTCACGAATCAGTTGGTCTAGGGTTTTCGTGTGGGCCTGCAGTCGCCTGAGGTTGAACAGGCTGCCATCGAGACGATACCTGATGTACACTGTGTCGTCATTGTCGAGGTCCACTGTGGCTTGCTTCAACATCATGCTGAAGAAGATGGTGAAGAGGGTCGGTGCCAGCACGCAGCCTTGCTTCACGCCGTTGCGAATGGGGAATGGTTCTGAGAGGTCACTGTTTAGTCTGACCTGGCCTTGCTGGTCCTCGTGGAGCTGGACGATCATGTTGAGGAACTTTGGGGGACAACCTAGTCGCTCCAGGATCTGCCACATACCTTGCCTGCTCACAGTGTCAAACGCTTTTGTTAGGTCGACAAACGTTACGTACAGCCCTTTGTTCTGCTCGCGGCACTTCTCCTGAAGCTGTCTCAGCACAAAGACCATGTCGGTGGTACTCCTGTTGGCTCTGAAGCCACACTAGCCCTCTGGGAGGTGGTCTTCAGCGATGGCAGGTACCAGCCGATTCAGGAGCAACCTTGCAAGAATTTTCCCGGCAATGGACAGCAGGGTAATTCCACGATAATTAGAGCAGGCAGACTTCTCTCCTTTGTTCTTGTACAGGGTGATGATGACTGCATCACGGAGATCCTTTGGTAGTGTTCCTTTTTCCCAGCAGCAGAGAAAGAGGTCGTGGAGCTTGTTGTGCAGTGCTGGGCCTCCATGTTTCCAGATCTCTGGCGGGATTCTGTCAATGCCTGCTGCTTTGCCACTCTTGAGCTGGTGGATGGCTGTGAGGGTCTCTTCGGCGGTGGGCGGTTCGTCCAATTCAACCTTTAGTGGAAGGTGTGGGATTTGGAGGATGACTGTTTCTTGAACAGTGCGTTCAGCGCCGAAGAGGTCCTGAAAGTATTCCGACCAGCGGTTCAAGATGGAGGTATTATCTGTGAGGAGTGCCTGTCCATCAGCGCTTCGCAGGGGACTTTGTACCATGTGCCTAGGGCCATACACTGCTTTCAGTGCTTCGTAGAAGCCCCTGTAGTCACCGTTGTCAGCGCAGAGCTGGGTCCTCTGTGCGAGTCTGGACCACCACTCGTTCTGGAGCTCTCTAAGCTTGAGCTGGAGACTGCTGCAGATGAGGCGGAAGGCAGACTTCTTCACAGGGCAGGAAGGCTGGGCTAGGTGGGCCTGGTGGGCGGCTCTTTTTTTTGCTAGAAGTTCCTGGATCTCTACGTCGTTTTCGTCAAACCAGTCTTTGTTCCTCTTTCTAGCAAAGCCCAAGACTTCCACAGAGGATTTTACAATAGCAGTTTTCAGTTGTTCCCAGAGTGTTTCAGGGGAGGAGTCTGCTGGATCAACTGTGTCTTTGAGCATGCGCTGTAAATCGGCCTGAAGGGCAGCTTTCTTGTCGTCATGCTGAAGGCTGGCAACATCAAGCTTTTTCTTGTGGGGGCCCCCTTTCTTGGGTTTCAGCTTAAGGCGGAGCCTGAGTTTGCAGCGAACAAGGCGGTGGTCAGTGTAGCACTCTGCGCTGGGCATCACTCTGGTGAGGAGGACGTCACTGCGGTCCCTCTGACGCACTAGGACATAGTCGATAAGGTGCCAGTGCTTGGAGCGAGGATGCATCCAGGTGGTCTTTCGACTGTCCTTTTGCTGGAAAGTAGTGTTGGTGATGACAAGTTGCTGCTCTGCACAGAGCTCCAACAGTAGGCGACCATTGTCATTGCAGTTCCCAACGCCATGCTTGCCGAGGACTCCTTTCCAGGCTTCAGAGTCTTGGCCCACTCTGGCGTTGAAGTCGCCAAGGATGATGACTTTGTCGTCTGCAGGGGTGCTCTGCAGGAGGCTGCGCAGGTCAGAGTAGAACTTATCTTTTTCTGCAGGCTCTGCCAGGAGGGTTGGGGAGTACACACTGAGAAGGGTGACGTATTGCTTGTGTCTCAGTGGGAGGCGCATGGACATGATGCGGTCGGAGTGACCCGTTGGTAGGTTTTCCAACTTAGTCGCAATGGGGGTCTTCACCATGAAGCCCACGCCTGAGAGCCGTCTTTCTGATGCAGGCCTGCCTGACCAGTAGAGGGTGTAGCCAGCGCCAAGTTCTTGGAGGCTGCCTTCCTCCGGAAAGGCGTACTTCGCTGAGAGCGGCGATGTCGATGTTTAACCTCCGCAATTCATGGGCAATGAGGGCGGAGCGACGTTCAGGGCGTCTGCTGTCTGCTGTGTCGAGCATGGTTCGGATGTTCCAGCATGCTACGTTGAGTCCGGTCGTGGTCGTCATGAGAGTGGATCCATTGTTTTTTCTTGTTTTCTGACCGCATGAGAAGATGCCCGTTGACCGCGGCTAGCCAACTGGGGTTACGAGGGGATGAGCTTTGGTTAGGCCACCTTTTATAGGCCCCTCTCCGTGTGGAGCAAGCAGTGCTGTCCCTAGAGAAGGCTGCTTGGTCGTTCAGGGTGTGCCGAGTGACGTTGTCATCCCCAGGTCAACATCAGGCGACCAATATCCTGAACCGCCTGCATGCAGGTTTGAGACTGCGGCTTCCAGTGACATCTTTCACCTGCCGTTTTGCCCCTTGCCCATCGCTACAGGACTTGGAAAGTTCAGTGTCATAGTCCGTGGGAGTTTCCTAAAGCATGCGCGGTGGAGCTTTTTGGTGGAGTGCAGTGTGCGCAGTACTGGCCCCACCCTTTAAACCCTTGGTTCGTTTGCCATGGCCTAGCAAGCTGGGACGGTGGCATCGAGGTCCTGGGGTCGTAGGTTTTATATCAGACTGTCCTTGTCTTAGTCTCTGGCTCAAAAGCCTTCCCCGGAGACACGGGGGCTTTGATGTCATGGGTTTCCTCCCTTAGCCTTTCCGCAGCCAAATTAGTATGCATAGATAGGTCTTACCATCAGGTATCTCTGTACCAAGTTTGGGTTTGAAGTTGTGAATAGTATTTGAGAAAAAAACATCTTTTGTCAAAATATGGCTATTTTTCACCTATTTCCTGTGCTCTTGTGACCCTTACTTTTCCGAGGGATCCCAACCAAATTAGTCCTCGCGCTGGGACCATATGGCGTTGAGGCACATCCCCTGGGTGGTGGATAGGGGGTCCCTCGTGAGAGGGGTGCACCGAATGAAATAAGGTGCCATGAACCAACATGGTCTAAGGGAAGGTGACCCCGACAGAAAACCCCTGGTCCTCCTAGTAAGGGGGTTGGGCGTGGGGGTAGCTTCCCCACCCTGCAAAAAAGGAAATAGCTACAAAAACGCCGACGAAAAGACTAACAGTAATTCCATTCCTGGAGGAGGAAGGTTCTTCTACCAGAAGACTTATGACGTCCTGTGGTGAAAGCCGGAAGTCTTCGGAAGCCACAGGACCGAGCCGCCTCTCTCTATCCAGGGATACAACCATGGGCACATGGAACGTCAAGACCATGTACCAGAGCGGCAAGGCCGCCCAGATAGCAGCGGAAATGCAAAAGTACAACCTTTCCCTGCTAGGTATCAGTGAAGCCAGATGGACGCAGTCTGGCCAGAAAAGGCTGTTAAGTGGGGAGATGATTCTGTATTCAGGTCATGAAGAGGAGAATGCCCCCCATACAGAAGGTGTAGCATTCATGCTGTCACCAGTGGCACAGAGAGCGCTGATGGGCTGGGAACCTCTTGGGCCAAGAATTATCACAGCAGCCTTTAGAACCAAGAAAAAGCTCAAGCTGAACGTCATCCAGTGTTATGCGCCCACTAATGACAGTGACGAGGAAGAGAAACAAGAGTTCTACGACCGACTCCAGAGTGCCTTGGACAAATGCGCAGAGCGAGACATCACCATCGTCATGGGCGATTTTAATGCCAAAATAGGGGAGGACAACACCGGATACGAAGAGGTGATGGGGAGACAGGGACTAGGCTCGGAGATGAGTGAGAACGGGGAGAGGTTTGTAGACTTTGGTGCTCTAAACCGACTTGTCATTGGAGGAAGCATCTTCCCACACAGAAGAATACACAAAGCAATTTGGGTCTCACCTGACCATACAACAGAGAACCAAATAGACCATATCTGCATTAGCAAGAAATTTAGAAGATCCCTTCAAGATGTTCGAGTGAGGAGGGGAGCAGATGTCGCCTCCGACCACCATCTGCTTACCTTAAGAATGAAGCTCAAGCGAAAGAAAAGCCGCACAGAGACAACAAGAAGACAGCGCTATAATGTAGGCCTCCTGAGAGAAACGGGAGTTAGAGAAGAGTTCAAACTGGTGCGGTCCAACCGGTTTCAAGCGCTACAGGAGCTTGTAAATGAAGAGGAGGCGGTCACCACAGAGCAGCAGTGGAAGGCAGTTAGAGAGGCGCTGAACTCAACCTGCAAAGACACTGTAGGGTTCAGGAAACACCATCACAAGGACTGGCTGTCGGCACAGACCTTGAAGAAGATAGAAGTGAGGAAGCAGAAGACTCTTGGCTTGACTTCGCGAACGAAGATTTTATAGGAGTTGCCCACGACGTCTGCAGGCTTGTTCGTGGCTGCGGAGGCCAATCCGAGACAGGCAGGTTCGACCGCAGTGGCTGCAGGGGAAGGTATGGCCAGGGTTCTGAGCTGCGGCATCTCTGTTTTTTCTCCTGAGCCGCTTGTCCTTAAGGCTAGCTCTGTGAGAGTCCTCAAAGGAGACAGCTGCCTTGTAAATGGTGGAGCGCCAGGTGTCACGGTCCGCAGCAAGCGAAGACCACTGGTGGTGGTCGATTTGGCAGGCACTAAGTGACTTCTTGAGACAGTCTTTGTATCTCTTCTTTGGTGCCCCTCTGTCACGGTGTCCAGTAGCAAGCTCGCCGAACAGGGTGATCTTTGGTAGGCGATGATCCTCCATCCTGGAGACATGCCCCGCCCAGCGGAGCTGTGTCCGCAGCAGCAAAGCCTCGATGCTCACAGTTTCAGCCCGTTCAAGGACCTCGACGTTGGTGACATAGTCACTCCAGTGAATGCCCAGGATGGTACGCAGGCAGCGCTGGTGGAAGCGTTCGAGGAGTCGTAGTTGGCTGCGGTAGAGGGCCCAGGACTCGGAACCATACAGCAGGGTGGTGAGGACCACAGCTCTGTACACGCTGATCTTGGTGCCTGTTTTCAGCTGCTGATTGTGCCACACCCGCTTGAGAAGTCGCCCGAAAGCGCTGTTCGCTTTTGCCAGCCTGCTGTCAAGCTCCTTGTCCAGCTTGGCGTCCGACGTGATAATGCAGCCAAGGTAAGTAAACTGGTGCACTGACTTTAGCTCAGGCTCGCCGATGGTGATGTGAGGAGGGCGGTACACTGTCTTGGGTGCCGGCTGATGGAGGACCTCTGTCTTTTTAAGACTGACCTCGAGTCCAAAGAGCTGGGCAGCATCTGCGAAGCAAGACGTGATGCGCTGCAGGGCTCTCTCTGTGTGTGCAACGAGGGCAGCATCATCAGCAAAAAGCAGCTCGCGAATCAGTTGGTCTAGGGTTTTCGTGTGGGCCTGCAGTCGTCTGAGGTTAAACAGGCTGCCATCGAGACGATACCTGATGTACACTGCATCGTCATCATCGAGGTCCACTGTGGCCTGCTTCAACATCATGCTAAAAAAGATGGTGAAGAGGGTCGGTGCCAGCACGCAGCCCTGCTTTACACCGTTGAGAATAATGACCTCTCAGAACCATTCCCTATTCTCAACGGAAGCAGAAGAAAGCAGCTGTCAACAACAGTCGCACGAGAGCAGCCAAAGTACGGACACAGGGGGAATACTCGGAAGCCAACCGCGAGGTGAAGAGTAGTATCAGGGCAGACAAGAGGGCCTACACAGACAGCCTGGCAGCAGAGGCAGAAAAGGCAGCAGGCAGCGGCAACATGAAACAGCTCTACGACATTACCAGAAGATTGTCAGGCAAGTATGGCCATACAGAAAGACCAGTAAAAGACAAAGAAGGCAAGCCTATTGCAGACAGAGCAGACCAACTTGACAGATGGGCCGAGTATTTTGAAGAGTTACTGAACAGACCTAGCCCACCCGACCCCCCAGACATCCAGCCGGCAGAGACCGACCTACCCATCAGCTGTGACAGACCCATCCGGGAAGAGATCAGAAGAGCAGTGGCATTCTTGAAGAACGGCAAAGCAGCAGGCCCAGATGGCATCCCAGCGGAGTCTCTGAAAGCAGACCTAGAGACAACAGTGGAGATGCTGTACCCACTGTTTGGAAAGATCTGGGAAGAGGAGGTGATGCCGGCTGACTGGAAGGAGGGGTACCTAATCAAGCTTCCCAAGAAAGGCGACCTCAGCAAGTGTTCCAACTACAGAGGAATCACCTTGCTGTCAGTACCAGGAAAGGTCTTCAACAGGATCATCCTGGAGAGAATGAAGAGCTCCGTTGACCCCCAGCTGAGAGACCAGCAAGCAGGATTCAGGAAGAACCGATTATGTACAGACCAGATCGCCACTCTCCGCATCATCGTGGAACAGTCTCTGGAGTGGAGCTCCCCGCTGTACGTCAACTTTGTGGATTATGAGAAAGCATTTGACAGTGTGGACCGAGAGACTCTGTGGAAACTCCTACGACACTACGGTGTACCCACAAAGCTCGTCCGCCTGATCAAGAGCAGCTACGATGGCATGACATGTCGCGTGATCCACGAAGGGCAGTTCACCAGGGAGCTCCAGGTCAGAACTGGTGTCAGGCAGGGGTGTCTGCTGTCTCCGTTCCTCTTCCTACTGGCCATAGACTGGGTCATGAAGATGACCACAGAGCACAGACGAAGTGGAATACAGTGGACACTGTGGACACAGCTTGACGACCTCGATTTTGCAGACGACTTGGCATTACTGTCCCACACTCATCAACAAATGCAGGACAAGACCACGAGGCTTGCTGATATCTCGTCCCAAGTGGGCCTCTCCATTCACAAACAAAAAACAAAGACAATGAGGCTGAACGCAACCAGGGAAGAACCAGTCTTGCTTGCTGGCACCCCATTGGAGGAGGTGGAGTCCTTCACCTATCTCGGGAGCATCATAGACAAAAAAGGCGGCACTGATGCAGATGTCAGAGCACGAATCGGTAAAGCCAGAGCAGCCTTTCTCCAGTTGAAAAAAGTGTGGAGTTCCAGAGAGCTGTCACAACACACCGAAGTCCGGATTTTCAACTCCAATGTAAAAGCAGTTCTCTTATATGGAGCAGAGACTTGGAGATTGACAAAAACCACAGTCAACAGAGTACAGACCTTCATGAACAGTTGCCTTAGAAGAATTTTGAAAATCCACTGGCCAGAGAAGATCAGCAACGTCAGACTCTGGGAAAGAACAGAGCAGATAACAGCAGAGAATGAAATTGGGCGAAGAAGATGGGGATGGATCGGTCACAGTCTGAGAAAGCCAGCTTCCAGTATCACTAGGCAGGCATTGTCATGGAACCCCCAGGGAAAGAGGAAAAGAGGTAGGCCGAGAAACTCCTGGCGTCGAGACCTCCAAGCAGACATCAAGAGACTGGGAACCACCTGGAGTAGAATCGAAGGAGAAGCACAGGACAGGAGTTGCTGGAGGTCTCTCGTCGATGGCCTATACCCGGGTAGGGGTGACAGGCGTAAGTAAGTAACCAAATTAGTACGTATAGAAAGGTCTTACCATCAGGTATCTTTGTACCAAGTTTGGGATTGAAGTTGTGGATAGTATTTGAGAAAAAATTAATCATGTCAAAATATAGCTATTTTTGACCAATTTCCTGATCCCCTGTGACCTTGACCTTTGAGAGAGGTCACTCAAATTGGTATGTTTAGAAAGGTCTTACCACAAAGTATCCTTGGGCCAAGTATGAAAAATGTGGCTTGAATAGACTCCAAGAAAATGCCAAAGTTAAAGTTTACCACGGATGACAATGGACTTGACGCACGACCAATGGCCCAAAACATAAACTCACTTTTGCTTCGCACGTGAGCCAAAAAGATAAATTGTTTTAAGATTAACCCATATAATTCGTGAAATTAATCCCAAAAACGTGAAAATATATTTATTCAAAAAATATTTAATTACCACTCAAAAAGTTCCAGTTGAAAAAAGTGTGGAGTTCCAGAGAGCTGTCACAACACACCAAAGTCCGGATTTTCAACTCCAATGTAAAAGCAGTTCTCCTATATGGAGCAGAGACATGGAGATTGACAAAAACCACAGTCAACAGAGTACAGACCTTCATGAACAGTTGCCTTAGAAGAATTTTGAAAATCCACTGGCCAGAGAAGATCAGCAACGTCAGACTCTGGGAGAGAACAGAGCAGATAACAGCAGAGAATGAAATTGGGCGAAGAAGATGGGGATGGATCGGTCACAGTCTGAGAAAGCCAGCTTCCAGTATCACTAGGCAGGCATTGTCATGGAACCCCCAGGGAAAGAGGAAAAGAGGTAGGCCGAGAAACTCCTGGCGTCGAGACCTCCAAGCAGACATCAAGAGACTGGGAACCACCTGGAGTAGAATCGAAGGAGAAGCACAGGACAGGAGTTGCTGGAGGTCTCTCGTCGACGGCCTATACCCGGGTAGGGGTGACAGGTGTAAGTAAGTAAGTAAGTACTCAAAAAGTTAGCTTGACGACCTCGATTTTGCAGACGACTTGGCGTTACTGTCCCACACTCATCAACAAATGCAGGACAAGACCACGAGGCTTGCTGACATCTCGTCCCAAGTGGGCCTCACCATTCACAAACAGAAAACAAAGACAATGAGACTGAACGCAACCAGGGAAGAACCAGTCTTGCTTGCTGGCACCCCATTGGAGGAGGTGGAGTCCTTCACCTATCTCGGGAGCATCATAGACAAAAAAGGCGGCACTGATGCAGATGTCAGAGCACGAATCGGTAAAGCCAGAGCAGCCTTTCTCCAGTTGAAAAAAGTGTGGAGTTCCAGAGAGCTGTCACAACACACCAAAGTCCGGATTTTCAACTTCAATGTAAAAGCAGTTCTCCTATATGGAGAAGAGACTTGGAGATTGACAAAAACCACAGTCAACAGAGTGCAGACCTTCATGAACAGTTGCCTTAGAAGAATTTTGAAAATCCACTGGCCAGAGAAGATCCGCAACGTCAGACTCTGGGAGAGAACAGAGCAGATAACAGCAGAGAATGAAATTGGGTGAAGAAGATGGGGATGGATCGGTCAGTCTGAGAAAGCCAGCTTCCAGTATCACTAGGCAGGCATTGTCATGGAACCCCCAGGGAAAGAGGAATAGAGGTAGGCCAAGAAACTCCTGACGTCGAGACCTCCAAGCAGACATCAAGAGACTGGGAACCACCTGGAGTAGAATCGAAGGAGAAGCACAGGACAGGAGTTGCTGGAGGTCTCTCGTCGACGGCCTATACCCGGGTAGGGGTGACAGGCATAAGTAAGTAAGTACTCAATGCAATGCTGGTTAACGGACTCATTCAATATCTCCCTTTTATCTAGCTATACGTAAAACATCTATAAAAAATAAGAAAAATTACGGACTCCAGTGTGGATCAACCAGTTTTGTGAAACGGCCATTTTCTCGCCAATGAGCATCTTAATCAAAAAATCGAAAAGAAAAAGGTTCAGAGATAATTCTTTTAGGGACAATATCCTAAAATTTCAAGCTTGTCCATCCTCAAACGCGTGATCTAGTCGCTGTCACATACACACATATGGCATTTGCTGCCAAAAAGATATTCTCTAGCAAGGTTTGCGTAGCTAGACATGTCATTTTTATTTTTTTTTCTTTGCCAGAATTTCTGCGCCGCACGTCATATGCATGCTCCGGGATGTGCTCCAACCCAGCTTCATTTTAAAGTCTACCGTATTTTATAAATACAGTAGACAAAAAGTAATGATAGTTGTTTCAAAAAAAAAAAATGTTTAAGATATTCCTCAAAATAAAATATATGCATATTTTCCTGTTGTGTAAACAAAGAGCAAAGTTTGCTCACTCCACATTTAAAAATGTATGAATAAATGCATTATCGTGGAGAGTCCACCGTTTTCAAGCACAGCTGTTTACATCACTTTGCAGTGACATCACACAGCGGCATGGCTGAAGATACCAGACCCAAATTGTGCATGAATAAAGGGCAACGGTTGACATTTGTTTTGATACCAATTTTATTGATGTGACAAATGGTGGCCCAACTATCACTACTTTCTGATCATACCTTGTATGTACACAAAAATACAGAGATAATGTACATACACGCACATGTATACATGGCACTTCCCACCAAATGTACGTTCTGATGCCAGCCCACCTATGACATCATGGCCATGCTACTGAAAGCGCTCCACCGTGTCTCATCCTAAAGAGTCTCTTCTATAAACAGAAGAGATATGAAATCAGGGACTGTGCAAGGTTAGACAAGCACGAAAATCATGCATGAAGCTTTTTTCCATGCTTTTTCTCTCCACTTTACATATGCACACACGTACACACACATACACATTTTGAACACCCCAAAAGAAAAATATCTGTCCATTTATTATTGCTGATTACAAATGATCATGATTGGCAAAACACCAGCACAACAAACAGGTAACAATTTGTACAAAACAACGTCAAACAACCTTGTAAAGGCAAACAAAGTACAAGGATTTAGGTAAAAGGCAAAAATGAGACATCACAACGAATGCCTGAAAACATAATACTGTTTGGATAAGGCTGAGCAAAATGTTCAGTCAGTGGACAGACTAAAGGAATAATTAATCACATGAAAGTGGAAACATAAGACTTGTTACAACAAAATGATGTCATTCAGTTATGCAAAATGTTTGAAATATAATACTAGGTTACCAGAACACATACAGTTTCAACCTTAACTTTTAAACTCCCAGAACTAAATGACTTTAATTCTATAGAATGGAAGTCATTTAGTTCTGGGAGTTTAAGAGTTTTAATCACAGAAAACTTATATGGTTGCTCAGAACAAAAAGCACTTTCAAGGCCACTATCACATCTTTTATTGCCACAATGTATACAAAAGAAAACATTACAGCTACTAGTACAGACTCATAATCATGATTATGGCCTTTAATGAGTGAAATATGAATTTAAATAGCCACTGGCTGCAGCACAATTATTTCTGTACTATTGAATATTTTCAGATGCAGTATAAGACTTGTCAGTAAAAAACAAAAACACTGCAGTTAAACAGAATACCTGCACATATACAAATCACAAGGATTCGAAGCTGCTTCTTAGCAAGCTTGTGTGTGTCATTTATAAAATCTGCATTAGCACATATACTGTGTACACTAGTGCAAAACACTGACATGACATAGAGTTTCACAAAGACTTCAGGAATTGATAATACTGTTTGGTGACAATTATGCTTTTGTCAGGAGACCACAAACATGATTATTGTTCCTCCCCCCCCCCCCCCTCCCGTTTTCATCATTTCTGGTAAGTTTATTTCATGAAAGCTGCATCTGCAGGGAGGAATGCATTTAGTTTTTGTGCAGCAGTGGTACTCTGAAATCCATGTTGTATGGGCAAGTGGGATTCTCTGAAGTTAATTTCCCTGCGAAGTTCACGCCAAGTTTGTCCCAGGAGGGGCCCTTCCCGACTGAAGTCGTACGCTCGCCTGTTACGTTCCATGCCAGTCCAAACGTGTACGCTCCTGACAAAGCAAAAGTCACCAGTCAGTTTTAGGCTACTATGTGTGAATGTCGTTTGTCTGTTTGCCTGTAGTGTACAATGACTGCTGCATCAGCGACTGGTCTGCACTCCTGAAGAAAACATTTATTAAACACTTGAGGAAAAAGGTGGTGAGGTGAACAGTTTAGTTTCAAATGACAGACTCCCTGCTTTTGTAGAATTTATCTGCTGACTTGCAAAGTTGTTGACAATTTATAACTTGAAAGGTACTCACACATAAACAGATGTGTATATATCACATAAATCAGTAAGGATGCCAGTCAAGCAAACAACTATGGCAGCAGAATGAAGGAATGCGTGTACCGGTATTAAGCAAATGTTAACATGCGCTGAACATCACACAACTACAAATTTGCCACAGATGTTTAACATTCCTTCACTGTTGTTGGTTGTTTGCGTTTTACTAAAATTATGCACCATTTGGCTGCAAACTGTGAAGCATTTACAGATACATGTAGTACATTCATAGATAAAGTGACCATGGAACACCACATATTTGTACACATGGCGGTAAACTAAATGAACAGCCCTATCAACTCAACTAACAATAAAAAAAATGAGCAAGCTGCAATAAAAAAATTTTAAATTTATATATAGTTTGCTTACACAACAGCAAGGTAGTGAGACTAGAAAACAGTCTTGAGACTACAAGTCAAAAACAGTGAAGGAGATGGCAACAACCTGAACAAGGAAACATGTGGCAATACTGGAAAACTGTGGTTTATAATCATGCAGCATGCATATTACATTCAGAGAGGTCACTACTAATTAACTTTATATTTCATTGAGTTCAGTATTTCAGAACGGTGCAAATGGCAAAAAAAGAATTCTCAAAAACACAAAATATGTTGTTTGCAACAACTCAAGCAAGAGATGCCAAAACATACAATTTTGAGATTATGTGTGATAAATGAAGAAATGCCTGTAGGGGTTTACGGCTGTGTTTTTCTCTTACAAAATAAAGATATCGTAGTGTTCTGTCTGCTTCAACATCATAGCAATTATAATTACACTCCCTACGACACCCAAATTAATGATGTGCCATCTAAACATCTCACTCTTTAAATTTACAGTAAATAATTGTATTAATCTACACCTGTACCTGCCACACCTGTACCTAGGCTACAGTCACTACACTTTTAAATGTGGTTTCCGCTTTGGCAGTTGGTCAGTTGGGACTCTGTAGTTTTTCAGTTTGGGATGAATGAGAGGATATACAGCATCGGGCAGAAGATTGTGGGCGTTGCGATGCTTAGAAAAGATGAAACAGTCTGCGCTATCAGTCTCTGGTCTGAAAGAAAAAAGAGGATGCCTAAAACACCAACAATGGCCAAAAATAAATATGAGCAACAGCATGAAGCTGCAAGGGCACAAGTTTAGTCATTCTCCCCCTTTTGCATGCAGCAAGCGGTACTGTTCAGAGTACCAGTGGCTGCATGCAAAAGGAGATAAGCATGCATCCACTTCCTCAAATCTGAACCAAGTAGTGTCTGTGTATATATCTTGTGACAAAATGAAACAAGTTCTTTCAGCGGACTATGAACAGGAAGGTTGTTTGTTTAGACATTTTTCAAGTTAATTAGAAAATTATCATTTATACAAATACATGTGCATCAAAGTTGCAAAAACGCCAGTATGGTGTAAAAGTTCAAGGGAAAGCAGGAGTAACAGCAAATAGAAAGAGGAAGTATAGATGTGAGGAATGGTGACCTAAGTGTGTTGTCAAACAGCACAATACAACATAGCACCAGAATATTTGAATAATGCACAGAAACAACTCAATAGGGAGCCTGGAATGTGTAATACTGGTCAGGTAATGCAATTATGGGAAAACAAACACAGATCAACATAAAATCTATACCAAGAAACACAAAAAAATGTTACAATGTTGCTTGAAGTTGAATGCTTTCCAGCCACACGTTACAAAATATTTCACACAGTATATGGATCACTGCTTGGAAAATGAACAGCTCAAAATTTCTGCAAATCAACGGAACTCATATGGATGCAGGATTTTATAGACACTGTCTCTCTTTATTTTCTTGACAGATGTAGGGGGAGGTCGAGGAATGGGTTCCGGGGGCCTTTCCTTCTTAGGGGGGTTCCAGTTCTTAAACCTTTTCTCTCCTGTATCCCCACTCTCCCTGCAAACAGACAAGAGTTGGGTCGTCGAGGATCAGAACTTGTGACATTACGTTCTGCACAAGAGGTCCTTGTGCCAACTTCGGCCGCAGCTGTGGTAGACATCTGCCTTAGGACCTTATGCACACATGTACACTGTATGTAAAAACTCAAACCAACTGATTTTATTGACTACACCATGTCACTGGGAGGCCCTGAAAATGGTGAAGCACAAATGATATGTGGAGCAGATAGTCATGGTGCTAAATATATATCTGAAATTAAGTGATCATCAAATGCACTAGCAAACAACACAAACACCAGCAGTGTCTCAAACACAACATCAGCCTAATTAAAATTTACACAATGCAACAAAGTAAAACCTGTGACCATCACAGCAAATATCTTAATACGGCCACTGGTGCGTTCTGTCTGACACCCACACTAGTTAATGGAAGCAAGAAGAGGTGGAAGGGATGAGTGCTCAAGAAAAATAGACAGAGGAAGAGACAGAGAGAAAAAAAAAAAACCTTTGTCAAGAAAGATAGTAGATTTCAGTCATCACACGGTTCCACTGGGTTTTTGTCTGACTCTGAACCATGGGCAAGCTGCACATGGAACTCTCCATTAACCTTTTTAGAAATTTCATATTTGTCCATTGCACGATTCTGTCTCCTGTTTACAAGAGTGTCATTTGCAGTGTATTCAGAATTGTCACTTCCTGGGTACATGACAGCAAAAGCGCGGTCAACGTGAGGGGCCAGGTGTTGGCGGTTTTGATAGCGATTGCTATACCCCTCTTCATTCACATGGAACATGGGCAGAGGATGCCTGCAGACGGAACAGACACAGCTGTCTTAACACCCTGGTGCATGTAGCCATTGGTTCTGTTAGCAGCCACCGGTACTGGTGGGTACATGCACAAGGGGGTTAACAACAACACACAACCTAGATAAGAAGCAGAAGGCAAAATGTTAAGCTCTGCACAACAACCCACAACCTGCATCAACAGACGGAAAGGGAAAACAGTCATAACTGCCTTAGCACCGAACTGCTCATAGTGATCACTTTGAGTTACTCCCATCTGAGCCAAATTTGATTGAAAACTTAAAAAAAAAAAAAAAAAAAACTTTCATAAAAATACAATTCTATCAAAAATTGGCATTTTACACACATTTGCTGACCTTTTGTGACCCTTGACCTTCCTGATGGGTCATCCAAATTAGTATGCATAGATAGGTCTTACCATCAGGTATCTTTGTACCAAGTTTGGGTTTGAAGTTGTGAATAGTACTTAGAAAAAAAACAAACATCTTTTGTCAAAATATGGCTTTTCTTTTTTTTAACCTATTTCCTGATCTCTTGTGACCCTTGACCTTTCCAAGGGATCAACCAAATTAGTATGCATTTGATGCTCTTACCATCAGGTGTCATTGTACCAAGTTTGGGTTTGAAGTTGTGAATAGTATTTGAGAACAAATCAATTTTGTCCAAATAAGGTTATTTTTGACTTATTTCTTCATCCCCTGTGACCTTGACCTTTGAGAGAGGTCACT
This sequence comes from Semisulcospira habei, assembly GCA_036245525.1. Lineage (NCBI taxonomy): Eukaryota > Metazoa > Mollusca > Gastropoda > Semisulcospiridae > Semisulcospira > Semisulcospira habei. The sequence continues at coordinate 33,249,184 of BTPG01000008.1, read as the reverse complement.
CAAATTGATATGTTTAGAAAGGTCTTGCCACAAAGTATCATTGGGCCAAGTTTTAAGACTGTGGCTTGAATAGTCTTCGAGAAAATGCCAGCGTTAAAGTTTACCACGTCCGACTGCGGACGTCCAACTGCGGACGGCCGACCACTGGCCCAGAACATAGACTCACTTTTGCTTCACCCGTGAGCCAAAAATGTCATGTTCAGTAGCAAGAAGTAAAAAAAGGAAATTAACCACCAAAAGCAAAATATACATTTGGCAGTGCTACCTTACCAAAAGATGCAAACAATGCAAGAACAAAAAGTTAGTGCACACCCAATTAGTAACATAAGAGCTAACGGATGTACATCATGCAGGAGATGACTGAGAAGTACTGGTCACAACATTAGCATTGATCAGTCTTTGAAAAAGTGCTCTTAAGTGTGTCATGAACATGATGAAAAAATTCTGCAGCATATAATAACAATGAATTACTATTACAAACCAAACTATATCTATACATAGCAAAGCACCTGCACATCGCACATCTAAAATCACTGTCATTTGACAAAAATAGTTTGAACATTGCCAGCAGTTTACACAGCAAAGCATGCCCACACCTGTCCCCTGAACCCATAGTCAGAAACAATCTTTAAAATAAGTTATCATACAAAAGCAAATTCTGACAAGTCTTTTGTAAGTACCCTGATTTAAATCGATGACGATGGACACTTTGAATAGTAATAGGATGCTGGATAGATGATTTTATAAATTGGATCGACGTGTAGTGGTGTTTGGCCAAGTGCTTTTCCCATGCGAAAGTTAAAGTTTGGATCGTGTACCACCCTCTGGAATATCACCCCTGTGTCAAACAGGACCTCACGGTTGGCATTGCTTGACATTGGTCTGGTGATGCAGAACAGAAAAAAAAAAAAATCCTAAATTTTGCAAAGAATGTATAAGTTTTATGATAAAGAATGAACAAGCTGCTATTCATTAGTAGTTTTCAGTGCAAGAATATACATCACTTGTTACAAATCTCTGCATGAATATAAATCACTTGTTACATTTTTGTAAGTTAACATTTTGTCTTTAATTGATAAATTTGCAGAAAAGTGCATTAAAGGACACACGAATGCAAAATTTTACATAGCAAGATACCAATAAATCACACCAAGACAACAAGCATGTCACTCCACTTTGCAATACTCTCTGAGGGCAATGTCTCTTTGCTGAAAGTTAAAAAATGTCTTCACCGGCCCCCAAGGCCAGCCTGATCTATGGCTCCATCTTATCATGTAGGCTATTCGGTGGCACTGTCTCAGATGCAGGCAGCTGTGATATGTCACAGTTTGTCACCACATACCATGATTCTCAGGTTAACCCTTATCATTCGGAATACACCAGTGTGTGTGAAATAAGTTTGACTAAAATAATTCAAGGGTGGTGCCAGAATAGCTTGGCGCCTCGAGGCGCCAAGCTATTCTGGCACTACCCTTGAACTAAAGCCCTTGGTCTATATCCTTATTTGAAGCTTTTAGCCTCAGTATGATATGGGTTAGCCCAATTAGTTCCAACTCCCTATGGCAGGAGATGAATCGACCATAATTCAAGGGTAGTGTCAGATTAAATTTGCACCATCAGGTGTCAAGGTAATCCGGCACTACCCTTGAATTATAATGGTCAATCCATCTCCTGCAACTGCAACACAGTCGTTAAGTGACATCCAGAAAGTGAGAAATTGAAGCTTGGACTTAAATGGGTTAACTCCTTCACTCTCTAAATTTTGTCTTTTAAATTAAAAAATTTAAAGGAAAATTCAATTACGTATAATCCGATCAATTCATAAAACATGGATATACAGTCAGCAAGAGACACAAAACCTCATGAGCCCCTACATATGTGGGGCTCATGATGTTCTTTTCCTCTCACAGCTAGGTTGTGTACTCATTTTTCCGACAGTGAAGGGGTAAAACAAAAACACCATCGTGTGATGTGAAATTAGTTTTATAGTTTACTGCCATATGTTTCCATGTAAAAAAACAATAAAACATTGGAATTTGTCTTGATGCCAGTTACTAAGACTAAAATAACACACACACCCACACCCACACCCACACACAGAGTGAACTCTAAAATATGATTTTCATGCTAAATATTAAGCAAACACTTGTATTAAACACAGCGAACGGGCACACGTTAACTGATTCAGTTATAAGCTGACTGTACACATTTTGACAAGTTCTCACTCGCCGCTCGCACTCTCTCCAATCAGTCCAACTGATCAGAGAGAGCGCGGACAGCCAGAGGGAAAAAAATGTTGCGAAATCTGCTGGTCGTAGTACTGATGGACCTGTACCTATGCCCTGATGGTAAAAGTTGGGAACGCTCAATGCCAGGGTGGATGGAATCATTGGAGATAAGACTTGCTCTACGTAAGAGACGCTGCTGGTACAGTTGAGTCCAGGCTAGGAAGATCTCTGCCTATGATTTTTGAAGCGGTCTTGACCACCCTGCTCAGTCTGATTTTCTCTTTGGCTGTGATGGAACCATACCAAACCATGATCAAAAAGGTGAGCAAGCTCTCAATCACAGCTCGGTAAAATTGCATCAACATGTGGGCACTGAGAGTGAGACCAAAACTTTTCAGACGTCGCAGGAAGAACAAGTGCTGCTGTGCTTTTTGGATGATGAGACGAGTGTTTTCCTCCCACTTAAGGTCACATGACAGGGTAATGCCAAGAAACTTAAAGTTCTGGACAGTTTCAATGATTTCACTATTGGTGTTTTGGGGTGTTTTGCACTTGTAGCTGCCTGCATCCATGACTGACAGCAATAGCCCACATTACGCGATCATGCCCTCTAAGCAGATTTGTACATGTGTGCAACCCTACTTCAAATACACATACAAAGGTGGCCAAATGAAGGCGCCTGTTGCCAGTTGCAGGAAACTTTTCCAAGGGAACAACTGCCAACCAAATGTCCATCTGCATTACTGTGAGATTTTTGCGTGGGGCTATATAATTGCTCAAAGGCGTTAGGACTATGACAGATCGGCGCTGATTATTAATAATAATAATAATAATTCCGGTATTTATAATGCGCTTATCTTATAATAATTATAACTCTAAGCGCGCACTCACAACTCGCGCACGCATGCGCACGCTTTAGACGACTCACGTACAACAAATGGTGAAATATATTGCGACAGTCATCTTTAAGAATAAGAGTACTTTATTATCTCGAAAAGAGAAATTCGGTTGTGGTACATTTATAACAAGAGAAGGCACGGGGGCCGAAAGTGCTGAGTTTGGTGCGGGGGATGTGGAGACGGAGAGGGTCGGAGGCGGAGCGGAGGGAGCGGGAAGGAGTGTAGGGGTGAAGTAAGTTGGAAAGATAGGCAGGAGCGCAGTTGTTCAGGGATTTATAGCAGAGAGACAGAATCTTGTATTGGATACGCTGTGGGATGGGAAGCCAGTGAAGAAGTTTGAGCAGGGGTGTGATGTGGTCGGATGTTTTCTTTCTGAGGACGAGGCGGGCAGCATTGTTCTGGATGCGCTGGAGAGTGGAAGTGGTAGAGTGAGGGAGGCCGGAAAGGAGAGAGTTGCAGTAGTCAATACGAGATAGAATGAGAGAGACAGCAAGTTTGGTGGCAGCTTCGGTGGTGAGGTATTTTCTGATCTGACTGATGCGGCGGAGGTGAAAGTAGCATGCCTGGGCAGTGGCGGAGACGAAGCTGGTCATGGTAAGAGAGGAATCAAGAATAACGCCAAGGTTTTTGGCCGAGTCACTGAGGGAGATGGGGGTGCTGTCGAGTTGAAGGTGGAGAGAGGGAGGGAGCTGGGAAAGTTTCTGGCGAGTGCTTACCAACATGGCTTCCGTTTTGTCGTCGTTCAGTTTAAGCTTGTTTGCTGTCATCCAGTTTTTCACGTCTTCATAGCAGTCAGCCGTGCGAGTCAGTAGTGACTGAGTGTTGTCGAGTTTGTCTTTGTCTAGTAGTTGTGAGTCGTCAGCGTAGAGGTGGTGGCGTATGTGGTGAGACTGTATGATGTTGGACAGGGGGGGAGGTGTAGAGTGTGAAAAGGACCGGGCCCAGGAAAATTGAAAATTACCTGCAACTCAACCTTGCTTAGTGGCTGGTGGAGGACTAAGCTCGCTCATGCAACTGGCCCCTGGTCCCCAATGGCCTCTAAAAATGTTGCTGGGTAAGCTGGAAACTACTTTACACTTGTCCCCTAGACTTCCACAACATTTGGCCATCCCAGTTTAAGTGCTTTGCTAATGAAGAATTTCTCCTTCAGTTGTACATGATCAACTGTAGTAATGTACCAATATAAACTTAATTTACATTCGATCACGGCCAACACACTTCAGCTGAATCTGTTGTGAAACCACATTTTGAAAAAAGTATGGCATTTAATTTTTTTAACAAATGAGTATGACTTCTACTACATGAGGTAAGTATTATCAGCTGATAGGATGAAATCAACAACTGCATGATAAGGCTAAGCCAGTTTGATAAATTTGTGAAATATAGCAAAAGGTTACATTTCTGACAATACAGTCTATAATCTATAAGTATGCAGCACATGTAGTTCAGGTAACATGTTGTAACTTTCGTCAACCGGTAATGTTCAATTGACCTAGCTTGAAGGTTTCATAATGACTTAACAAGATGGGATGAACCAAAACCCACAAAGTCCCTTTTATATGAGAGCTGTCTTCGCTGTCAAGGAACTTTACCTTTGTCTTTGACTTGATTTTGATGTTGAAATGTCTCCTTTTGAAAAAGTCTCACAGTGCCAATGCGTCATAGTGAACTCTATAAGGGGTGCGCGCAGTGCATATGCATCATTGATTTGTCAAACGTCACTTGTCAAGACATATTTTTTGTTTTTACGAAATTTTATATTTAACGTGATATGAGTTTCGCTTTCACTTCAAGACTTGAGAAAATGGTGACAAAACTAGAATTTCACATAACAATCTTGCTATAATTTGTGTGAAATCAGGTTGACTTTATCTAGCTACATGATGTAGAAAGTACACCTGCAAACTCTTCTGAAAGCGTGTTGATGTGTGCGCATGTGTGTGCCTGTTGGAGATGCGCGCATATGTATGTGAGAGAGACAGTGAGCGAGAGAGAGAATTACGTCAGATTTAGAGTATGTCTGCATGGTGTCGGAGTTGCTTCTTTTACATCACCGCCACCGTCTGACTTTCTTCAGATGTCAAGGTTTTTTTACTATTTTAATTTTTTAAAAGAATTAATTTTTATGGATAAAGTTGAAAGGGTACAAAGCTGGCTAACAAACTCATCCAAAGTCTTTCTACAATAATAAAATAATAATTAATTACGGTATTTATAATGCGCTTATCTTATAATAATTATAACTCTAAGCGCGCACTCACAACTCGCACACGCATGCGCACGCTTTAGACAATGACTCACGTAACACAAATAGTGAAGATACATTACGACGGTCAGCTTGGGGTGGGGAGTGTGGTGATATAGTGCTAGAACTGTTGAAAGAGGTGAGTTTTGAGGGTGGACTGGAAGGAGGAGAGCGAGTGTTTGTGACGGAGAGAGAGTGGGAGAGTGTTCCAGGTAGATGGACCGTATACTGAGAAGGAGCGGGGGCCGAAAGTGCTGAGTTTGGTGCGGGGGATGAGGAGGCGGAAAGGGTCGGAGGCGGAGCGGAGGGAGCGGGGAGAAGTGTAGGGGTGAAGTAAGTTGGAGAGATAGGCAGGAGCGTAGTTGTTCAGGGATTTGTAGCAGAGAGACAGAATCTTGTATTGGATGCGTTGGGGGATGGGGAGCCAGTGAAGGAGCTTGAGCAGGGGAGTGATGTGGTCGGATTTTTTCTTTCTGAGGACGAGGCGGGCAGCATTGTTCTGGACGCGCTGGAGAGTGAGAGTGGTGGAGTGAGGAAGGCCGGAAAGGAGAGAGTTGCAGTAGTGGATGCGAGATAAGATGAGAGAGACAGTGAGTTTGGTGGCAGCTTCGGTAGTGAGGTATTTTCTGATCTGACTGATGCGGCGGAGGTGGAAATAACATGCCTGGGCCGTGGCGGAGACGAAGCTGGTCATAGAAAGAGAGGAATCGAGGATAACGCCAAGGTTCTTGACCGAGTCAGAGAGGGAGATGGGGGTGCTGTCGAGTTGAAGGTGGAGAGAGGGAGGGAGCTGGGAAAGTTTCTGGCGAGTGCCTACCAGCATGGCTTCCGTTTTGTCGTCGTTCAGTTTGAGCTTGTTTGCTGTCATCCAGTTTTTCACGTCTTCGTAGCAGTCAGCCATGCGAGTCAGTAGTGTCTGAGTGTTGTCGAGTTTGTCTTTGTCTAGTAGTTGTGAGTCGTCAGCGTAGAGGTGGTGGTGTATGTGGTGAGACTGGATGATGTTGGACAGGGGGGAGATGTAGAGTGTGAAAAGGACCGGGCCCAGGATGGACCCCTGTGGAACGCCGCAGGAGAGCCTGACTGGGTTGGAGGAGACGCCGTCGATGGTGACGGACTGCTGTCTGTCGGAGAGGTAGGAGAGAAACCAGGAGTGAGCAGAGTCAGTATGCCAAAGGAGTGGTGAAGGCGGTGGAGGAGGATAGAGTGGTCTATGGTGTCGAAGGCGGCAGAGAGATCGAGTAGCGTAAGAAGGGAGATGTTGCCCGAGTCAGTGGAGAGAAGCAGGTCATTAAGGATATGTAGAAGGGCTGTTTCAGTGCTGTGATGTTTGCGATAGGCAGACTGGAAGGGGCTGAGGAGGTTGTTGTCGGCGAGGTGGAGGTTGAGTTGGTTGAGGACAACCTTCTCAAGAAGCTTGGACAGGAAAGAGAGATTGGAGACTGGGCGGTAGTTCTTGAGTTCGTTTGGGTCGAGTTTGTGTTTTTTTAGGAGAGGACGGACGATGGCGGACTTGAAGATATCGGGGATGGAGCCATTCTCTAGAGATGTGTTGATGATGTCAGTAATGAAGGGCAAAAGTTTTGGGAGGCCGTCCCGGTAGAGGGAAGCTGGGAGGGGGTCTAGTTCGCAGGTTTTGAAAGGCATGGACTTTATGGTCTTGAGGACTTCATCCTGAGAGACGGGGCGGAAGGACGAGAGGGGAGTGCTGGAAAAGGTGGGGTCAGGAAGGCAAGGCGGAGAAGGCAGAGTGTCGAGTGTTTTGCGCAGAGTTTGGATTTTGTCAGAGAAATAGGAGGAAAAAGTGGACGGAAGTTCTTCTTTGCTGTGTGTGTTGGGAAGAGGAGAGTCTTTAGAAGTGCCTAGGAGTGTGTTCATGGTAGCGTAGAGGGTTTTGGAAGAAGTGGATTCCAGGATTTTGTTTTGAAGGTGTTTGCGTTTGGAGTCAGAGATCATTCTGCAGACTTTGGATCTGATGGTTTGGAAGATCTCTCTGTGAACGGTGAGGTCAGATGAGCGCCAGCGGCGTTCCGCTTGTCGACGCTCGCGCTTGGCCTCAGCTATGTCGTCAGTGAGCCAGGGGGAGGGGAGTCGGTTGGGTATGGAACAGGTGGTGACAGGGGCATGGGTGTCTAGAAGTTTTCGAAGGGAGGAATCAAAATGGGATGCAAGATCGGGAGAGGAGGCGGGGTCCAAGAGAAGGTCGACAGCTTCGTCGAAGAAGTTCTCTCGGTTGACAGACAAACTAGCTATATCCAAAATTTCAAGTAAATATACCACAAAAATTACGGACTCAAATCTGGGTCAACCGACTTTCTATAAACGGTCTTTTTTGTCCTCAAAGAGACACCCAATTACAATATGCTCAGAGGCTCTCTTATCCACCCCTTGAATAAAGTATTTTGCCATGTTTCAAGCTTGTGCATACAGCAATATCGGACATTCTGTTGTTTACATACATACGCACACACACACACACATACATGCGCACATACGGCGCTTCGCACCAAATGTACGTTCAGCAGCAAGGTTAGCATAACCAGACATGACGTAATTTTTATCTTGTTACTTCAGGTGTCGGAGGTTTAGGCCCGCCCGCCTTTGACATCATGTTCATGCTATTAAATTCGCCCCACCACCACCCATCCTAAAAAGTCCCTTCTATAAATAGAAGGGACTTAAATAACAAATACACAGACTTCAATGAACTAAAATCAGTCTGGCATCATAGGAAGGTTATGTGGATATTCCCAAAACCATGTCATTGTCTTAAGGTCAAAGCACTGAGAGGCACTGTGATTTCAAAACCATGAAACAGCTCTAGGAATGACTTCTTTACGTTCCCTAGGGTCCTAGCCCTTTACTAGACACAATGCCTATCCTGCCCAAGCTCTCCTAACATTCGTTAATTTCAAGTAATAAGTATGCGTTCATATTTTCATGTTTTGACAAGATAGTCTCTCTTGTCTGCATCCTTAAAACCAAGTGCGTGTTTGAAGTGTTGCAAACAGCCATGGATTTGGAAAGGCAAGCCATTTTAGCACCGAACAGTCAAACTGAGACTGATCTGCACTCGCGGGTATTGATTATACACCGCAGCATAAAATGCAGCCTCAGGCCATAAAACTTGTTTTTCCAGATCTTTTATGGTCGTTAGCACTGAGAACACACACACAAAAGATGGAAAAGTCCTTATGGTTCATGTGTATGACCGATTCACACATGTCTGACAATAAGTAAAGGGATGGCTAACAAAATCCATGTTTTCTCAAAATGTAATCAGTTTTCACACATCTGTGAAACCCCCATGACCCTTGACCTATGCGATGAGTCGACTAAATTAGGATACATAGGAAGGTCTTCTCAGCTACCTTTGCGTCAAATTTGATTGAAAAGTTTGCAAAAATGTTGAGAATACCTACAATTTTATCAACAAGGCAAAGCCCTTATGGCTCACGTATATGACGGATCCACACATCTGACAATAAGTACAATTATTGGCATTTTATACACTTTCCTTGACCTCCTGTGACCCTTGACCTTTTATGAGGGGTCATCCAAATTATTAGTATGCATAGATAGGTCTTGCCATCAGGTATCTCTGTAGCAAGTTTGGGTTTGAAGTTGTGAATAGTAATTGAGAAAAAAAAATTCTTGTCAAAATATGGCTATTTTTTGCCTAATTCCTCAGCTCTTGTGACCCTTGACCTTTCTGAGGGGTAATCCAAATTAGTATGCACAGATAGGTCTTACCATCAGGTATCTCTGTAGCAAGTTTGGGTTTGGAGTTGTGTTTAGTAATTGAGAAAAAAACATTTCTTGTCAAAATATGTTTTTTTTTTATTTTTTTACTTATTTCTTGAGATCTTGTAACCCTTGGCCTTTCCGAGGGGTCATCTAAATTTGTATGCATAGATAGGTCTTACCATCAGGTATCTATGTAGCAAGTTTGGGTTTGAAGTTGTGAAAAGTATTTGAAAAAAAAAACAACAGCATCTTTTGTCAAAATATGGTGATTTTGGACCTATTTCTTGAGCTCGTGACCCTTGACCTTTCCGAGGGATCAACCAAATTAGTATGCATAGAAAGGTCTTACCATCAGGTATCTTTGTACCAAGTTTGGGTTTGAAGTTGTGAATAGTATTTGAGAAAAAAACATCTTTTGTAAAAATATGGCTATTTTGGACCTACTTCCTGAGCTCTTGGGACCCTTGACCTTTCTGACGAATCAACCAAATTTGTGTGTGTATAACGGTCTTACCATCAAGTATCTTTGTACCAAGTTTGGGTTTGAAGTTGTGAATAGTATTTGAGAAAAATTAATTATGTCCCAAAATAGCTATTTTTTAATATATTTCCTGATCCCCTGTGACCTGACCTTTGTGAAAGGTCACTGAAATTGGTATTTTTAGAAAGGTCCTGCCACAAAATATCCTTGGGCCAAGTTTGAAGACTGTAGCTTGAATAGTCTCCAAGAAAATGCCAATGTTAAAGTTTACCATGGATGATGGCGGATGGACGACAGACGGATGACCACTGGCCCAGTACATAGACTCACTTTTGCTTCGCACGTGAGCCAAAAACATGCATGGGCCCAAATGCACCCATAATTGAACTGTCATGCTCTGCATTTTCAGCTAGCCTGTTCTGAATGGCTGCAGTAGGCATTCCTAATTTATGGGCAGGCTCACAATATTCACTATCTGTATCTTGAAACTGTACTGGGATGATTTATTCTACTATAATTCATTAATTTACATCACTGTTTCATGAAATAATTGTAAAATCAGTATGTCTATACACACCTGTGCTAGCTTTTTCATAAAGTTACGTAATAGAGAACCAATTTAGCCGGCGTAAGCCATCAGGGACACCAAAATAATGGGAAGGAACTCTGCACTACCTTTATAAGAGTACAAACTTGAAATCTGCAGAGGTACTCACAGACTGGACATGTCAGGATGTCACTGCCTTACTCCAAACGAAGTGCCATCTTTTGCCAAGCACAAAAAGACAGATTTTCCCTCAGGATTGTTTTTGATATAATGCACAATAACATTGTTAGTGACATTTTTGATTACTTAAAAAAAAAAAATATTGTGTGACTGAATAACGTCATGTAATCTTGTAAAGAAAATGTGGAGTTCCTTTCCCTTACTTTAGCATCCCTGATGGCTTAGGATGACTAAACTGTCTCACTATTACACTCTTTAGTTTTAAAAAAAAAGCTAGCACATGCTTGTATCCACATACTGATTTTACAATTATTTCATGTAACGGCGATGCAAATTAACAAATTATATTAGAATAAATCATCTCAATACAGTTTCAAAATACATACAGTAAATATTGTGAGCCTGCCCACAAAACTAGGAATGACTACTACAGTCATTCAGAACAGGCTAGCTGAATGCTCGTTAGATTATGTGACTGAGCTCAGAAACTCACAAGCAGCCTATTTGTAACACATGTGTGTACACACACAACCGCCCCCCCCCCCCACCCCGCAAAAAAACAACAACAAAAAACAAACAAAAAAACTCTCAAAATCCAGCACTTTACAACAAAACTATTGTTTCACAAGAATGGCACAGCCCTTAAGACTCATGAGTATGACCAGTCCACGTTATCAGTCTGACCCATGTGACCTTGACCTAACAGGTCCCTGAAATGAGGAAGTGTTCAGGTGTCTTAATAAGTAAAGTGTTGATTTTTGTACCAGCAAAACCTATGGTTACACACATTTGCAGATCTCTTCTGACCTTGACCTTCCCAAGGGGTCATCCATAGTAATGCATAGGAAGGTTTTACTCTCGGCTATCTCTGTACCATGTCTGGGTGTGAAGCTGTGAATAGTGTATGTGAGAAAAAATAAATATGGCAATTTTTTATGTATTTCCTGATCTCTAATAACCCTTGACCTTTCCAAGGGGTCATCCAAAACAGCATGCATAGGAAGGTTTTATCATCAGGCATCTTTGCACCAACTTTGGGTTTGAAGCTGTGAATAGTATTTGTGAAAGAATAAATTTTGTCAAAATATGGCTATTTTGCATCTATTTCGTGATCCCCTGTGACTTTGACCTATGAAAATGGTCACTGAAATGGATATGTTTAGAATGGTCTTGCAACAATGGATATGTTTAGAATGGTCTTGCAACAAAGTATCCTTGGAACACATTAAAAGACTGTGGCTTAAATCATCTCTGAGAATATGCCAATGTTAAAGTTTACCACAGATGCCGGCAGATTTGACGGCAGATGGCAGGATGACTCTCAACACCCTGTCTTATAAAAGACACTCGGAAAACACCTGTTCAAACGTGTGTCGCCTGTGACATTACAAGTCGACTTTTGCTGCATACTTACAGATAATAGGCTTATGCTCCCACCAGTGTCATATTCAGAAAATATAAAAACTGATACACCAGTTTGAAGACATCTCAGAATTGTTGGATTTCTGAAAGAGATTAAGCAGCGAACTGACAGGAGTCTAATTCAGGACATCAGGCACTTTATAACTTTCTAGTGGGAAACGCTTATACACACCTGACGGTATTGAAATGGCCTGGATCGGTTGTTAGGACCTTATCCATTTTCTGCTTGTAGGTGATATTATCAACATTTTCTCTCTCAGTCTCCTGCAATTACAAAACAAAGCACAATTTCAATTCATCAGCAATAGTAAGCACCTTCTAGTGCTAAAGCTATGGGTGACAAATTAAGGTTGTTGACAGACCCCAGCAAAAAATCTGAACCCCATGAGATAGCTCTGGAAATGTTTCCACTGGGATCCCCACCATTTACTCAACACAACGCCGATTCCACCCTAGCTTTCCTCACATATATCGTCGCCATCATTTAAATAAGTATAGACTTGAGTATAGACTTGTATTTTGTGCCTTGAAAAAGAAGTCTCTCCTGATTGCAGCCATACAACCAGGTGTTTGTTTAAAGGATGATAAACAGACATGGATATTAAAAGAACTGCCACTTTTTTTATTTTTTAACCAAACTGTCAAATTTAGATGGGCTTGTGATCATGGATTTCTAAGATCGAGACATCTATGTGAAGCTTTTGCCTGTTCCTGTGAGTTTCTTGTTGAAAGTGCCCAAATTCCAAGGCTCAACAGCCATTTGTATAGGGTCAGTAACATCAAAGACAGTGTAATATAAGACAAAGCACTCGGCCCGAAAGAGCGAAGATGCGTTTTGAGAGTTATCTCCCTTACTACCATGCTGCGACGGGCTGACTGAGCAAAGTGAAGTGTGGGGGAGACTCACAAAGCAATTGATTCTCAAACGCAACAAGCAAAGTTATATCAGCATATCATTCTTCCGCTTTCCCAAGGAAAAAAAAAAGGTAAGCTAATCACTTTTAGCTTTTTTGCATACACTTATGACTAGAGAATAATTGAATGGCATACAGGATGAGTGGTCTATCTGAGAAAAAAAAAAGATTTTGAGATCGGGTTGCCGGGCAATACGCAAGCATAGGTCTCGCATGTGACGAAAGTATACGAGTGATATGTGAACAGACATCTGTTAAAAATAATTTTAATTATCTTTGGGTTTGAATCTGGGAATTTCTCCGGTTCTTCTCAGCATTTGACACGCTTGGCAGTCACCTTTTCGGTCCGAAGTGGTAAATTGGTCTGACTGCAGTTAGAACCTAGCTCTCCACGAGTTCCAAGAAATGTTATCAGTTGGAAAGTGGCCTAACTAACATTTAGATCCAAAGAAATTATGCGTCCTTAGTATTTTCTTTCGGATGTATAAGTGATCCATCTGTACATAGAATAGTTCTCCTCTCCACAAATGTTGGGTTAACTCAAGATAGATCTAATCATCTGTGCCGCTTGTGCACAGCTAATACAACATTAGAGAGGGGAAACATGTTGCAGGCTGAACTGTTCTCACGAACTAGAACTACAGATTAAAGCCTTAGGTGATGTTTTAATAGTTCAATTTCATTCAGCGTTTGTTATTTTCCCAACAGATGTGAGAAATGAGTGCAGAACACTTGAAGGGAAGATTTGTTGAGACTGCCACCTGCAGAGCTGCATTCACGAGCCTACAGGTTATGCAGTGTCCATTTTGAAGACAGCCAGTTTGTGTGTCACGGAAAGGCACAGGTTGTTGTGGGATGCTGTGTCAACTTTGTTTTCTATGCCCAAACCACCCTCAAAAGTGACAGCAAAGAGACAGCCATCCAGGAAGAGAGATGCTGCTACACGTGTCACTTCAGCCAGGTAATATAAATAAATAAATAAATAAATAGTTAATATAATATGTAAACCTCTCAAATATGTAAGTTTAACTCCCTACAAAACAAAAACAAGACGAGGATTTCATCTCAAAGACTACCATATTGTTAGGAGCTCAGATGCGTGTTTTTTTTCTTAACATTAAGAGTTGTTCATATTTTTAGGCTTATTATGCTGCTCCATTTCCCTCCTCACTAAGCCAACCTCTGATCAACACACGTCGGCGCACACAAATAACGACGGACACACGGCGCCTCCCGCCACTAGTACGCTTTGTGGGCTCGTGTAGCGACAGGAATCCATCTCCTACTCTAACCCACCATCTGATTCACACACACTTACTTACTTACGCCTGTCACCCCTACCCGGGTATAGGCCGTCGATGAGAGACCTCCAGCAACTCCTGTCCTGTGCTTCTCCTTCGATTCTACTCCAGGTGGTTCCCAGTCTCTTGATGTCTGCTTGGAGGTCTCGACGCCAGGAGTTTCTCGGCCTACCTCTTTTCCTCTTTCCCTGGGGGTTCCATGACAATGCCTGCCTAGTGATACTGGAAGCTGGCTTTCTCAGACTGTGACCGATCCATCCCCATCTTCTTCGCCCAATTTCATTCTCTGCTGTTATCTGCTCTGTTCTCTCCCAGAGTCTGACGTTGCTGATCTTCTCTGGCCAGTGGATTTTCAAAATTCTTCTAAGGCAACTGTTCATGAAGGTCTGTACTCTGTTGACTGTGGTTTTTGTCAATCTCCATGTCTCTGCTCCATATAGGAGAACTGCTTTTACATTGGAGTTGAAAATCCGGACTTTGGTGTGTTGTGACAGCTCTCTGGAACTCCACACTTTTTTCAACTGGAGAAAGGCTGCTCTGGCTTTACCGATTCGTGCTCTGACATCTGCATCAGTGCCGCCTTTTTTGTCTATGATGCTCCCGAGATAGGTGAAGGACTCCACCTCCTCCAACGGGGTGCCAGCAAGCAAGCAAGACTGGTTCTTCCCTGGTTGCGTTGATTCACACACACTGGCACACAGAAATAAAGACGGACACATGGTGATTCCCACCATTCGTAAGCTTTGTGGTATGGTGTAGCATAGCTATTTTGAAGAAGAATGATAGTCATTAGTCCCATGACGCCGTGTTCATAGTGACGACTCGATGTTATACGTCACTCATCTCAGTACTAACATTTGACGTATCAGAGAATCAACTTTGCAATTTTCTTGCTGATTTTCACGCCTAGAGCTTACAGGTCACAATTTGTCCTAATCCTACACCAGGGCTGGGACAAACAGCAGGCTTATGCAAACACTGTTTATGGAAAATCATGTGGGTATTAATGAGAAGATATTTTTTTTCGTAAAAGAAAAATTAAGTTAGGTTAGCTGTTTTACAAATGACTTCAAAAAAGAGGTGCAGAAAACTGTCTGATTTTCACACCTAGGGCGTATATTATACAGGTCACAATTGACCCAATTATACCCAAAAGCCAAGACAAACTGCAGGCTTATGTAAATACCGTATACAAAACATCATGTGATTATTAATGAGAATATTGTTTTTTCATAAAACAGATTCAATTGTTTTAAGATTAACCCATATAATTTATGGAATTTATCTAAAAAAATTGAAAATATATTTTTTCCAAAAATATTTAATTATCACTCAAAAAGTTCTAGAGGTGCAATGCTGGTTAAAGAATTCATTCAATATGTCCCTTTTATCTAGCCATACGCAAAATATCTAGTAAAAATAAGAAAAATTACGGGCTCCAGTGTGGAACAACTGTTTTTTGTGAAATGGCCATTTTCTCGCCAATGAGCATTTTAATGAAAACATCGAAACAAAAAAGGTCCTGAGATAATTCTTTTAGGGACAATATCCTAAAATTTTAAGCTTTTCCATTCACAAACGTGGGCTCTAGTCACTGTCACATATATACACACACACGATGCTTTGGCGCCCAAAAGATGTTCTCTAGCAAGGTATGAGAGTTGTTTTCAGAACTGTAATCTTAAAAACTGTTTATCATTAAATTCAGTTGGCCATGCAAAATGTACATTCTTATGATTTTTCGATGACATGTTTGTTTTGTCTCAGTGTGTGTGTGTGCGTGTGTAAGTCAGTCACATAAAATAGGAATTGTTTTGAGTTGTCGATTTGAGTAAAGGTGAGGTGGTTTATCAGCATGTCATAAAATGATTTAATGCATGGTCACTTTATGTGTGCAGATGAGTCCAGTGGAGAAACCAATACTGAGGTGGAGGGAACAGCAGCAAGCAGGGGCAGATTGGGGGGAGAAGGGGGTCCCCCCCTCCCCAGGCGAGAAATTCTTTACCGGCAATACTATAACAAAGTTTCTTTTTGTTTCCCAGGGTCACCCTGGTCCCTGTTGCTTGTTATTTTGGCGAGAGTTGTACTCGTCCCTTTGTTGTTTGATTTTTCAGCCACTTAGGAGATCTTTTTGCATCAGGTCGAATGGCCCAAAGTTGGAAAAACCCCCATCCCTCCTGGTAACTGATCCACCCCTCGCAAGAGGTGGTCAGTCCAGTGATTTACAAGAAAGCAGGCTTTCAAGAGGAATCTGAAAACTGTGCGCCAGACCGTACCGCCAAAAAGAATATAAGGTGCAGGAGAAAGACGACTACAAACAGAAAAGAAAAAGACATTAAATACCCAAAGACAGATGAACAGTAAAGAATTTGTTTCATCTAAAAAGCCCCAATCAATTCGTAGTCACATTATTGAGAAGTAAATTGCTCTTCTAACATACATTTCCTCTGTGTGTGTGTGTGTGTGTTTTAGGAGGAGGGCGGGGGGGGGGGGGGGGGGGGGGGAGGATTCGGAGATGGAGAGGGGTGTGGGTTGGAGAACATATGATTGGTGATGTCTGTTTATCAGTATACTGGTAATAATGTTCATCTATAACTGATGGTATCGTCTGCTGTAATTCATTATCAATAATCAAGTTGACCTACTATTTCATGGGGGATGCATAATTCTGTCTTAGATTTGCATGCTTTGGGTGGAGGGAGGAACGAGGAGGAGGAAAAAAAACAAGTAGTTGGTGATAATTTTTCATTAATCTTATTGTGCATGCAGCGCCAGGTACTGTTTACAGTTCCTGGGGTTGTATGCACAAGAGGGTTAATGTGGCCTGTGCGTATAATCACTATTTGGCTTTATGGATAGATTGTTGGTAATATCTACTGCAAGTTGAAAATGTATGCCTACTGAAACTGATCATGTGAGATTGTAATTAAAAAAAAGAATTAGAAAAAAAAAACAACCCACAAAAACAGTGTGTTTCTGTATTTTTTTTAAATCAAAAGTTGGTGGTTTGTGCACATCCATGCTATACATCAACCTGTTCTTACAGAAACAAGGAAGTGCCTGAGTTATTTATGTATCTTGTTTTTCTCTTGAACTTGGCATGTTAATTTACTACTTTTCACAAAGACAATCTTTAAATTAGAGATACAAAAATCTGAAAAATATCTTAAAATCAAAGCTCTTGTAAAAATAATAATAATTTAAAAAAATTATGACTGAAAAAGAACCAGTTCTCTGCAATGCACACAAATAGCACACGTATATGAGTTCCCCTTCCAAAAGCCTAGCAACGTAACAAGTATACTCCAAGGGACTGAACTCTGACACTGACCTCACTTTTTAAAGTAAGTCTTATGAAGGAGTGATCTGTCTAATATACTGTCTTTGGTAACGTGGCTCAACTTGTCTCTAATTTGAATGCTTTATGGTTCCAAAATGCAACTGCTGTGCTGTTGTCCTGTGCCCAATTACTCCTAGACAAGCTCCCTTTAACTATTTGCCTATGGATGTCAACTTCAACCACCGTGAGATTACTTCTCCTAAAACACTCTTGGTAGCAAGGTTTGCCCAGCGAAGGTTCTCTTGCAGTGCATGTGCTTGGCTTTGTTTAGTGCCGAATGTGTCATTACAAGCCATTACCTGGCATATGCATCGGAACAAGGAATAAACTCGTAACAAAATCAAACAGTGCTGAGTGCATAATACAGAAACGCTAAAACATGAAACCGAATGCGAACACATGCTGTGTGAAATCACTGCTTAAAGTACCATTACGTGTAAATTAAAAGAGACATTTCAGCATCATCTGTGTTTATTATCTGCCGTGAGATGGCTTTAGTCGCCTGCTCGGCATTAAAGCCTAAATAACTAACTCATACTGATAGCATTGTTGTTATGTGGTGGATTGTAGTTGTAGTATGATATCACACCAGACGCACGCACATAGGGTTCTTGTAAAGAAACTTCACTCAGCTGCAACCCGTCACAGGTGGCTTAAGGTTGTAGACCACACTGGAGTAACAGTTCCAACAATATTTTATTTCAGCGATGCGATCTCCACACAATGCATTCACAAATGCACCATCACTGATACACCATCTCCTCTACAACCCAATGCATCAACACTTTTGACACACTGCGTCTCTCATACAATGTACACACATAATTCCTAGCACGGTCTTTTATACTATTACACATTTCCAGAATAATCCAGCAAATTTGCACAACACAACCAATCACATCAAAAAACGTAACCAAAACTCATAAATATTGAAAAAAAAGAATTCACTAGAATGAACTACAAAATTCCACTACTATTTAAGCGTCTTCAATACAGTGTTACGAAATGTTGCCGACACTTTGACGTCATATATGAGGTCACTAGAAAGGTCGCAACCCTGCTCGAACCTTCCAGTTCAATGTAGGCGAAACTACGCGTCACAGCAAAAATTGATCGCAAATCTCCGTGCAAAAGAAAATTAATCCTACTAAAAAGGTACGTAATTCTTATCCAAAATAACTCAAATGAATGTTGGATCTTTCCTATGATTAACACATACATGCTCTCAAAGAATAACACAACCACAAACATAACAATTGTATTTATAGAACAGAGTGGAGTCATTGTCAGGTTACTTGATATAAAGATGACATGATATAAAGATTCTCCTGGGACTAAAAACCATAACTAAATGTGTGTAGTGTTTCATCACCATCTGTTACAGAAGTGTATCTTTGAACAGTTATGAATATGAATACCTTTATTGTCCAAAGATGAGAAATTAAAAAAAACAAAAACAAGATGGGATGAACCATAACCCACAAAGTCCCTTCTATATGAGAGCTGTCCTTGCTGTCAATGGTCTCTACCTTTTGTCTTTGACCTGATTCTGATGTTGAATTATCTCCTATTGAAAAAGTCTCGCAGATCTGCAAATGTGTCAGTGAATTCTATAAGGGGCGCAGGATATACGCATCACTGATTTGTCAAACCTCATTTGTCATGATGTAAGTTTTAGTTTTTAAGTTATTTTATATTTTACATGATGAGTTTCACTTTCGCTTCATAGGCTTGAGAAAATGGTGACAAAACTAGAACTTCACAGTACAATTTCAGTCCTGCTATAATTTGTATGAAAGCAGGTTGACTTTACCTAGCTACATGACATACAAAAGTACACGGGTCACCTGCATGCTCTTCTGAAAGCGCGTCGATGTGT
Organism: Semisulcospira habei; assembly: GCA_036245525.1. NCBI lineage: Eukaryota > Metazoa > Mollusca > Gastropoda > Semisulcospiridae > Semisulcospira > Semisulcospira habei. The sequence goes on along the minus strand of BTPG01000008.1, from coordinate 33,230,004 downwards.
GTGTATGTATTAGTGCATGTGCCCACGCATGCTCCAAACAGATCTTCAAGAAGCATAGATCCTCATGCGTCCTCCTGGAGATGCGAGCATGTTTGAGTGATCGAGACAGAGAGAGAGACGTGCGCGCGCGAGAGAATGATGTCATATTTAGAGTATTATGTCACGTCAGTGTCTGCCTGGTGACAGAGTTGCCTCTTTTGCGTCACCGCCACTGTCTGACTTTCCCTAGAAGTAAAGGTTTTTTAGTCAGAGATGAGAATCGTAAAATGACAAAAAGGCGGAAAAATTCCAAAGTCTGTCAAGTGGCGAAACCACGAGTGCGCGTACCTGCAAAGCAGGTACGCGATGCTAGGGGGGACAATTTTTGAAAAGATGGTTAAAATCTATGCATTCTGGTGCATTCTGAGCCTTATTTTATGGGGTCAGATCAGTTGTTTTTGTGACCCTGGGACCTTCCGAAAGAGCGGATTTCCGCTAAAAGGTGGAAGATTCTCATCCCTGCGTTTTAATTCTTTTCTGAAAAGAATTAATTTTTACTAAAGAAGTTGAAAAGATACAAAGCTGGCTAACGACTCATCCAATGTCTTTCTCAAAACTAGCTTTATGCAAACGTTCAAGTAAATATGACAAAAATTATGAACTCTAACCTGGGTCAACCGACTTCTTATAAACAGTTGTTTATGTCTTCAATGAGACATTCAATTACAATACGCTCGGAGGCTTTCTTAGCCACCCATTTAAGAAAGTATTTTGCAAAGTTTCAATCTTGTATGTACAGAAATATCGGAGATTCTCTTGATTACATACATACATACGCACACGTATAGGTACATACATACATACCTATGCACATACATACATACATACAGCACTTCGCGCCAAATGTAGGTCAGCAGCAAGGTTAGCGTAACTAGACATGACGTAATTTTTATCTTGTTACTTCAATTGTTAGAGGTTTAGCCTTCCCGCCTTTGACATCATGTACATGCTATTAAATTCGACCCACCTCTACCTGTCCTAAAAAATCCCTTCTATAAATAGAAGGGACTTAAAAACAGATGTAAAAACGACTGTGAACACAAATAAATACATTTGACTGACTAGAACACACTGACCGATTACAGTGAGTATGTGTACATATATAACATCACCACCATCTGTAATGTTAATATCCACCCAGAAAGAAAATGTGCTTAAAAACTGAGATGACCTTATACCACGTGCACAACCCACACGCACGTACACACGCAAACAACCCACACTTCTGTATCACATGACATTGCAAATAATTGTACTTCTAAATCTATGTGAACACTCAGACAACTGAATAAAACAGCCCAATATTATGCATTATTTAGGCTGATTTGATATACCTCACCCTGTACCTAGGTTAAACGCACCAGTGGCGCCATTTCTGCTATTTTCTCATCTGTTCGCTCGCTCGGACGGGTCCTGTGCACCTGAACTGTGCACACAGGTAGGCTTCTGCACTTTAAGTGTGGTCTCGTACGTTCTCGCGGAAGATTGTGATCGCAGTTGAAAAACGGTTTGTTTCCGGTTTTAGCATTACTCCCCTTGAGCATAAAATGTTGGGAGGGCATACGTCCCTACTGGAAAAAGATAGGTCTCCGTGGGTCGTTCATTCTCCTCAGAACTTGCGCATTCCTGAATCAAGTGCATTGTAGTGCGCACTCGTCTCTCGTACGCCTACGGCCACGAAGGTGCTTTCTGCCGAAAAGCAACAGATGTCGCAAAATCACACCATTTAGGAAAAAATAAACTATTTTTCAAATCGTGTAATGTTTCGTGGTGCTAGCATAAGGATGCATTATTGCCAGACTGCATATGGGAAAAGGTGCATTCTTTATTCATCTTATTTTGCAGCAATCAAACGTCACGTGATTCTTTCTCCAAGATTGCTCATTACAGGTGCAGGGAGCACACGCTCTAAACCGATATGGTGCACAGGACCGGTACGAGCAATGGGTCTGGTGCGAAAATAGCAACAATAGCGCCGCTGGTGCATACGCAATTCAGCATTATTTAGTTCACATAGTTACGTCGGTAGCACAAGGAAAAAAATACAATCACACAAAATGAAAGTAAGATAAAGCTGTGTCGAAAGTTGAGGCTATCACATATACAAGTTCTACGTCTTTCTCGAATAGTCTTTTACGCTTATATAGCTACCTGAGGACCCAGTTCTGCTCGTTTTTTTTGGTCGTTCCATCTGTCCATCCGCGCTTGCTTGATCCGCGCTTCCATATGATAGCTTGTCGCCATCCTGGTCTGCAGTAGGGACGTGATGTCAACAGCGGGTTTAACTTCTTTCTGTTGTCAGATAGATGGTTGACAAACGGTCCCAACAAACCAACTTATTAGAAACCTTGGCGCTACTGCATGGACGTCCTAGCCAGCCTTGTTTCTCTTGGCAACGCAATAGTTCACGTTAGAACGAGAAAAGATAAACCGTCAAAAATGTACAGATTAATATAAAATAAAATACTGGTAAGAATTTTCATTATTTTTAACTAATGTACAAAAAGCAATATAAAAATATAGAAATTACAAGATTTTAATATGCTCATCCCGTGATCGGAATACTCAAAGACTAAAGGGTGTGTAATATGATCTATTCTGTGACTAATATTTCCAAAACAATATGCAGTCTTCATGTATGTACTAAATAATAGATAATATTGGGCTATTTTATTCAGTTGTTTGAGTGTTTGCATATATTTAGAATTACAATTATTATATGTTCAATTATACATGTTCTGTTATTTCTTCCATTGTGCTCGCTTCAGATGCGCATGAGCAACTGAAATTTAGTCAGTTCTGCGCATGGCACATGTCCACGAGCTGAAAAATTTCACCCATCAAAAGTGTATTTTCATCAGTGTTTAACATCAGATCTATCATAAATTTATTCCCATGTGTAAATAAGTCAATATTTAAGAAATCTTCATCAAATTTATTGAGGTAAGTTGAGTAATTAAGTCATATTTGATGAAGTAATCCTTCGACTTCACGATATCCGGCGTGTCTTCCTTGTGGGCAACCTCGCTTTTGCAAAGAACGAAAGTGAGACGAAATTTTAGAAATTGCTATTTTAGACAAAACTCGAAATTTGTTGTGTTTCAGGTTTGTATCGCTCGAAATGCTGTTTTTATCATGAATATTAGAAATTTGTACGCGTTGTTAGAAGCCGATCTGGTTAAACAAATGAAAATGGAAATTTGCACCTAATGGCGTGCTCGCACACGCTCAGCTCGCATGCTGATCCACAAATTCATGTTCTTTAATTTAATAAAATTCATGTAGGGACGGTACATGGCCAAACAAGAGACGTGCATATAGCATTAGGATTGAATAGTACTTTTAGTTTTGTTTCACAAGTTTTTATACATTTAAATTTTTACGTCGTGTATATAATAATCTAGAGAAGAGAGGCAGAAATTAGGTCACGAACAAAGGTGTTGCTTTTGTTCATCTTGTGAAGTTTAGTCATGTTTCGCCGTCAATGTATGAAAATATTGTTTTGTATAAAAATGTTTGAAACAGGTTTTCGTTGTTTTAATTAATTTAAGGATAGCTGTACTTGTAGAAATGAGAGGTGTCTTCAGTTGATCTGATTACTGATACTTAGTTACTAAGTTACTGAGTTAGTGAATAAGTGATATAAACTAAAAGGTGAACATGCTTGTTTGCTGTTTCTTGCTTTTGAAATTATTGATAAGATGATAGCTCTGTTTGAAAATGGTTGAAAGTTTGGGTTAAGTCATTTGCATTTTGATTTAAGAAATATATGTCATTTTGATAGAAAAAAACCTGCATACTCTTTGAAAAGTTAGTCTTGTTAGTTACTAAGCTAGTCCAGTGAACTGAAACTTTAGTGAAAGTGATCTGCTTTGAGAGCAAATTTGTATTCTATAGAATTTGGTTTCTTAATGATGTCATAAATTTGAAATTTTGCCGCTGGGGTCTATTGCAAATGCTATTATTATGATTACCTGACCATATTTATTCTTCCTTTATAGTATTAATATTATTGAACTTAAAGGGTGGAAACCAAATTTGAACAGGTAACTTGTTCCATTAACACCCCTAAGCTGCTTCGAGCTGAAATGTTTGCTAGAGATGTGTTGTATGGTATTGGTATCTATGATTTTTCTCACTACCTTTATGGAGTTTTAAGTAGCCCAGAGCCTTTGACTAGTTATTGCAGATAATAATAATAATACTGGTATTATATAGGTGCTTTTTCTCAATATTTTGGCGAATTGACTCAAACTCAAAGCGCCGCGAACTGAAACCCAACACGCACACTCACGTGATGGACACAAATTTTACTACGAAGACAGTACAAGACAGATTGAAGGGTCAGCTCAGCTACTGAAGTTACAGAAATTTTTGATTGCTTGTATTTGAAATTTACAAAGTGGCCTGAAACCGGTACCAAAGTGTGGGGGGTGGAAGAACCGGAGTACCTGGGGAGAGAGGTCCACTTACCAGAGGAGAAAAGTCCGTTTACCAGAGGAGAAAAGTCCGTTTCGAACCTCGCACCTTTGGCATTGGCCTTTACCACTGCGCCACAGACTGTCCCAGATGATGCTTTATTGTGTTTGTAAATTATTGTAAAGCTAGAATTTGGAACTTGGGATAAGAAACAATAACTTCAAAGGATGGAGATGATATCTACTTCAGATGATTTGTGTTTTTTTACTGTGCTTGTGAGCTTTATTCATGAAATAATGGCCATAGATATTTGGGCTATATTCTGCCGGAAAGGAACAAAGAATGATCTGTTCAAAATAAAAATAGACACAGGGGATCTTGTTTGTGCTTTCAGTGCTTTCACCCCTACACTCCTTCCCGCTCTCTCCGCTCCGCCTCTACATCCCCCGCATTAAACTCAACATTTTCGGCCCCCGCTCTTTCTCTGTCTGCGGTCCATCCACCTGGAACACCCTCCCACTCTCTCTCTCTCCATCAGAAACCCTCTCCCTTCTCCTTCCAGGCTGCCCTCAAAACTAACCTCTTTCAACAGTTCTAGCCACCACACACCCCACCCCCAGCTGACTGTCGTAACATATTTGTGGTATGCTAGTCATTGTTAAAAGCATGCATGAGTTGTGGGTGCGTGTTTAGAGTTATAATTATTATAAGTGCATTATAAATACCGTAATTGTTATTTATTATTTTTGCATGCATTATATGCATAGGTTGGAAAAGAAAAAATGTGTATATTATATGAAAAAATTACAACCCCAGGAGTTGGGTGAACCCACATAAAAAGTGACAATTGCGGTAAGAAGATACTGGAGCAGCGTGACTAAAAGAGCTATTCCTGTCACCTCTAGTTGCAAAACATTCACGCACTCGGTTAGCCCCGTTCCTCTGTTGCCCCCATAAGATGGCCTTCGTTGCCTGCTTGGCATTAATCCCCAAAACTAAACCAACCCACCAACCCCCTGTCCAAGTCTCCATAGCAACTTAACAGTGTAGCTGAAATTTGGTAAATCATTGGTCCTGGATGCACATAGCTTGTCTTAATTTTGGCTCAAGTGCGAAGCAAAAGTATGTTCTATATATGCCAGTGGTGTCGTTCGTGGTTAACATTGGCATTTATTCGGAGACTATTCAAGCCACAGTCTTCAAACTTGGCCCAAGTATACTTTGTGGCAATACCTTTCTAAACATGCCAATTTGAGTGACCTCTCACAAAGGTTAAGGTCACAGGGGATCACATAATAGCTGTTTTGACAATTTATTTTTCCTCAAATACTATTCACAACTTCAAACCCAAACATCAAGCAATTGTAACAACAGCAGTACATTAGAATGTTCACCCACCCCTCCTTTGAAAATTCGCACAAGACTGGTCCAGTCAGTAGCGAGTGTACCCACCGTTTGCAGCCAAGCATTCAATGCAGCGTTGACGCATGGAGTTCACGAGGGTTCGGAGAACATGTTGTGGGATCGCTTCCCACCTTTTTTGCAGGAACTGAGTCAGCTGGGGGATGCCTTGAGATGGGTGGTTGCTGACTACATGTTGCCCCAGCACGTCCCAGAGGTGCTCGATGGGAGCCAGATCAGGTGAACAAGCTGGTCACTCCATCTTCATGATGCTCCATTGCTCAAGGTACTCATCCACCACAGGGGCACGATGAGGAGCGTTGTTGTCCTGCAGAACAGCCTATGGCTTGGAGAGCTGGCTGGATGAGGGGCTGCACAATCTTGCCCTGATGGCGCAGTCCACTCGGGGTGCTTCGGATGACATGGAAGGGGGTCCTGCTGAAGCCTGCCCAGACCATTACTGAGCCTCCTCCATAGTGATCCACCTCTTGGATGCATCCATCCGTGAATTGATCGCTCTGGCATCTCCAGACCCTTACCCTGCCGTCGTTCAAGGACATGTTGACACCAGGCAACCTGGGCTCTGCGATGAGCTGGAGTGAGGGGTATTCTGACTGCTGCTCTGCATGAAGCCAGGCCAATTTTGTGCAGACGTCGGCAGACTATGCTTCTGCTGACGTTAACGTTTGCAGCTTGCGAGTGGTTGATGTGACAGTTCCGTCGCGCAGAGCCGCCACACAGAGGTATCTGTCCTCCCTTCCGCTGGTGCAGTGCGGGCATCCTGAGCAGGGTCGTCGTTCTGCCCTTCCAGTTTCTTGGAATCGTGCCAGCAGCCTCTGGATCACTGAATGGGACACCCCAACATGTCTCCCAACTTCTCGTCCGGAAATTCCATTTTGCAGCCATGAAATTGCCAGTGCCCAGCCTTGATCTACTAGCGTTCGGCTTCGTTGTGGTGGCATGGTTAGGGAAGTGACAATTATGCCCCTACTGGTAGGTACAGGCAGGCTATTACTTGAACTGTAAGACAAATGCTTCTGCAGCTGATTTTCAGTTGCATTCCCACAAATGTTATGACACAATTTGTGCATGCACTACCACATTATTTGTACCGCAATAAAGATGAAGTTTTACCCTTTCCAATGATGTATTTCTCTTTGCTGTGTGTTAAATGAGTGATTTTTGACAATTTTTTAAAAAAAAGGCTCTGGGTGGTTATTTCTCGCTGTGAGCGTAGCCTGCCGAGTGATACGAAAAACACACTGTGTGTTCCCTGCGCTGGCTACATCTCCCCATTCAATGTACACAGCTAAAAATAGCACAGAAAGAGAGCGCAGATAATTATCTTCAAACTGATACCAAGTTTGCCTGTAATTGAAAAAAATAGAGTCCAAATCACAAAAAAAAACAAATTTTAGGAGCCATTTTCGACCAAAAAACGCACACATAACCATACAAAGCTTATACTTTTTGAAAACGTTGTTTTTCGCTCTTTCTGATGGTGTACGCGGTATTCTTGTGACATCAGCAGGGTCTCGCAGCTTTTGTATGAAACGAGCACAGCCATTGGTTGTTCTTCTCAGTCCGTGTCATCGACCTGGGACATTTGGAGTCATATTAAACGCGATTTTGGTAAATAATCAAACATACTTCGATGTATTTTTGCTGTAAATGTTGTTAAAATGTTATATATAAACTGTGACAGCAATAATTGCATTGGAAATTGTATATTTTTCACAATCAAGGCGCTGAGGCACTCTTGCCTTTGATCTGTTGAGAAAATGGAAACCTGGCATTGACGTGCCCGATGAAAAAGTTCACTACATGTTTTAATCAATAAATACAAGGACCATAGAATATCAGACTTGTCAATAAGTAGTTCAGATAACTGCTGATTTAATTGTAGCGCTCGATGTTCAACTTTTAATAAGATATGCGTTGTAAAAGTTTCATAAACAAATCTCCCAAGGCCCGGCCAAGGGAGGTAATCCGCTCGATAAACAGTATGGTGATGTGGGAACCTCATATTACAGACTTGTGAAAATGTTATTGCACTGAATGCAAATCAGCAAAAGTGAAGTTTACATCCTTGTTTACTCTTTTTACCCCCAAATAATGCATTTGGATATGTTAGTGTTATTATAAATGTACACAGCCAAGATAAAGGCCCATATGATCTTCCAAACTGCTAGAAACTAATGCAAAGAATAAGAAAATAAGCAGAAATTGTCAATATAAATCTTATTCTTAGCAAATATTGTCCAGATCTTCCGTTGACCACTACAACAGGCAGACTTTGGAAAATCAGTCCTGAATCCCTGAAGTGTCTGAAAAGCCAGTACACAGCTTTCAATTCAAATCAATTCAAAAACTTTATTGTGTCAGTCTAGCCGACAAATTTTATTTCGTTGGGATCACATGCGCGCGTACGGTTTTAGCCACATTATGACAATGGTGAAAAAAAACTACATGACCTAGCTTTCAAGCTCCTGTACTTTGTTGCCTAAAGTAAAACTTGCTGAAGAAACCAGTCAAGGTTGGAAACGTGTTTATATGAAAATTGTGTGTGATTGGGGGGGGGGGGGGGACAAACTTTTTTTTTCTAATATATAGGAATGTTGTGATGTTGCATTTCATTTTAAAAGTCTCTAAAAGACACTCACAGAGCACTTTGAATTTTGAAAATCGAACAATAATGGTACGTTCTACAGCTATTTGAAGTTTACACACATAATTACTCTTACGGCCGCAGCTAAAATTTGCACGAACTGCTACTTTTAGGTCACGCCTGTGGTCAAGCTTCTGGGTTTCATGGCCTCAAAAAAAATAGGGTTAGTGTACATAAACAATGCAACAAATTGTGTTAATTTGAACATGTTTTATGGAAATGGTGTCATCTTACAGCTTCTCAAAATCAGCTTGTCGTGAAATTTGAAAAAAAAACGGCTGAATATGTACCATATTTAAAGGTCTGTATCTCTGGTTCTAGAAGAGATAGAAAGAAATGTTTTGTTTTTTGTTTTGTTTGTATTTTTGCCCTCTTTCGTAATTTTATCATTTTAATTCACTTCCCCCAAAATTTAATTTTGACCTGCCTGTACCTACTACTGGACCAGTATTTGTAGCAAAACAGAAGTGTTTTGTGTTCACGTCCGACCGCTTTTAAGCAGGTGTATCATGACTTTACCGAGTTTTTTCACCTGCCTGCCTTTGGTACGCTTGCCAATATCGCACAGCTTTTCACATGAAAAACTGACGATGTTTCATGTGCATTTGACACGTTCGTGGAAATTGATGAATTGTCTATTGTTCCCTGTACAGTAGACTAAGGTCCACTTTGGATAAACAATGACACCAAACAGACTCAAATACTATTCACAACTTCAAACCCAAACTTGGTACAGAGATACCTGATGTTAAAATCTAGCTATGTATACTAGTTTGGATGAGCCCTCCAAAAAGTCAAGGGTCACAAGAGGTCAGCAAATGTGTGTAAAATGCCAATTTTTGATAGAATTGTAGTTATTATCGACAGTTTTGCATACTTTTCAGTCAAATTTTGCACAAAGGTAGCTGATGATGATAATACCTTCCTATTTATACTAATTTAGTCAATGCATCACAAAGGTCTTGGGGGCTTAATAGATGTGTGAAAGTGATACAATTTTGAGAAAACATAGATTTTGCTGGTGCCAATTAAGCCATACCTTATTGTCACACATGTACATCGGTCATAGTCATACATGTGAGCCCATAAGGGCTTTGCCTTTCTTGTTCTTGATTAACTTTCACAATTAGCCCCACCCGGGTCTGCCCTGGGGGACTTGGGTGGGGTTAGGTATTTTTTAGTTCCCAGGGTCACCCTGGTCAGCCCCACTCTCTCTTGGCTTGACTTCGCGAACGAAGATTTTATAGGAGTTGCCCACGACGTCTGCAGGCTTGTTCGTGGCTGCGGAGGCCAATCCGAGACAGGCAGGTTCGACCGCAGTGGCTGCAGGGGAAGGTATGGCCAGGGTTCTGAGCTGCGGCATCTCTGTTTTTTCTCCTGAGCCGCTTGTCCTTAAGGCTAGCTCTGCGAGAGTCCTCAAAGGAGACAGCTGCCTTGTAAATGGTGGAGCGCCAGGTGTCACGGTCCGCAGCAAGCGAAGACCACTGGTGGTGGTCGATTTGGCAGGCACTAAGTGACTTCTTGAGACAGTCTTTGTATCTCTTCTTTGGTGCCCCTCTGTCACGGTGTCCAGTAGCAAGCTCGCCGAACAGGGTGACCTTTGGTAGGCGATGATCCTCCATCCTGGAGACATGCCCCGCCCAGCGGAGCTGTGTCCGCAGCAGCAAAGCCTCGATGCTCACAGTTTCAGCCTGTTCAAGGACCTCGACGTTGGTGACATAGTCACTCCAGTGAATGCCCAGGATGGTTCGCAGGCAGCGCTGGTGGAAGCGTTCGAGGAGTCGTCGTTGGCTGCGGTAGAGGGCCCAGGACTCGGAACCATACAGCAGGGTGGTGAGGACCACAGCTCTGTACACGCTGATCTTGGTGCCTGTTTTCAGCTGTTGATTGTGCCACACCCGCTTGAAAAGTCGCCCGAAAGCGCTGTTCGCTTTTGCCAGCCTGCTGTCAAGCTCCTTGTCCAGCTTGGCGTCCGACGTGATAATGCAGCCAAGGTAAGTAAACTGGTGCACTGACTTTAGTTCAGACTCGCCGATGGTGATGTGAGGAGGGCGGTACACTGTCTTGGGTGCCGGCTGATGGAGGACCTCTGTCTTTTTAAGACTGACCTCGAGTCCAAAGAGCTGGGCAGCATCTGCGAAGCAAGACGTGATGCGCTGCAGGGCTCTCTCTGTGTGTGCAACGAGGGCAGCATCATCAGCAAAAAGCAGCTCACGAATCAGTTGGTCTAGGGTTTTCGTGTGGGCTTGCAGTCGTCTGAGGTTGAACAGGCTGCCATCGAGACGATACCTGATGTACACTGCATCGTCATCATCGAGGTCCACTGTGGCCTGCTTCAACATCATGCTAAAAAAGATGGTGAAGAGGGTCGGTGCCAGCACGCAGCCCTGCTTTACACCACAGGGTGGGTTTATCTCTCTATTCTGGGGCATGTGTTTCTGTCTACCCTTTGTCCATTCACCTGTATTTGCCATTTTAAAACTCTCCCTACTGTCTGCACTGCCTGTAGCTCTTGATATTGGATGTGTGTTGCTAAATGGTCTTAGCTTTATTTAGGCCCATGTGTTAGGTTTATTTAATGTATTTGACCGGCTGGCGACATACATTCAATGTTCTGTTTAGTTTTTTTTTCACAAGCAGTGCAGGCACGTCCTGAGAAAGCCTTGTTGCTGTCGGGACGTTAAAGCCCCTAAGTTTCTAACTGGTCTAAAAAAACGTTGAAAAAAGTGTTTGTCGAGTATGCATATTTTATACACATAAAACACACCTACTAGTCAAATGATGACGCTACGGAACCGTCAGACCGTGTCATTTGCCCGGGTTCTTGCATACTGCTTTGTTTTGCGTTTTGCCGGCTGCTGGCTTCGAAGTTCCCACACAGCCATTTTTCTCGGTACACCCATACCATAAGTCGGATTTGTGACGTCATGAAACTTCCGCCAGCTTCTCCGTTGTCAACATGGTGAGTATCAATGTTACGTCGCATCAGATACATTGTAAACCTTGTGTGCATCTAAAGTTGCTGATTTCGTAGCCTGTAGTTTTGCTTCAAATAAATATTTCGCGGTAGTTTGATTTTTGCCAGTAAACATTTTTTTTTTAAACCTAAAACTAGTTTGCCTGCCCTCAATGCGCCTCAGACATGTTCAGTCGTGAGATACGAAGTTATGTAACCGTAAGTATTGTTTGTGTTTATTTGTGCAGGAATATTCTGTCCTAGTTATTTGTATACAGTGCAAGTAGTATATAACTTTAAAATGGGTGCGTTGTTTTTATTTGCTCGCTCAATCTAGTCAGTCATCACTGAACCACAGAGTCGTACACTCCGGCGGCCGCGACGCACGCGTAATGGAAGCAAAGCCTCATCTCCAGCTCCTCGCCCTGGAGGAAGTACTACTTCGTCTCCAGTGGTTCTGCCGACAAGGACAAGAAAAAGAAGGGTTGGTCAGTGCCCTTCCGTAGAAGTAACAGCCTCTAAGTTCTACTAGTGCAACGAGAGGAAGAGGTCGCAGACGAGGAGCAAGCATCGACACTACACAAACCATTAGGAATATGTTGATAGAAAGGAAGCAAGACTCAAGGCAAGTAGACAGGGAATTGTATTTTTAGAAGGGATGAGACTTTGCTATGTCAACATTGTGTAATATTGTTTGTGTTTACATGTGCTGCAGTAAATTATAATGTAGCTATTTTATATTGACGCTGATCCAATTTATGTGGTTGATATGAAATCAAGTTCTCAAGGTCATGAAAACACTATATCAATCAATTTTTTTTCAGGAGCAGGTAGAAAAAAATACCCGCTGAGAGACTGCTAGAAATTTTCGCAGGTATTAGTGAGGGACAGCATAATGTTATGATGTTCAGCATAATGGAGGCTGAAGAGCACCAACCAGGCGGTCAACACCCTCCACCAGCCATCATGGTGTTGCTGCAGTGTCAAAATATGCCAACAGACATTAAAAAACTGTGCTGTGGATATGGCAACTGTCTTTCTCTCGTACCTGTAAGTACACAAACTGTACCTGTAAATGCATCATGTAAATGTACACTGTGCAGTTTCTTCTGATGTATGTTTGGTATACCTAAAGTAAGTACTCTAACACTGTATGATATGTGTCGGTGTAAAAAATATTCCACAGGCTACAGTGCCATAAGAAGATATTTTTTATTTGGTGGTGGTGGCGTGTGTGTGTGTGTGTGGGGGGGGGCTGGTGCCCGACGGTTAATTTCTTGCCAAAAATTCTAAGGGTGGGGGTCAGCAGAGCAATCCAACCAAGTGACAGTCTGGTCTTGTAAAAAAATAACAATATTAATCAAAATCTTGATATTCTGCTCTTAAAATAATAGTACTAATAATAAAAGGGTTTTTATATAGCGCTAAATCCCCATGGCTATGCTGAAAGCTCTTTACAAAGCATGTGATGTGATTGTGGTGCAGCGTGCACTCTCCTCCAACCCGAAGCACCACCGGAGCAGTGTTGCTAACTGTACATGTACAGTAAGCAGACATGAAAAAAGCATGGTGCACAAATAAAGATATACAATTTATACATTTTTCACTTCAGAAATATTTACCCCCACTATAAACATTCTACTGTGGCTGATTCATGCCAGAAAGAACCAAAAATGCCGATAGCCCCTTTTCCAATGTTTTGGTCTCGATTTTCTAAATTAGTGCACACCTAACACAGGAAGACATGCTATGATGAGCTAAGATGGGTACATAGTATATATATTATGTTATATTGAGCAACATTTTGCTTGATAACTATATAGTGCCGATAATGGGCAGATGTGTTTACAAGACCCGAATCGCAAGACAAGGATATTTTGATTCAGGTTTAGCAGTCACATCTGTCAGTTATCAGCATGATTATGAAGCAGAATGTTGCTCAATATAATTTATGTACCCATTATAAAACAAAACTGTGCCTTTCCTGTGTACTTTGATGTTTTCCTCTGATGCATCTTTGTTGTGACACCCATTGGGTTTTGTATGTTCGCCGCCCCCCCTCCCCCCCCCCCCCCCCCCCCCCCCCCCCAACACCACACAACAAACGCAGTTCTTGTGATTTAGAAATTCAAGGTTTATTCTGTACATACTTCATTGTTTTGCAGATGTGAATAGTAATTATTAAAAAAATGATACTCATAGGAAAAAAGCGCTAATTAGTATAAAGAAAAATACAACATAGTTTTCACATCAAGATAATACAAAATATTTGTATATAATTCACAGAATAAAAGACAAGTCTGATTTATCCTAGGCATCTGTTAAAGTTTATGGCGAAATATTGCTTTTTACAGTGCATTACCTCGGCATGTATGAGCTTACTGAACTCGTATTCTTTCCCCCAGGAAATGCAGTACTTATTTTGGACTCCATGGTCCTGCAGCTGGCATGAGTAATGAAGAGGGACATATTTTGGTCTTTGATGATGAGGAGGGTGAAGTAAAGGCCAACAGACACGCTGCCTATCACCAGTTTACCATAGCCGACTTGATGCGGGAGAGAGACGGGTCATACCTTCGTGCTGTGTCTGGGCTGTTCGAGATCGTCATCCTGATCTCTTTGGCCAGTACACTGGTTTTATTCCATCAAGATTTAATTGTTTCTCTCAAACAGAACCAATTCGGTCTTGGTGGAGTAAATTTTGGAACGCTTAAACTGCTATTCTGCAAGATGACGGTAGCCACATTTTTAATTATGTAACTATGAACTTTTCGCTGGATCAATGGCATATGCAATGCATACAGCAATTTCTTTTCTAACACTGGAGTCACAGCTGTGATGGTTTTAGACAAGGTTCTTACATAGATTGGTGCCTACAAAACTTGTTTTATTTTTTGCGCAAATTATCCGAGTCTGTAATTTTTATTCTTTGTCAGACCGAGGAAGAAACTCTCGCCCACTTATTTTGGGACTGCCTGTATGTACAGACTTTCTGGTCTGACATAGGACAATGACTACGAGATAATTGTGCTAACTGTTCCATCTTGATTTTACAAGGAGTCTAGTTGTTTTTGGTATAGCTAGGAATTTTAGACCTGACACTGTCATAGATCTTATTACATTAGTCGCCAAGTTTTATGTCTACATGTGTAGACTACAAGAAGCTCTGCCTGTTTCATGAACCTTCATTTGAATTACGAGTTACCAGAGTGAGAAGTACATGTTTGGTCAAGGCAACAATTGTTGTCATTTATGGCTCCCTTACACTGCACTTTTTGGCAGGCTGCAATGTTCGAGGTTTCAACCATAGGACCTTAACAGGATTGTGCAGATATATAGGGTTTGTCGTGGTTTATGTCTTCTTACAAAACTTGACACGCCTGCAACTACCAGTGCTATTTATAGAACTGGAGGATGCATGTGTGCTGTCTATACTGCTTGTAACTTGATGTGTGTTACTCATATTTGCGAACTTTCCTATGTACTTTGATATGTTTACTCTGATGTATCCATCCAAAAATATAAATTAAAAAAGTTTTTCTAGCAACAGTAACAGTTTTGTTGCTTTGTACATAATTGTGCACATTTTACTTATGTAATCAAAATTTGGTCAAAAACTGCAAATAGCCTATTGACAGCTTGGACAGATATATCCCATAACAAGAAAGGCAAAACCCTTATGGCTCACGTGTATGACCAATCTACACATCTGACAATAAGTAAAAGGGATGGCTTCTGCACAAACAAAATCCATGATTTCTCAAAATTTAATCAGTTTTCACACACAACTGTGAAACCCCAGTGACCATTGACCTTTGTTATGAGTCAACTAAATTGGGATACATAGGAAGGTCTTATTATCAGCTACCTTTGTGCCAAATCTGATTGAAAAGTTTGCAAAAATGTTGACAACTACAATTATTGGCATTTTATACACATTTGACGACCTCTTGTGACCCTTGACCTTTTCTAAGGGTCATCCAAATTAGTATGCATAGATAAGTCTCACCATCAGGCATCTTTATACCACGTTTGGGTTAGACTTTGTGAATAGTATTTGTGAAAAAATAAATTATGTAAAAAAAAAAAAAAGTTTTTTTAATGTTTCCTGATTCCCTGTAACCTTGACCTTTGTGATAGGTAACTGAAATTGGTATGTTTAGAAAGGTCTTGCCACAAAGTATCCGTGGGCCAAGTTTGAAGAGTGTAGCTTGAATAGTCTCGGAGAAAATGCAAACGTTAAAGTTTGCCACAGACTACGGACGGACAACCACTGGCCCAGATCATACTCCATTTTGCTTCGCACATAAGCCAAAAATGACAGTCTGCAGGCTTTCAATCCAATGATTTTATCAAACATAAGTGAATATTCGGGTGCTTTGTAACAAATCGTTTGGATGTAACAAAGCTCCTGGCACCTCCACAAGTTTTAACTCATTCTACCCCAAGACCGAAATCCTTAAATGTTGCCGTTGTCCTCTGAAGACTGCATTGCAGTGCAGGACACAGATTGACCATGATTGTTCAAGGGTTATGCCAGAATAGCTTGGCGCCCATAGGCGCCAAGCTATTCTGGCATCACCCTTGAACTATCATATTCGATCCTTATCTTGCTGTGGGGTGTCTGGGGTAGAATGAGTTAAGACAATGTGTTTTCCCTGAATGAGACTTTGATAACCTTTTTTCTTTCACAACACGAGACCCAAGTCCATGAGCTTTGTTGCAACCAACTGATTATCACAATTAACACACAAAAAACCCTGTTAGAGTTTGCCTGAAAAACACAAAAACAATACGTATCTGTTTTGATTAAACCACTGGCTTCATGCCCGTGTCGGCCTCAAATTTACATGATCTTAAAAACATTTCACGCCATGGCTGGGGACCTGTCTGCAAATACCAACCCACACACATGGAGACAAAATTGTGCAGTCATGGAAAGATGTAGAAAAAAAAAAAAAACGTGGGATGGAATTTGTTGACTGGAAGCAAGCTTTTCCCTCAAATAACCGACAAGAATGGCACAACCTTTTTGATTCCATTGTGCACCTGATCTGCACAATTTCAGTGACCTTGACATCCCCATAGATCACATCAAAAGTGTTGATTGTCTTAACATAATTAAAGACTCAGCCAAAGTACGTGTGAAATCCTACTTTATTACTTTAATGAACATAATTATGTGCATTTTCACTCACTTGTCAACTACATACATTTTTAACCAAATTAGTGTGTACAAGACAGTCGTATTGTAAAATGCCTTAGCGCTAAGCTAAAAATTTGCCAAAGAGCTGTTGAAAACAATTATTCTACCAAAAATTGTAATTGATGGTCCTTTACCTTCATTTTACATGCATGATTTTTGGCTCTGATGTTGAAAATAGAATTTGAGACAACACAACTTTTGTCCAAAAGGTAATTTTGATGTTAAAAATTGAATTTGAGACAATACAACTTTTGTCCAAAAAAGATAATTTTGGCATACCTACTCTTGCTTTGACCTTTGGCAGAGGTCACTGAAAGTGGTATGCCTTGAAAGATCTTGCCACAAAATATCCCTGTACCAAGTTTGAATTATAAGGCTGAAGGGTGGTTATCGAATGGCTCACTACAAAGACTCGCTCATATCATGACTTTTTCTCTGTAACGAGCTGCGCTGTAGGTGGGGGTGCATCAGAGTTCACGAGTGTCAGCAAGGGTCAGCAGTCTCCAGGGGTCTTTGTTCATTCCAACCCTGTAGTGGATACGCAGTTTGAGAGCAGCCAGGACAAGGTCATGAAAGTAGTTGTAGTGCTTTTTTTCCTTTTCTGGAAAGACTGACCATCTCCCTTGGCTGGAAAAAAATGAGTTGAAACTAAGCAAGATATATCCACATTTAGTACTTGAGCATGCTGTGATACTAAGCCATACTGTGGCAGTTCACTGCCATAGGCGATGCTTATGAATATGTTCATAAACTGATCTGACCAACTTTTGTTAAAAAGAACAATACTATTAAAAACAGCCATTTTCCACACATTTGCCGACCTTTGATTTTTCCGAGGGGTCCTCCAAATTTGTTTATCATCACGTGAGATATCTGTACCAAGCTTGGATTTGTAGTATTTGAACAAATACAATTTGTGTCATAACATGGCTATTTTCTAGCCCTTTTCTTGAACCCCTGTGACCTTTACTTTTGAGATAGGTCACTGACAGTGATATATTTAGGAAGGTTTTGCCACAAAGTGTCCTTGGGCTCAGTTTGAAGTCTGAGGTTTGATAGTCTTTGAGAAAATGCAAACGTTACAGTTTACCACAGACAACAGACGCTGCATGGCCTATTTACATACTCATGTTTGCTGTCGCACATAAGCCAGTAAAACATAGGAAATGGACATGCTTTTTCACACAACCTTTTAATTATCTAGTGCATGAACAGATTTAACAATATTTTCATTTTCAATCCTGCATTCAACACTTACTGGACATATCACAGGGCCGGATCACTTTGCTCCTGCAGTGGGAGGGGGGGGGGGGGAGGCCCAACTTCTTGTTTGGGACCTTGAACCTACCTGATACAAAAGGCCTCCACGATGCTACACTTTGCTTCAGCGGGGGCCGGAAAATAAAATCGAGAAGGGGGGGGGGGGGGGGGGGAGGCGACAGACCTTGCTTCCAGGGGCCGAAAAATCAACTTGAGGGGGGGGGGGGGGGGGTGTTAGGCCACAGACCTTGCTTCCATAGGCCAAAAAATCAAACCGTGGGGGGGGGGGGGGGGGGGGATCATGAAGATGTTCCACTTCATTGGAATTTAGAAAATATACAAACCTTCATGATTTTCTTGCCAAGGTTTTTCACCACGTGCCAAATATCACTGGAGTGCTTGATATGTGCATAGGTGCTCCCTGCAGACAGAGAAGAATGGTACATATGAAGCAAAATAAAACAAACACGGCACAAGAACGGCAAAGCCTCATGACTCTTGTGCATGACTGATCTGCACCACCTATCTTGCCTTCCGTGATTATGACCTTTCTGACAAGTCACTGATATGAGCAGGTGTTTAAAATGTCAAATAGTACATGCACAATCTTGTCAACATATGCATTTTTCACGCATTGCTGACCTCACCTGTCCCTTGATATTACAATTGGTCAAACAAATTAGCATGGATATGAACATTTTATGATCAACTAACCTTCTGCCAGTTTGACTCAAATATTTGCAAAAGTGCCAAGCAACAATTACAATCTAGTCTACTCAACACTCTGACTCAGCCTCTCCGGAAAAAAATAACAAAACTGATGTTGGACAGCTGACAATTGACATTAGATAGCTTATTATAACATTAAAATATCAGGTACAAACGAGGTAGTAAGTCTAAACAAAACTGACTAATTTTGGCACTTTTTTTAAAGGTACTGCATTTGGCAATAGCAAGTAATAATGAAGTCACTGCAATCCTTGTAGCTACATGTCTCGGTTTCATTTTTAAAATAATGCAGCTGTCACCAGTGCCATACACACACCAAACAAAACATAAAGGCAGACAAGGCCCTAAGTACATGCAACAGAAATAGAGGAACTCACTCATCACATAACCAATACCCACATGGGCATCTCCTTGATGTTCACACCATTACCAAGTAGTTCGGTCATGGCATCAACGAATCCCTGTTTCTCCATCCTTGTTGACTTTTCCCCCCCATCTCCCGTTTGACGACGGTCTTTAGGGAAAGGATTTTTTTCAACTCCTCCATGATGGTATTGGAGAGATATTGGGCACAGTGTAGTTTCGGCCATCTGAAAAGAGATAATTAATCAATGCTGGAGCCAGGCCCTAACCCAACCCACCATCAGCTGCACAGTATATCATACTAATACTAATAGTGGGTAAAGGATGCAGATTGAAAGAATGGGCAAAATGCAAACCAGATACTGCTTGAAACTCCCTTGTGCATGTAGGCGCTGGTACTGTAAACAGTGCTGGTGGCTGCGTGCACAATGAGTTTGATACTGCCGCCATTACCTTCACCATGAAGGCAGATTTTGCATCTGACCTATTACCTAGGTAGACACTAGTCATCAAAAGAAAATGTTGATTAAATTGACAAAAGTGCCTACTGTCTGCACAATATTCATAGTAATGCAGCCACTATGACAGTGACCTTTCCAACAATCAAGCATCTATGCAGAAATACATGTCAGTCCTACTAAGAATCCTCCAGCTGCACAAGCCAGCACAATGAAGGCTGCAAGCATTCACACAAGATTGCCTTTCTCCCTCGACATACTTTACAGTAACAGTAAGCACTGTAAGCTTACAAGGCAACAATTTTACATGCCGCAAATGAAAGAAGAAAGTGAATGTTCCATAACTGAACATGGTTTTGCACCAAGGACTAACTTACTTTCCATAAAACTGTGTGTCAGTTGAAACAATAGTTGACTTAGCCCAAATTGTCTTCTCCTGCTGCCATGCAGTGTTGCTGCTCTCATAAAGGGAAAAGTCACTCTTCTCAGTGTCTTAGGTGATAGCTTTTCGTGTGCATAGTCTTCAGTATTCACGCTACACTACAGGCCACAGGTATATCGCGCCTAAACTCGGTGCCCGATTGGATGACATAGGATCCGGACACGCTAAGCGCAGTAAACCACCTTAACTAATCCTACTGTATGATATACCAGATGAAAACGAAAGCCTGTGAACAGACCACAACATACCCGTGGCATGGAGTATATCGCGAGGACCCAAGATAATGTGCACAGACAGGGATCAACTAAAACACTGAGAATGCTGCATTTAGCCCCCTACTGTGTTTACACCACCCTGTGGCAGCAGCAGTGAGCTAAGTTGCTCATTGGCCCCACTCCTGACAATTGTGACCTTTCAGCACTGTAACAGAACCAAGAAAAATGTCATTATAAATATCAGAACATAACCAAACATGGGGGTCAAATGATCAATGTTACTGCACAGAATACCAGACTGCAAATTGCAATGGACAAATTCAGGATTACAAAACATTATCATCTGACCTTACAAATACAAGCTGGCAAAATGAATTGTCGAGCTATTTATTTTCATGCATTCCAGTATACTAATACTAACACTGTCGCAGTAGTATGTATGGCTGATATAATACAATTTTCTCTGGTTTACTGCTAAGTAAAATCTCCAAACCTTTCTGAATCAGCCACTGAAATCTCTGACATGCCAGGAGTTGAGCCATGTAAATAAAGCTGAGCAGGTCCTGGCGTGGATGTCTGGACTGGTCCAGCTGGAGCGTGAACTGAACTTGAGCTGCACACAGAAAGGAACAATTTTTGCTATGAGAAGGCAAGAAATGTTTACTTGTAAAGTTAACCACAGGCACAAAATGTGTGTGTAACTGTAAGTTTATTATTTTACATGATGTTTGTGTGTGTAACTCAGATCATTTTACATCAAAGGAACCAGACATTTCAAAACAATACAGTGATACACACACAAATGAAAACATTACAAATTGTTAAAATTACAACTATTATGTGTGTTATTACTAGTTACCCTTTTAGTTATAGTTAAAATGCACATCTTCATGTGAAATTGTCAATGACATAAAACTGGCAAACTAGATACATTATATGGACCTGAACTCACCTGACAGTGATAGGCTGCTGGGTCTTTGATGAATCATATCTGAAATAGGATAGGATGGTTTTAAATAATTGTGCACACACACAGTGACAACTGACATGCACATTTCCATCGTTGACACTAACTGCTAAAAAAAAAAAAAAATGCTACACACAATTCATTGTACACAATCTGAGAAAGTCAAGTGATTACTTTAGTGTGTAAACAAATTCAGAATTTAGAGGATGGAACAGTGTTTGTGTCCAAACGTGGTGTACTCGCTCGGGTGAGTGTACACAACTCACTCACAAGGGTGTTTTTAAAATTTGACTTATGTAATGCACTCTAGTTTCTACAAAAGGATGTGGGCGAGAGTATGAAATCTGCTCTTCATACCCCTGCATAATGCCTACAGGGACGAAGGCTTACTATTCTCTAGCAACAAATTGTTTGCTGTACGTCATGAATTCACAATCTGCCTCCATTCATTGACTGTGCCACCGAGTGTATATTTGAGTTCACCTTGCAGTTGAATGCACGGAACCGAGTGCGTATAACAACTGCTGCATTCCTTTATCGTCAACTAACTTTCACTCTACTCAGCAGTTAGCACATGCATACTGTAGGAGTGTAGGCATACATTCCAAGTTTGTCTAAAATGGTTTTGGATACACTGATACAGTTGGCGATGAGGGGGCCGAAATGCACCAGAACCCTACTACAATGGGCGACACGAGGACACACACATCCCTCTTTGAATACTACTCTCGTCTGCTATTATGTTATAACGAAATATCCATTAGTGTACTTACAAGTCCAGAAGCAGTTTTGGAGTTTTTCATCTCCTCCTCTAGTCCCCCAAAAGCCGAGAGATTCCTTTGTTTTCGTCCACCTCTGAAACTGATTCCGAATCGGCACATTGCCAGTTTTGGCCCGGATTGTGTTGCTATACACTTTTCGTCTTGCCTTTTTCGCCGATGCCGTCAATGCAGTGGTGCGTTTTCGCTTGGGAGCCGGAGTCTGTTTTGGCGCGACAGATACCGTAGCTTTCGGACGCATGCATCATCCCGGCTCTGATGCCATTTTGATTGCATGATATGCGCATGTCCGAAATTCTGAATGCTATGCGCATGTCCCTAGCTACAGCCGAGACCACAAGTCGTCTGCTTGTAAACTATTTTTAGACGGCTACAGTTACCCCGGCAATAAAAGTAGTTGGAGACCGGGAATCAGTCGTCACGCTAACTGACGTAAAACTGTGTACCTGGATGTCTAAATGGACTGAAGCTAAAACGAAATACCGCAATACAAGGCTATCTGTGCTGTTTTTTGGAGGCGGTATAGGGCCTTTAAGCAATGTACAATCAATCAATCAATCAATCAAACTTTCACAATTAGATAAGGAAAAGCAGGGATGTTTAGAAATTGTTAAGTGGCAAGATTCACACTCTTGCAACTGCATCTTCTCTCTGTGAATTGTGTTAGGTACTTTTTAGTTCCCAGGGTCACCCTTGTCAGCCCCACAGGGTGGGTTTTTCTCTCTATTCTGACCCCACCCGGGTCTGCCCTGGGGGACTTGGGTGGGGTTAGGTATTTTTTAGTTCCCAGGGTCACCCTGGTCAGCCCCACAGGGTGGGGTTTTCTCTCTATTCTGGGGCATGTGTTTCTGTCTACCCGAGGTCCATTCACCTGTATTTACCTTTTTTAAACTCTCCCTACTGTCTGCACTGCCTGTAGCTCTTGATATTGGATGTGTGTTGCTAAATGGTCTTAGCTTTATTTAGGCCCCATGTGTTAGGTTTATTTAATGTGTTTGACCGGCTGGCGACATACATTCAATGTTCTGTTTAGTTGGTTGTTTTTTTTTCACAAGCAGTGCAGGCACGTCCTGAGAAAGCCTTGTTGCTGTCGGGACGTTAAGCAATGTACAATCAATCAATCTCTCTATTCTGGGGCATGTGTTTCTGTCTACCCGTTGTCCATTCACCTGTATTCGCCTTTTTAACACTCTCCCTACTGTCTGCACTGCCTGTAGCTCTTGATATTGGATGTGTGTTGCTAAATGGTCTTGGCTTTATTTAGGCCCCATGTGTTGGGTTTATTTAATGTATTTGACTGGCTGGCGACATACATTCAATGTTCTGTTTAGTTTTTTTTTTCACAAGCAGTGCAGGCACGTCCTGAGAAAGCCTTGTTGCTGTTGGGACGTTAAGCAATGTACAATCAATCAATCATCAATCTCTGTGAATTTTGATGAAGTTCCCAAAAAAAAGTAACAAGTTGGAAAACATTTCCATTGGATGTTTATCTGGCGTCGTACCACTGTACATTTATTTTCTGACTTGATGTATTCACAAAATAGACAAGTCGGTTTGGTGACATTCTTAATTTTATCAGTATCGCGGGCATCGCTGTGTTGAAGGACAATCTGGTTAAATTAAAACATTTTCTGGGAGACCTGGATTTTAATTTTTCACTTGCCTTCCTCCCTAGCGACCTTTTTGGCTCACCTGCGAAGCAAAGTGAGTATATTCCGCAAAAGTGCATCTTTATTATGTCCCAGTGCTCGTCCGCTGTCATCTATGGTGAACTTTAACATTGGCATTTTCTCTGAGCCTATTTAAACCGTAGTCTTCAAACTAGGCTGAAGGATACTTGCGGCAAGACATTTCTAAACATGCCAATTCGAGTGAATTCTCTCAAAGGTCAAGGTCACAATGACTCAGGAAATAGGTTTAAAAAAAACGTATTTTGACAAAATTTGTTCTTTTCTCAACAAATACTATTCACAACTTCAAATTCAAACTTCGTACAGAGAAGTCTGGTTAGACCTTCCTGTGCATACTCATTTGGGTGACTCCTTGGAAAGGTCAAGGGTCACAAGAGTTCAGGAATAGGTCACAAATAGCTATTTTTCTTGACCAGAAACGTTTTTTCTCCGATACTATTTACAACTTCAAACTCAGGCTTCAAGAGAGGCCTTATGGTAAGACATTTGTATGCATGCTTCAAGGCTCACAAGAGATCATCAAATAATGTGAACTAAAGTAGAACTTCAGTTTTTATCTGCATTTTTTGGGTAAAACTTTTCCACCAAATTTGGCAGAAAAGTAGCTGATAAGACCATTCTATGCATACTACTTTGGTTCAGTACTCAAAATAATAATAATTTTAAGGCGCCTATACCTTTGATATAAAAGCTCTAGGTGCCGTACAAATGACACTAACATACATACACCTTGCATCCTACAACACATATAGTCCCTAACATACACACTCAAGCAACAAGATATACAAGAAAAATAAAAATAACCAAAAGAAGACAACAAACAAAAAAAGTGCTCACACATAAAAAGACACGTGTACCATAATGCCAACAATGGACACTCGCAAGGGTCATGGGAGGTTGCCAAAAGTGTGAAAAGAATAAATTTTCAAAAAACATAACACTAACACTTGACAGGTACAAAAACCATTGCTTATGTTAGAACTTGGTCGTTAATGCACGTGAGCCTTAAGCCAGTTGCAAGCTTTGCCATTCTTGTGTCTGAATTGAGACAATGTAACTTGTTTTTTACCTCGCAGATTTGACAACAATAAATATGGTCATGGCCAACAGTGACCTTGACGGCCCCTCGGCACAGCACGTGGGACGAGAATTTGTGAGGCAGTACTACACCCTCTTGAATGAGGCACCGCTTCATCTTCACAGGTCTGGGCTTAGTTTTTTTTTTTTTAGGCTTTAGTTATATGAGTATGCTTAACCCATCATCTGGACTTTATGAACATGCCTGCGGTCCTGATGAATCATCTGAATCCTAGCTGTCTGCACGAAAAAATAGCGCTGCATGCTCTGTGGCTAAACCTTCCGGTACACCTTCCGGATCGTGGCATTGTGTGATATCGGCTTCATTGGACTACAACCACGATGTAACCCAAGAAGTAACCCAACACAGACTTTCAGTGCCATTGTCATACTGTCCCAATTCTGAACTGTTTGGAACAGACGAATTATGTCCAACGTCGGGAGTAAGTTCAAAGTAACCGGCCACACATTTCTGATGTTGGACTGAATCATTTCTGTGTGGTACTCGTTTTTTTTTTGTTTTTTTTTACTTACGCCTGTCACCCCTCCCCGGGTATAGGCCGTCGACGAGAGACCTCCAGCGACTCCTGTCCTGTGCTGGTACTCGGGGTACGCAACTCTTTTATTCACTGGATACCATGCCCTGTCAGGCAAATGTGCTTGATTTTTGCCACTGGAATTTCAAACGTTTACCAGTGGTACTGCTTCTGCTTGAAGCAGCCAGTGGTGATTTCAGACTGTGTAGCATGGAAGTGCGGACTTTTCTGAGTGGGTTCAAGTGATAAAATGTTTAAATTGTGAATGCAGGACTTAGCAAGCAACTCAATATGGTGGTCTGATTTCGTACATGAAGCATACATTGTTGGCATATTTCCCCAATCGTTACTTGAGCTCGCGTGTGCATTCAATGCAAAGTCTGTCTTTTCAACAAACTGAAGTGTCATAGATCTGTCATATTTTCTTTTTTTTAATATAATTTTTTTGCTGCACGAGTGCAGCTTCGTATACCACATACATGTTGACATGCACAATGGAAAGAGCAGATCACTTTAGGCTTAGACTTGCTCCTGGCCTGTGGTTGCTTTGGGTCGTGGTTGCTTTGCAGCTTCTCTTTCTGTTGTCCCTCTTTGTCAGTTTGTGTGAGTGTACATGTGGCAGCCAAGTTTAAGGCATTTTTGTCTGGTTTGAATGTTGTAAACATAGAAGGTTACAGTGTCCATTTCAAGTGAATTAATATCATGTTCCTGGAGAATATAGAGCATGAGTGAAAATTTTGAAAACATTTGTGTGACCTGTGGGAATGGTGAGGGTTGCAGGTTGGAAATGCAGATCAGTCATGCATGTTTGCCATTAGGGCTTTGCCATTCTTGTTTCACATAAATGGCAGCCTCTGAAAACTGAAGGGACAGGTTCTGATGGTGTACTATCTCAGCTGGCACCACAGATCAGGTGGCTTTATGCTTTCACACTGATGATAAACAACTCCTTGGGACTGCATGTGTTGGCAGGCTGACGGTTTTAGTTAATGCTGCAGCAATGACATTACAGTTTACCTTGTTCACTGTGCATTCCTCATGTGGCAGTAGTCTAGCTCCCCTGAACTTTCAAAAATCTTAATTCTTATTACGCTCAACCTGCATTTGTTCAAATTTCCACGGTGCTGCTTACCAGTCAAATCTTAGCTCTCAGAGCTAAAACTAAAGCAGTTTGAGGAACAGCAGGAGCATGAATAACATCAAGACTTATAGCTTTTCATGTGTCCAGGCACCAAGGACTCGTGTGTATTCATGCCTCTTGCACAACTTTTTTTTAAGCCGAATGGTTTACTGATATATTTAATATATAAATATACATGGGAGGCTGCTTGAGATGGAGGAGAGAAAGGTCGGAGCTGATGACAGCATTTACACGCATCTGTAGCTCTGCGTCCTTACATTTTAGGATGCATTGTGGCAAATGAAGCAACAATCAATCATTCTGGCATATCTGTGCGTTCCTGCTTACATGTTTTGAATACAAAATTGTTGCAGATTTTATTCCCATAATTCGTGCTTCGTCCATGGTGGTGTGGAAAAACCTGGAGAGGAGCAGCCTCCTGTGGTGGGACAACAGGTACACAGCATTGCTACCTAAACAAGTCATTTTTTGTGGGTGAAAGCAATGTTAATGATTTAATTTACTTCTCACTATGTTGTCCACTTTCGGCCAATAATATTTGCTAGGTACATAGATTCTCATGAGCTTCTGCACCTACAGGGCTGATGATAATCCAGGCCTCTTGCTGATGGGAATTATCAAGTCTTGTTTGTAGAAATTGTCTGCATGGAGCACATTGAACCCTAAGGTTTGATATTCAAAATTTGGGAGTTGTCTTCCGATGACCCAAATATATGGCTCTGGCTCAGATTTACTGTCAAAAGGTTGTAACACTCCAAATCCAAAATTAAATTCCATGTTTAAAGTAAAGGTACAGACATATGACACATCAAATTCAAAACAAGATGCCACATTCTATGCTATTTTTGTGTTCTCTGTTATTTTACTGCACAAACAGCATTGTGTACTTAACCATTTACACTGCTACAAAAGTTTACTATATATTTATAAAGCAATGATGCCAAGAAGTTCATACAAAAATCACCTTGCTCAAGATAATCTTATCAGCTAGAGTGAAAGCAAAGTTTTCAGACCCTAAAGAAACTAAACATCCTTAGGAAGAAGAAAGCGTACATGGGTCATTCTCTGAAATGGTTGTCAGCTGAGGGTGCAACAATTTGAGCAACCAAAATCAATATTCGTGTTTACATATTTACCCATTTTATTTGCTAGACTTGTTCTTCTGATAGGAAGGGGATAGCTTGCCTAAAACCATATCTTTACATTTTGTTTATCGTAAGTTTACTTTTTTATGCCTAAAACTTGAGAATGAATGAGGCCGATTTGTGACGTGGCTCATAGTGTGTTTACAAGAACTTGTTTAATCAGACAAATTCACTGCTTTAAACTGTTTTGATCGGTTATATAAACACTGTTGCACAATGCCATTTATACATTTTATTCCTAGCGGCCGATTTTACATAGTTTAATTGCATAAAACTTTTTGTCCTGCAATTGTTTATCGGCTCCAACTCAGGCCAATCACATTTTTTCTCCTGTACAGTGCTTACACACAGCTTGAACTACTTTTACACATACTACCGGAAATCATGTTCATAGATGCTTCTGTACACATTGAGTTTGCTTAAATCTTCAAGGAAATAATGCTAATGAATGACCTTTATGACCTTTATAAAATGCAGCCGAGTATTGAGTATCAACTGCCGCAACAAAACGATAAGTACCGCTTCTATAACAGAAGGGTGCACTATTTTGTTACTGTATTCAAATGCTTTTTCTGGCGGAAGTATCGTAAAGCACATGAAAGTGCGGGAAAGGGCCTTTGTTTACTCGAGGCCATTCACTGAAAGTGGGGGCGGGTATGTGAACACCTTCTCGTATCAACCGCGGTGCGCGTGCAGCCCCCCGAACAGTAAAATGCAAGAATCACGCAATTTAGTCATTGTTTGCCGGATTATTTGTCCGTATTGTGCTTATGTGACTCAAAGGTTGATTTGGAACATGCTGTGCAAAGATTATATGCGCTTAATGGTGTATGAGTTCAAAGAAACGATGTTCAGTTGATGCATGGACTCAACAACACGCTCGTGACTAGTAAATGCGTCGCGTGTCCATTAAGCAACCGTGAGAATGTCTCTGTACCAACCGCGTAATGGCTTTTTTCTTTACACTATAGTTCAGACACAAGAGTAAAATTTGACTTTTTTTGCATTATATTTCACCTGTGAGTATCCTTCATATTTTAATCTATGTTGAGTCCAGCTCGCAATTTAGGTACTTTTTTTGCATTATATTTCACCTGTGAGTATCCTTCATATTTTCATCTATTTTGAGCGCAGCTCGCAATTCAGGTACTTGTCAGAAAATATGTAAACATTGTTCACTGCACACTTTTTGTCCACCATGCTTTAAGAAGCCGATCCTGCAACCAGTATCTTAGTATTTTCAAATCTGTAGCCCAGAAATATTTAAATACACAATAATAAGCTCGATTCAACACTCCTGTAATGAATCTCAATTTAAATTATTTAATTGAGCTTGTTTAAAGGCACTGTTTGGTGTCCATGTAGCAACCTCCAAAGATGCCAGGTCACATTAATTATTTGTGGCTCACACAACAACCACTGTGTGAACTATCTTTTTTTGTTCTGCATACATTGCAGGTATAGTAGGAGTACATTATACCACGTTGCTGGACAAATTGCAGGAAGTTGGATTTTTGCTCCTTATGTCACACATTCTGACCACCTTTTTAGAGAATAACCCACATTTTTTTCATTTTCAAAAGAAACCGATCTCTCTGGTACTTTAAGCCGGGTTAAAAAAAACATCATTGCCTATACAGAACAAATTGGTGGTTGTGATGCTTAATTTCACTGCTTAAAAAACTGGCTTTCAGTGTAATTAGTATGAAAAATAGGCATGCAATGATAGACACGTCTGTTTTGTGTAAATCAGAAACTTTTTTACACATGAAAATGGCTACTAATGATTCAATTGGTACAGGTATTTGTGGTATTTAAAGATGCACATAGCCATGGTAAATCAGGCATACATCCTACACGGCTTTCAGGGCTCGAAATTAGCGGGGGCCCGGGGCCAAAAACCCGCAAAGTTGATTTCGGGCTCGGAAAGTTGAAAAACGAAGGGCCCGCTTGGCCCGCAAAATAATTCGTCTGCTACAGCTAGCTCTACTCGGCAGTTTCGTATTTGGGCCAAGGGAAGCAACCCACACCGGTGCCCTCACTCACAGTAATAGTATTGTGTTTTTTGTTTTTTTGTTTTTTTTTGTTATTGTATTTTTAGTTTACTTCTGTTAACTCAAGTGCACATAAGTGTAATATGAATAGATGATTGAAAAAAAAAAAAAAAAAAGGCAAAATCTGTTTGTTTAACTTTAGTTTATCAGGAAGAGTACTGTTAAGTTTAGTTCTCTTTCATGGTTTTGTTTTGAACTTTTGTGCATTGAGGTCAGATTTTTTGTTAGGTTACTCATATTAAAAATTTAATGATGTGTATTGTGCAATACTCAGTCACAAAACTGAAAAGTATTATACAAGAGTCTCACTTGATTTTTTTTCTATTTTGTTTAATGGCCATTTCAGGCTCACTAGTCGCTGGAATATGTGTGTCACTGAATGTGTGTGTGTGTGTTTTTTCCCCTTTTTTGTTGGTAATGTTTGAAAGTGAAAGAAAAGGCAAATAAAAATGACATCACTCAGCAAAATTGGAAATTCAATTGTTTTTATTTTAGATTATCAGACAAATTGTACTTTCTACTTATTATATTGTCAATAATTCTTTTGTTTTTTGTTTGCATTATTTTTCAAAGTTGGGCCCCGAAAGTTGCTTGTGGGCCCTCAAATTTTTCAATCAAGGGGCCCGGTGGCCCCCAAACAAAAAAGTTAATTTCTAGCCCTGGCTTTACTAGCCAGTGCTGGCGCTTAAGGCTTCCTCACACGGAGACACGAAATTGAACATTTCGTCAAAATGTGCGTATTTCAGACATTTCTCCAACATTTCACCATTTCACGAAATGTGAAGCGGCACATTTCAAGCAATAGAACCTGTAACTATTCCCGAAACTTTCGCTGAAACATTTCGACCTGCTGCCCAGAGGATCATTTTCGAAATCGAATTTGTAAAGAATCATCACTGAAGTACCACCAAAATATTTTAGGCAGATTTCTGAACCCCACTGTCATCGGCTTTTGCTGCGAAGCCTACAAGATGGCGGCTATTGCTTCGAGACGGCGGCAGCCTCGATTCACTTGAACCATCCCTGTTTACGCATTCAAAAGCTCTTAAGTTTATTCAATATGGTCAGGAATTCGGTTGTATTGTGTAAGCGAAGGCACACGTCAGTATCAGAAATATGACCCGATATCCTATACAACCAGAGCATGTGTCTGTGAAGAGTTACCTCCCCTCTACCAAATCAAAATGAATTTTCACCGCGTTTATGTGTATGCGGAGGAGGCATTTTTGATGCAATGTAAAATGTTTTGTTTCTTGTGTATTTCGTTTCTCCGTGTGATGAAGCCTTTAGCACTTAGTTTGCCTTCAGCTGCCAAAGAGATAAGGTGCGGCGAGGTCAAATTCCACTCTTGTGCGCTCATTCTATTTATATTGCACCTGCTACTGTGCGGTACACAGCTGTCTATAGTGTGACCGACGCTCTGCCGCTGTAACAACTACCTATAGGTTTGTATTCATAACACATCTCTGCCTAAAGTGACTGTTGTAGAAGCATCATCGTTCAAAAGTTGAAATTCTCACCTACACACATATACCAAATATGACAACATTACGACAGCAGATTATGGTGAAAATGAAGAGAACGAGAATTTGTTGATGTACGATGTCTGTGCTTGTTGTGAAATTGACAAAACTCCCACAGCCGCAGCGTATAGGATGGTCATCGGTCATGACGCATACAAATTTGAAATGACGCATTGCTCTGTCAGTGAGCCGGTCATATGACTTATTCATTTTTTAAGGCCAGCTTGGAGCATGAAAAATCGACCTAAATAGTGTTTTTATGTGTTTTGTGTTTGTTCCAAAAATAGACACCCTAGCATATGTAGTTTGCTGTGGTATAACTTATTTTGGCCTCATATACCTCAAAATGCTGTTATAATTCATTTTAGAAAGTGAGGTATGCTCTGTTTTACCATAAACAATAGCTCATTAAATATGCATAAACTGAAAATGCCCATAATTCTACTTCTAAACATCGTAGAAACACTCGGTAAAGCGTAGAGCGATCAGGAAACCCCGCTCTACATTCCTTTCTTAGGGACCAAAATCATACATAACAAAGATTTTCATTGGTCCGATTTACACAGCGAGTGAGAGAATGCATCGAAACAGCCAATCAGAAGTCTCCTTGTATACTGTCATGGCGGCTTCCAAATTGAACCGCATGGCGCTTGTTTGAAACACGTTGTGTCGAAAGCGAAAGTTCCAAGCGATTTGTGCATACCCCATCGTCTTCATCACCTCAAAACCATGGGGAAAAGAAAGTGTCAGTCTGCCTACAAATGCAGAAAACGTCGATTCACTGGAAATGTATACACTCGGAAGCAAACCAGTGCTGTGTCTGAAGCAAGTGACGATGAACAGCCGTGTGAACCTGCTCGCACCGACAGCGTTCAAGCAGACGACGCATCAACTACGAACCATCAACCGTCAGCATCGTCGTCAAAACTGCAGGATAATGTTAATATTGAAGAAAAATTCGACCCCAGTCATGCTCTTACAGGTTTCAGGTTCGTTGACTGTGAACTGTTTGTTGAGTTTGTAAAATCACTGCTATGTCCAAGTTGCAAAAAACCTCTCGGTGCATCACGCCTTGCTACTGCTGACGAGGCCAAGACTGATCTGGCATCAACATTCACTTTTCTGTGTGGTTGTCAGAACAAGGTTAGTTTTTCAACTTCAAGAAAGTACAACAGGGTGTATGAAGTAAATAGGCGCTTTCCTATAGCTTGTTTTTCGATAGGCAGACACCAAACACATGGCAAGAAATTCTTGGGCAACATGAACATTCCACATAGTCTGCACAATAACACCTGGGCAAATCACAGGCAGCAAATTTTGAGGGTCACTGAGGCAGTTGCTTCTGACAGCAAGAATATTGCTGCTGAAGAAGTGGAAGCTGCAGCAGAATCAACTGATGTGACTGTTCCTTGTGATGGCACGTGGCAGAGGCGAGGATTTCAGAGCAAAAATGGTGTCGTGACAGTTGTGACTGTAAATGGAAAGAAGTCTAAAGTTGTTGACACCCACACTCTTTCAAACCACTGTGATGCGTGCAGGAAAGGGACAAAGAAACTGCAAGGCCAGACATTAGAAGATTGGAGGATAGTTCATGAAGCAAAAGGTGATTGTGACAAAAATCACCATGGCTCTGCAGGATCAATGGAGCCGGCTGGTGCTGAGGTAATTTTCCGTCGCTCTGTGGAGCTGTATGGACTTCGTTATGTGCATTTTCTAGGGGATGGAGACAGCAAGACATTTTCATCACTGAAAAATGCTGACCCACCAGTATATGATGATGGTGTTCAGATTGATAAACTTGAATGCTGTGGCCATGTCCAGAAGCGAATGGGTCGTCAACTGGCAAACAAAGTGACAGAACTAAAGAGTAGAACTTTTCTGCACAACGGAAAGCAAAAGAAGGGAATAGGGGGTAAGGGTGGCCTTACGAAAAAGGCCATCTTGAATATTCAGGGCCACTATGGTGCTGCCATCAGAAAAAACAAGGGGAATGTGCAGAAAATGAAGAGGGACATTTGGGCAATCTGGTACCACAGGAACAGGCAACACAACACCTGCGCTGATTGGTGTCCTTCTAAAAGTGGGCGTGGTGACCCAGACAAGAACGCTCTGCCAAAGTATGTCTGCCAGGCTATCAAACCAGTATTTCAAACCCTTACCCAAGCCAGTTTGCTCCAGAAATGTGCACATGGAGGTACACAGAACACCAATGAGAGTTTCCACAACATCATCTGGCAGCACTGCCCCAAAACAGGATTTGTTGGTCGCAAGCGACTGCGGCTGGCTGTCGCAGATGCAACGATAGTCTACAATGATGGCGAATGTGGATGCTTTGACATTTTCACCCAACTTGGACTACCTGTGGGTGTGCACACACGCGCATGTTTCAAGGAATTGGACAAGAACAGGGTGCTGAAGTCTCAACTGCAAGCTACAGAAGCAGCCCAGGCAGCCCGTCGACAACGTGCTCTCAATGCAGCTGCGCAAGATGTTAATAGAGAGGAATTTTACCTGTCAGGGGCCCATGAATAAGCAGGTATGTGCAAAAACACATATAGAGTTACAGGAAACAAAAAAACATTGAACTTTAACATGTCAGTCTTTGGTAGGTAACTGTTTTCTATGGTCATTAACTACTGCTGAACTTTGCGGTCCGTTTTCTCCATTTTGTGTTTTCCGCTATTAGATTCACCGTTTCCCAAATATCTCAAAAAGTATTTTTCAGATTGAGCTGAATTTTGGCAGAGGTGTCCAGAACACTCAGAGCTGCAAAATGACCTATTTTCTATCACATGTGTATGTAAACAGCAAATTTATAAAATTGGTAGTTTTTGAAATTTTTGGTGTGTCAAATTTCATATTTTTTGTCAGAATTATTTTTTTTCCTTTCGTCATTCTGTAGTTTGACCATAAATTGATATGCATGCCAAGTTTCATAGAGATAACTTTGCTACATGCCCTGTAATTTAGGAAATACAGAGGCACCTGAAGTTCAACACTTCTGTACACCTGCGTGTAATAAAATCAAATTTCTCAAAATCCAGTGGATTAAAATCATTTTTGATAGCATGGCATAAATATCTAATGTTTAGACTAACCTCATGCCAAAAATAGTTTCAGTGCATGAAAAAATGTATTCAAAATCCAAACAGAAAAAACACTGTTTTTTTCGATTTTTCATGCTCCAAGCTGGCCTTAAACAGTCACTGAGACCCGCGCCGAGTTGGTTGGGGTATACGAGAGAGAGAGACAGAGAGCTATGGTCAGCTAGCTGATGCTCTAGTGCACTGTACACAGTCAGTCCTCAATAAACAGAGTGCATCCTAAAAATTAGGGAGGCGGGAGGCCAGCTAACAGTGATTTGTGACACTTGCCCCCTCTCTCCAGCAAATGTAAACAATACTGCAAGCATGGGCCCTGACTAGGTACAGGTCCAACATGATACAAAACGCCTTCCGCCTGTAAGAGGCACACATCTTCATCAGTCCCCACGGCTGCATTAACTCTAGTCTAAGTCTCTTGTTGCTCTCATTGACGCTGATTTTGATCCTCGGAGTCGGTATGAGGGTGCCGCAGCGGACTGGCTCTAGATGTCTGTAGCAATTTTTTTTTTTTTCACGCAGTTCACGTATTCATAATAGATGTCTAGAAGCAAAGGAAATGGCTTAACTGTTATCAGTGCTGCCGGTTCGTAATTTTTGCAGAGATATGCGTATTTTTACATGATGTCCAAAATGTTGTAAGATGTTGTAATTGATGTACCAGTGGTCTCTCGTGCGCACATATAACCTTCGTTCTTATTTCATGGTTACACAATCATGTAATTAGTTGTACACTGATAGTCCATAAGCTAGCAGGATCTACCGAGCACCCCCCACCCGTACTCAATAAGATGGGTTTCAAAGTGTACATTAGTATGTCATCCTGAGATGTTTAAGCCATGTTCCCCAAAAATCCTTAGGAACACACCAGAGATATAGCCGATGGCGTATGGGTACCCCCATTCACACTCTTCGCGGATGCTAAAATGAGGTTGAGAAACATTTTCCTCTAAATAAGAGTTCATTCCAGAAGCCCAAATCAAACACTATTATGTTAAGGCACACCTTCTGCGTCCTCTGCCAAAAAAAACAAAAACAAAACAGAATGAAAAAATATTGAATCTCTGGCTCACAGTGAAGGTATTTATGCACCCAGTAAACGGCCATTTCTGCAAAATCACAAAAAAGACAAAAATAATGTGTCAGATGCCTTCAGACATTTTCTATAGCACTGGCAGTCCATTTTCAGGCTTACATCATTAAAACAGGATGTCACAATTATTATAAACTTGACTAGGTGATGTTATGATCACTGAGTGCCACAGTGGTTGATTTTGTATCCCTACCCCCAAGTTGTAAAAATAAACAAAACTAATTAGAAAAAAATTACTAAATTTATTCCATTTCATTTTGACTTCTCCTTACCTATTAAGTTTCAATAATATGAGCATAAAGTGCAAGAAAATAAGGAAAGTCGGCATCTTTTACGTTAAATTCGTGGTGAATGATAGCTTTTTCCCATTTAAAATTGCTGAATTGGGAAACATACATTGTTTCCGATGCCATCAAAAATTCTGTAGACAACTGATAGGTCTTTTTTAGGTTTAATTGGTTAGGATAGAGTACCACAGTTACTCCCAACCTGATTTTGTGATGCATTTAGGGGCCACAGTGGCTAAATCTGCTGCCCTACCCCCATTTTACCAGGACAGTACACAAAAGAACGCAAAATGACCATAACAATTGCTTATGTCATACTTCTCTGTTTAAATATTTTTGTTGCCAGTTTTCATAACAA
Organism: Semisulcospira habei; assembly: GCA_036245525.1. NCBI lineage: Eukaryota > Metazoa > Mollusca > Gastropoda > Semisulcospiridae > Semisulcospira > Semisulcospira habei. The sequence goes on along the minus strand of BTPG01000008.1, from coordinate 33,194,096 downwards.
ATTATGCATATTGAGCTAAAAATTTGTGATCATTTTATTAATTTCAATGTGACCCATCAATTTAATTGTAACTATTTTTAAGTGGCTGGTCTTTTAGGTGATATTTTACCTAGCGTAAGGCTGGTCTAGTAAGGTCTCACCTTTTCTTTTCATTTATTTTCATCTAGAAATGTGTAAATATGAATATGCATAATAAAGTTTCATGGTTCCTAACAGCCTAAACAATGTTATCAAAATACTTAGTTTCCACATGTCCACCACGAGATCATCACTTCCACCCCCATTTTTTGCCTTCTTTTTCTGCAAAGTTCAATTGCTTAACCTTTAGCACTCTGCTTTCAGCTGGCAGTTCTTTTCCCTGCAACTGCATTCTTTTTGAGTGGGCTAAACCCAACGCTACCCTACTTACTTCAAAAGCCTACAACTTTTTCATTTTTCTATGTATGATTGTGGAATTTGGCATGTACGTAAATAAATGAATCAAGATTATGTCACAATTCTTAAAACTGTGTTATCTGTGTTATTATCCTAACAAAACAAAAAAATAATCAATGCTTACTACGCACCGTTTCCGCGTTCACTAGCACTCGATTTAGAATCACTCCTCTGCCCATGCCCATCACCACCATCTCCCCCCCCCCCCTCGATCTCAAGTCTTCTGGCAAAAAGCCAAGAAAGTCTTCATCATCGGAATCTGACTCCATAAAAGTATTCCTTGATGAATGCTTCTAACTCCTCATCGGTCATCTTTTGTCAAAATGAAGCCGTCAGAACAAACTCTCGCTTAGAAAATTCGAATCGCTCAAACACACTCGAAGTTAGCAAGATGGCCGATATAAAACGGAAGCCAGCCTCATTTACAATCACCCACAATCCTTTGCAAAGGCTTCATAGCAACCTAGTGTGTTTACCATAGCCGATTTCGAACAGGCCACGCGGTGGCGACATATGTCGCCATCCGATAATGAAGCAAGATAGCGGCTGGCGACAAATGTCGCCACCAGCGCGCTAAAGGTTAATGGCCGTCTTTAAATCTTATATTGTTTTGGCTGCCAATGAGTGAGCTGTCAAGGCTCTGGTGCGTTCCTAAGGATTTTCAGGGAACATGGCTTAAACATCTCGGGACATACTAAGGTACACTTTGAAAACCCGTCTTATTGAGTACTGGGGAGGAAGGAGTGGGGGGGGGGGGGGGGGGGGGGGTGCACGGTAGATCCTGCTAGCTTATGAACTATGACAAACACAATCTGTTTCTTGCTTTGTCGTTTTCTAGGAGAGGGCGGAGGGTTGGGGTGTCTATGACAATTTGACAAAAATGTGTTGTGGTTGGTGTCCTGGACACTAAAGCTTGAATCAGTACTGCCAGAAAACTGGTTCTTGTTGCTGAAAACCATTGTGCTCTTCACTGTAGCACAGTAATTCAGTGCTTGCACATGTTTCCTGAAAAAAGCATATAATTATGTAATGGAAGTCATTGAAACGCAAACCTGATTACATTAGATTGCAAAATAGCAAAAAGTAAATAAAAATCCGAAATTGCCATTATATGCGTGATGAATGTAACCAGTGCAAGAGTGAGTTTCTAAAGTCTGCAAGAGGCATAGACGTTCAGAAGTCCTCGCCACCTAAGGGTCGTTATGAGAATTTATGCATATTGCTTGAGATTTTATCTGATAGTGTTACTCAAACTGAGGAAGTAGATGCGGACTAAGTAACGATTATTACCCACATCTGCAAGAGGCACAGATCCTGATGAGTCGCCTCTGCCCGTGGGTTCATGAAAATGTACTCCTCTGACTGGTGCCAGTCATGCTCATGTTTCTCAAATTGAGTCTTATTGAAAACAGCCATGACTAACCAAATGGCAGACAAGCACCGCGAAAACGTAAACAGTGAGAGTCTGCGGGCCAAGTTACCAAGATGTGTTGACAAGTTTGATAACTGAGCAGACTACTAGACCACGCCCACAAACGGCACACGTGATTGAGGTAGAACTTTACATCGCAGTTGATAACTTGACAGTAGCCCGTTCAGTAGACACAGCGGCTGCGATCAATTTCAACCTTTTCGCTATTATGATTGTTGGCTCGCAAAGCCGCTGTGACTACTGAACAGGCTACACAAGCTGCTGACAAGTCATGAGATCGTTCAACATAGAGGAGGGACTGATCCAAATGATAGAAGCGCTTTACAAGAACGCCTGCAGCGCGGTTCTACTTAACAATCAGTCAGGCGAGTTCTTCAGGACGACGATCGGTGTCCGTCAAGGATGCCTGCTCTCTCCTGTCCTTTTCAACATATTCCTGGAGAAGATCATGCAGGAAACCCTCCACGACCACCATACTTCAATCTCTATTGGTGGCAGATCCCTGTGCAATCTTCGATTCGCAGACGACATTGACCTCATGGCAGGCAGCAATAGTGAGCTCCAAAACCTGACAGACAAACTTTCAAGTAGCGCAGGGTCTTATGGCATGGAGATCAGTACGGATAAAAGCAAAGTGATGATCAACACCACAAGCGACAGCAGCAGCAACATTCACATGAATGGCCAAAAGCTAGAAGAGGTCAATAGCTTCAAGTACTTGGGAGCCACCCTGTCCAAAGACGGTAGTTGCATAGCAGAGATCCGTATCAGGATAGGTACAGCAACATCCGCAATGGCCAGGCTGGACAGGATATGGCGAAGTAACTCCATCAGCTTCACCATCAAGTACAGGCTTTACAAGTCCCTCATAGTGTCTATTCTACTCTACGGCTGTGAGACTTGGACACTGCTTGCAGACTCAGAAAAGAAAATCCAGGCCTTTGAGAACAAGTGCCTGAGGAAGTTGCTCCGCATCTCGTACCGCGAGCACAAGACCAACGAATATGCACGGAGCATCGTCACTTCCCTGGTGGGCCCACATGAACCCCTTCTGGCAACCGTGAAACGGCGCAAGCTTGCTTGGTTTGGCCACGTGACCCGACACAACACCTTGTCCAAGACTATCCTCCAAGGCACTCTCGAAGGAAGTCGTCGGCGAGGTCGTCAGAGAAAGAGTTGGGTCGCAAACATAAAAGAATGGACCGAACTCGAGATGTCAGACTTGCTTGCCACCGCCCAAAATAGAACTCAGTGGAGAGCACTGTCTGTTGCTGCTGCCTTTCAGTCCCCCCAACGCCCAGTTCGGGCAAGGGACTGATGATGATGATGATGATGATTGTTGGCTCGCAAAGCCGCTGTGACTACTGAACAGGCTACACAAGCTGCTGACATTTCAAAATCGAAAATGCCGAAAAAGTGATTTTTTTTTTTTGGTGACTTATGGATTTTCAAAATGACCTATTGATTTTATGTTCCTCCGGTCATATGACTTATTGACTGCAAAACTCAACCTAATCACTGCAGTCATAACACGAAGATGCAACTTTTTCCAACAAAACGCACTTGCATTAATAAGGGTCAGCATGGTTCCGCGGTGGGGGACGGAAGCAGGAGGGTGGTTAATGAGGTCACTGACAGGTCGCATTCTGGCATTTCTTGTCTGCAGTCCCGGTACTCCACAGACTGCTATTGCCATCCATGTATTAAAATCCGATCAGTCCATCACAGGTCACAGCATTCAACAGTGTTTTTAGAGGAGGAAAAACTAGACTGCTCGTGACCGAGCGGCACATGACACTCGTGTCACCCGTCCTCCACTCTGTAATTCCTCAGTAGTAAAATGGAAAAAATTCTTGTATAACGCTGGTTAGCCGGTGTTGGTGTATCTGTGAATAGGAACTATTGTTGTTATGTCAACAAATGTGATAAATAATCCAGACCAAAAAGGAGACTGCCAATTGTGTTGTAACCGCCTTTTCTAAACGTGTTTCTTTCTCCATTGGGTACTTCTTAGCAAATGTGATGAACCGCCACTTTTATACTAATACTGTGACCTGTAATGGACTGATCGGATTTTAATACACGGATGGCAATAGCAGTCTGTGGAGTACTGGAACTGCAGGCAAGAATTTCAACTTTTGAACGATGTTGCTTTCACAACAGTCACTTGAGGCAGAGATGTGTTATGAATACAAACCAGTAGGTAGCTGTTATAGACAGCCGTGTACCACACAGTAGCAGGTGTGATATAAATAGAAAGCGCGCGCGAGAGTGGACTTTGACCTCGCTGCGCCTTATCTCTCTGGCAACTGGAAGCGAACTAAGTGTCAGCTATGGTAAAGGTGGCCTAATGCACTGTGCAGAAATGCTGAATGAGGTCCTTAAGTATATAACTTCACTCAATGACATTGCAAGGAACACGCTTAAAAATGACATCCAAATTAAAGAAGAAAAAAAAACAGTTACTCTGTATAAATGCACCTCTGTTACTGGTTTATGTGGGGGGGGGGGGGGGGGGGGGCCAGACAGAATATGCGGGAAAATGGACAACTGGTTGAGTATATATAATTTAACAACAAATTGACTAGTTTTTGGCAGTTTTCCATGGTTACACAAAGTTTTTTAGCCATGAGCATCATCAATTTGTATGACCTTGTGTGGAACTTATAACTAATGTCATCTCTTCCATCATGATCAGCCCTGAAAATGGCGAGTAATTCACTCGCCATGGCGAGTGATTTTTTTTTTTTTTTTTTCAAGTTTAAAAAAAAATCCACTCACCAAATGCGCTTGTGCACTTTCCAGTCCTAGGCTAAATCCGAAAGTTCAACCTTCACTTGTAATACTAAGCAAGCAATAGAGACAAGACAGTTCTACAACATTTTTGGCGAGTGCGTTAAAACATTTTTTTACATTTGACAGCTATCGATATGTACGTTTTCTGATCCGTACTTTTTCAGTCCTCAATTCCAAAGTACACTAACCTTCACTTTCGGTAGTGTTATTGTTATGCTAGCGAACAACAATAATGCGATCGGGTAAGCCATCCGTTTTCGATTTTCAGTTTGGCTAGTAACATTTTCAGTTTGGAATTGGGTAATAAAAGTTGGAAGTCACTAGCCAAAGGCTGGTGCGCAAAATTTTAGACTTTCAGGGCTGATGTGCACATAAACTCACAACACTGAATGTAATGCCAGACTTGTAAAGTTATGCACACCTAATATTTAATATTTATTTCTAGCAAAATTCCTCAAAACCACCTATGGTCTTGTCAGATATTATATTATTTGGATTCTGAAATCCTGGAAATGTGGTATGGCCACATCCGTGATAGTCTTGGGCCAATTCCAACGAAATGATGAAACTGCTGTAAGGATGGGGAGATTGGATGTTGTGATGTTTGTTGTTACATACAATCTCGGTTGAAACCAAAATCAGCAGGGGTACAGTTGGTGCGTGATGAAATTCAACTATTTTGTGTACAATATCAGTTGCTTTCATTCCAATGCTTAGTGATCGAGAATATTAAAATTATTCGAAAGTGTATAGTGTCGTCTAGTTCTAAATTTTAAAAAAAAGAGTGCATAACAATCTGTTTAACAGAACGCATGCGCCATTGCTTTTTGTCCTCTAAATGGCAAAGATTTTGGTGTTTTTTTTTACATTCTCATAGCTATATAATCAGGTAGAAATTAATATTGGGGGGGGGGGGGGGGGGGTAAATCGTTTTTGTGAATATAGACCAATTTTTTGGCTCACCCGCGAAGCAAGAATGAGTATGCTATGGGTCAGTGGGCGTCCTTCAGCCGTCGTCCGTGGTAAACTTTAACGTTGGCATTTTCACGAAGACTATTCTAGCCACAGTCTTCAAACTTGGCCCAAGGATACCTTGGCAAGATCTTTCTAAACATACCAGTTTGAACGACCTCACAAAGTCAAGGTCATAGGGGATCAGGACATAGATAAAAAAAATAGCTATATTTTAAAATAATTTATTTTTTCTCAAATACTATTCACAACTTCAAACCCAGACTGGGTACAAAGATACCTGATGGTAAAACCTTTCTATGCATACCAACTTGGTTGATCCCTTGGTTGATGGTCAAGGGTCTCAAGAGCTCAGGAAATAGGTCCAAAATATGGGCTATTTTGGCGAAAGATTTTTTTTTTTTTTTTATCAAATTCTAATTACAACTTCAAACTCAAACTTGTTACAGAGATATCTGATTGTAAGACCTATTTATGCATACTAATTTGGATGACCCCTCTGAAAGGTCAAGGGTCACAAGAGGCCAGCAAATGTGTAAAATGCCAATTTTCCCTCACGAGTGAAACAAAAGTATGTTCTGGGTCAGTGGTCTTCCGTCTGTCGTCCATGGTAAACTTTAACGTTGGCATTTTCTCAGAGACTATTCAAGCTACAGTCTTCAAACTTGGCCCAAGGATACTTTGTGGCAAGACCATTTTTCAACATACCAATTTTAGTGACCTAAAACAAAGGTCACAGGGGATCAGGAAATATATTTTTAAAAATAGCTATTTTTGGACAAATTTTTTTTTTTTTCAAATACTATTTACAACTACAAACCCAAACTTGGTACAAAGATACCTGATGGTAAGAGCTTTCTGTGCATATTAATTTGGTTGATCCCTCGGAAAGGTCAAGAGGTCACAAGAGCTCAAGAAATAAGTCCCAAATTGCCATATTTTGACAAAAGATGTTTTTTCTCAAACACTATTTACATCTTCAAACCCGAACTTGCTACAGAGATACCTGATGGTAAGACTTATCAATGCATACTAATTTGGATGACCCCTCAGAAAGGTCGAGGGTCACAAGAGCTCAGGAAATGGGTAAAAAAAAGACATATTTTGACAAGAACTGTTTTTTGTCTCTCAGTTCTAACTCAGACTCCGACAAGCCTAATCATTTTGATTCGATGGAATGTGAGCACGCGCTCTTCTCGGTCCCCTTTTTCCAGCAGAGCTGTTTATTTATAATTGCTGTCATCGCGTCTAATAGTAATACACTATGGAAGGCGGTCACTGAATCAGCTCGCGCAGCTTCTTGTATGTAAGGACCAGCATAATGATAGAGGCAGGCAAGAGGCAGGATTCTCATTTGCTTTCGCATCTGCGGGTGCCATGAGGATCTATGTTTATTCCAGACAGGAGGTGTTTATGATTGAGTGTATCTCGGACAGTGTGATAGTGGTCCTTTCTACAGATGAGAAAAGGCATAGATCCTCAAGAGTCCGCAACGCAAGTTACAGGACCGTGACCCATGAGAATCTGTGCCTAACTTTTGCTTATTCCTGTTCACACAGTTTTAATTTCCAGGCTGAGTGGGGGAAAGGGAGCGAGTTGGGCTATTGTGGTTTGCAGTGAGTTTCAGCCGTTTCTTTTGTTTTTCTTTTGTTTTTCAGTAACCGTACATCAATGACCATGTTATAAATGAACACTTTTCCCCCCTTTTGTTCTGGTAAAGACAGTCGGGTTCACTACGGAATATACTTGAATCTGCTGAGGCACATAATTATAATTCTGAAAACTCAAATTTAAAAGCCAGGCTACAAATTTATAATATATACTGACACAGTTCTAACTTAGACTCCAAAAAGCCTAATCATTTTCATTCGCTGGAATGTGAGCTTGAGCTATTCTGTTTCTGTCCCCTTTTTTCAGCAGAGCGGTTTGTTTATAATTGCTGTCAACGCGTCTATTAGTATTACACTATGGAAGGCAGTCACTGAATCAGCTCGCGTAGCTTCTTGTATGTAAGGACCAGCATAATGATAGAGCCAGGCAAGAGGCACGATTCTCATGAGCTTTCGCATCTGCGGGCGCCATGAGGATCTATGTTTATTCCAGACTGACAGAAGGTGCATATCAGTGAGTGTATCTAATTCAGTGTGATAGTGGCCCTTTCTACTGACGAGAAAAGGCATAGATCCACAGGAGTCCGTCATGCAAGTTACAGGATCGTGACCCATGAGAATCTGTGCCTAAGTTTTCCTTTTTCAGTTCACACAATTTTAATTTCCAGGCTGAGTGGGGGAGGGGGAGGGAGATGCGCTTTGTGGTTTGCAGTGAGTTTCAGCCGTTTCTTTTGTTTTTCAGTAACCGTACATCAATGACCATTATAAATAAACACACTTTCCCGCCCTCTATCGTTCTGTTAAAGACAGATTCGGGTTCACTACGGACTATACTTGGATCTGCTGAGGCACATATACGCTCAGAAATTTAAAAGCCAGGTTACAAATTAAAAATATATACTAAAATGGGCTTGGATAGGGCTATTATTTGGTTGAGGGCTGGGAACAGTACAAGGCTTTAGTCAGTCTTGAAGGTCGCTTTCATCGGAACTGTCAGATGGTATGGCAGAAGGTTCTCTGTTCCCTCTGATGTGCACAGAGACAAATGAACCTATCAAGAAACATTCATTTCACCGTTACCGCATACTTTCACGAGGATAAATATATTCTTGTTTTTACATCAGACGGATGGCATTCACTGCCTAGCAATGTTCGCCCATAGCCAAAGACAAAACTCCCCAAGAGGCATAGATCTTCATGAGTTCCGCGCAGAGTGCGGGGGCTTGTGAGAAGCTAAATGTACTGTATGTATCTTGGTGGCTAGTGTTGCCTCTATGCTGCTATGTTTACGCAGCCAGGATGAAATCACGACCACCGAGCCGACGACCGTCCCGGCACTGCAGCGTAGAATAGCCGTAGAATAGTGCGATGCTCATGCTCTCTTTAGGTTCACGGCAGTGCAAACTCGAGTTTGGAGACTGTCTATTACTATTCACAACTTCAAACCCAAACTTGCTACAGAGATACCTCGTGGTAAGACCTGTCTATGCATACTAATTTGGATGACTCCTCGGAAAAGGTCAAGGCTCACAAGAGGTTGACAAATGTGTAACTGTATAAAATGCCAATAATTGTAATTATTACCAACATTTTTGCAAACTTCTTAATCAAGTTTGGCACAAAGGTAGCTGATGATAAGACCTTCCTATGTATCCTAATTTATTTGACTCATTGCAAAGGTCAAGGGGGTTTCACAGATGTGTGAAAACTGATTAAATTTGCGAAAACATTGATTTTGTTAGTGCAGAAGCCATCCCTTTATTGTCAGATGTGTGGATCCGTCATATACCTGAGCCATAAGGGCTTTGCCTTGTTGATAAAATTGTAGGTATTCTCAACATTTTTGCAAATTTTTCAATCAAATTTGGCACAAAGGTAGCTGATAAGACCTTCCTATACATACTAATTTAGTCGGCTCATCACAAAGGTCAAGGGTCACAGGAGGTTGACAGATGCATGAAAGATGCTTACAGTTTGAGAAAACATAGATTTTGCTGGTTCAGAAGCCAGACCTTTACTTATTGTCACACGTGTAAATCGGTCATACAGGTGAACCATAATGGCTTTGCTTTTCTTGTTTTAGTATCGCTGGTGTGTTATTGCAACATCAAGCAACGACCACATCTGGTCAGAAAAATTGATAATATCACGTTTTTAGTGACACAATTTCAAAACCGAAGTTTTTATCAAAGACTATGGACTCTTGCTATGCTGCTAGTGCTAATTAAGCAATGTGGTAGGTGCAAAATTTTCAGCTTACCGATAACCATGTCACAATATCAACAGTCGCATGCAGTGCCAAAAATGCAAAAAGAAAAAGAAAATTCATCAATTAATAAAAGTTTGGAACAAGAAAAAAATCTCTGCAAAACTTCCACCTTTTGTCTGAGCGTGATATTGGAAGCTAGTTCAAGGGTGGCACTGGAACAGTTTGATGCTTACTGGCGCCAAGCTTTGCTGGCACAATCCTTTAACCAACTTGTTTGATATTTTGTGTGTTTTGATAAATGTTTTTTTTTTTGTTGTTTGTTTTGGGGGCGGAGGGGGGGGGGGGTCGCTGTGTTGTTGTCTTTCAGTTTCAGGCAGTGATTTATTAATTAACAATCTTCAATGATGTCATCATTTCCATTATTACTGACATGAATTTGGTGTTTTTGCACAGGAGATTCACAAGAAGATTCTCTCTCTGAATTTCCGTGACTGCCATGCGAAGATCCGGCAGGTGGACAGTCAGGCGACTGTTGGCCAGGGTGTGGTCATCCAGGTATGCTCAGACTTGCGCTTCCTTTTATTTTTTTTATTTTTTCAACACATCAACTTCCAACATTTTTAACACATAAGCAATTTCAGAGTTTTGGAGTTGTCTATAAACTATTATATAGTTCAAGAGGTCAATTACGATATTTCAAGGGTGGTTTACAATTCAATCATACTTTATTAATCCCTCATGGGGAAATTCACTGTCTGCCCATGCAACACATCATGGCATCATCATTCACTTATTCAATTAATTAAATAACCTATAACCTAAAGAGAGGAACTGTAACAGACGTACTGTTACCTTTGTAACACTCTTGGCATCAGAAACACGGTTTATGCACCTTGTGCTTCTGATGTCAGCAATGTTGCAGTGAACTACTGAATGGAGTACTAAAAAAGTAAAGAATGTTGACGGACATTATCTACTGATATTACTCTTGAAAAGGGTAACAGCCTGAAGGACAAAAGAGTTGGCATAATGTGATGTACTACTTTGGGTTTCCAAATAACTTGATCTAATCATGGTCAGTTCAAATGCTGTTGTGTGTTTGGCAGGGTGGGTTGATCCATTACGTTAATTAGTTAATTTTGTCCTATGTCATACAGGTCACTGGTGAGCTCTCTAACAATGGAGAGCCGATGCGTCGCTTCATGCAGACCTTTGTCCTGGCTCCTCAGTCACCGAAGAAGTACTACGTCGCAAATGACGTCTTTCGCTACCAGGATGAGGTCTTCATTGATGAGGAGGAGGATGAAAGTGAAGGTAAGCAATGATGTGAATGACAGATTAACTCTAGGACTTTGTGAGAATCAAAGTGATGTTGAAGTGTCAGGTGTTAACAGTGTGCACATGAGTGACCTGTGACTGCCAAGTTTAGTCTCGGTCACATCAATAGTTAAGTCACAAGGTCTGTTTTCACAAACTTACCCAAAAAGTACCAAAATGTAAGAAATCTTCTGAGAATACAGAGCCGATATAGAGAAAACTGTATGGGAAGTCTGGAGTTAAAAGTGTGGCTCAGTTTGTGGCAAGACCTTTTTAAACATACCAAATTTAGTGACTAATTTCAAAGGTCAAGGTCACAGGGGATCACTTGGGTGGGACTTTTCCGGCTAGAGTCGGATTTTTGGATTTTAAAAAATTGCCTTTTTTTTTTTTTTTTTTTGGGGGGGGGGGGGGGGGGGCCTTCTGCTGCCCCAAGACCTCCCACTGCAGGATTCAACTTTTGTTTTCTGTCCCACCCATGGGATCAGGAAATGGCCATATTTTCACTGATTTTTCTCAAATTCTATTCACAATTTCAACCCCAATCATGGCACAGAGATACCTATTGGTAAGACCTTCATGTGCATACTATTTTGGTTGATACCACGGAAAAGTCATAGGTCACGAGATTCTGGAATAGATGAAAAATAGCCATATTTTGACAAAAGATGGCCTAGATCTCTGTCACGGATAAGTTTATCAAATAGAAAACAACCCTAGACCTTTCCGGAAGTGACTTTATATACTCTCTATGCACAGGAGAGCTCTCGCTTTCTGTGAGGTCACTTTCTATTTTGGTCACAAAACCAAGCGGTCTCAAGCTGTACGGGAATACACGACACGAGCGGAATGGCGCAGTTTGGGACGTTGAGAGTTTAAATTGAGGTGGTCGGTAATTTTTGGTGCATTGTATATCTTGCTGCCAGAACATTCTGGTCGCACTTCTTAGTTATCAAGGTTATATCTGAAGTTTACTTTGCATAAGGGAGATTGTAGTTCTTGAAAGAACTTTACTTGCATTTTGTTCCTGATGTATGCAGATGTGGAGCAGGCTACATCGGAAGTGGTTGAGAATGGAGGTCGTGGGGAACCAACACCTATGGAGACCCCAGTTTTCTTGGAGCAGCCGCCATCCATGAGGTCAGTGTTATTAACCCATATACTGAGGCTAAAAGCTGCAATAGAAACGGGAACCGTGAAAAGATAGGCCGCTTCCCGTCCGTCTAATTTTTGCCGTTAGTTGCACCAAAAGCAAAAACGGAAAATGACCAGGAGAGAACCCGAAAACAAAACAACAAAGGGCGGACGAGAAAATCGAAAGCAGCCTAACGCCGCCTTATGCGCTAAGAAAAAACGGTGCCAAACGGGAACCACTTTGGGTTGGATCGAAACCGTTAAAAATGGCCGGCTCATGTATAACTATAAACTGAGACCTTACCTCATATCTACTATGAAAAAGGGAAAAGATCGCCGGTCAACTCCCACCATATGTCGTAAGGATAAGAATCAATGCAGGATGGATAATCGCACACACGAAGAAATCCAGAAAACACAAACGAAGTCGAGAACACACGGAGAACACAAGATAAACATAAGCCGAAACCAGAAACATCCGTTCGCGAGGGAGCTAAGCGTATGACTAGTCACTAGGCCCAAAGGCCTTATAGGAAGGGAGGGGAGTTCACTCTGGGAGTTATATAAAACGACTCACTGAGTCGCCTCCCCGGATGTGTTGCTTACACAACGGAGACTTGGGCTGAAATCGGTAGCTAGACGCATCTTCCTATCAGTAATGCCATCGGTAAGTATTTTTCGAAAATATTTATTTTAGAGAAAAATTAATATTTGTACACTGCCATATGCAAGCTACATTATAGTACTTGCAGATAAGGATATAGACCAATAGCTTTAGTTCAAGGGTGGTGCCAGAATAGCTTGATGCCTAGAGGCGCCAAGCTATTCTGGCACTACCCTTGAACTGTTTTAGTCAAACTTATTCCACACACTGGTGTATTCCGAAATGATAAGGGTTAACGCAGATCTTATGTTTCGTCATGCTTGTTATCCTCACCCCAGAGTACATCATTTCATTTCTGAATTTGTGCAAGTTGGTGTGAACATCAGGCTGTGATGAACGGAACTTGCCCTCTCTTACCCGAAGGTGACAAGGCTCGATTCCTGTGTGTAGCCAGTTTTTTTTTCATGCATCCACCATTTGTCCCGTTTAGTCCTAAGGTTGAATTTGTCATGTATTTATCGTTATCACAGAATAGTAGACATGATCGCCCATGATAGTGTAAGTGTGATGCCAGTCAGACTCCTGGCTAACTAAACATGTTTCAAGGGGGCGGAACAGTTCTGTATCCCCACTCTTGCCGCTCCTTTTTCCCAATCTGCTGCCCGCCCCTTTGCCTCTGGATGACCATCCCTATTGCCCATTTAGAGTCTGTCCTGCCCTGCCCCTTTGGCACTCCGCCTCTTTGTTCATCAGAGCTGAGGCTGTCTGCATTACTTACTTACTTACGCCTGTCACCCCTACCCGGGTATAGGCCGTCGACGAGAGACCTCCAGCAACTCCTGTCCTGTGCTTCTCCTTCGATTCTACTCCAGGTGGTTCCCAGTCTCTTGATGTCTGCTTGGAGGTCTCGACGCCAGGAATTTCTCGGCCTACCTCTTTTCCTCTTTCCCTGGGGGTTCCATGACAATGCCTGCCTAGTGATACTGGAAGCTGGCTTTCTCAGACTGTGACCGATCCATCCCCATCTTCTTCGCCCAATTTCATTCTCTGCTGTTATCTGCTCTGTTCTGTCCCAGAGTCTGACGTTGCTGATCTTCTCTGGCCAGTGGATTTTCAAAATTCTTCTAAGGCAACTGTTCATGAAGGTCTGTACTCTGTGGCCAGTGGATTTTCAAAATTCTTCTAAGGCAACTGTTCATGAAGGTCTGTACTCTGTTGACTGTGGTTTTTGTCAATCTCCATGTCTCTGCTCCATATAGGAGAACTGCTTTTACATTGGAGTTGAAAATCCGGACTTTGGTGTGTTGTGACAGCTCTCTGGAACTCCACACTTTTTTCAACTGGAGAAAGGCTGCTCTGGCTTTACCGATTCGTGCTCTGACATCTGCATCAGTGCCGCCTTTTTTGTCTATGATGCTCCCGAGATAGGTGAAGGACTCCACCTCCTCCAACGGGGTGCCAGCAAGCAAGACTGGTTCTTCCCTGGTTGCGTTCAGCCTCATTGTCTTTGTTTTCTGTTTGTGAATGGTGAGGCCCACTTGGGACGAGATGTCAGCAAGCCTCGTGGTCTTGTCCTGCATTTGTTGATGAGTGTGGGACAGTAATGCCAAGTCGTCTGCAAAATCGAGGTCGTCAAGCTGTGTCCACAGTGTCCACTGTATTCCACTTCGTCTGTGCTCTGTGGTCATCTTCATGACCCAGTCTATGGCCAGTAGGAAGAGGAACGGAGACAGCAGACACCCCTGCCTGACACCAGTTCTGACCTGGAGCTCTCTGGTGAACTGCCCTTCGTGGATCACGCGACATGTCATGCCATCATAGCTGCTCTTGATCAGGCGGACGAGCTTTGTGGGTACACCGTAGTGTCGTAGGAGTTTCCACAGAGTCTCTCGGTCCACGCTGTCAAATGCTTTCTCATAATCCACAAAGTTGACGTACAGCGGGGAGCTCCACTCCAGAGACTGTTCCACGATGATGCGGAGAGTGGCGATCTGGTCTGTACATGATCGGTTCTTCCTGAATCCTGCTTGCTGGTCTCTCAGCTGGGGGTCAACGGAGCTCTTCATTCTCTCTAGGATGATCCTGTTGAAGACCTTTCCTGGTACTGACAGCAAGGTGATTCCTCTGTAGTTGGAACACTTGCTGAGATCGCCTTTCTTGGGAAGCTTGATTAGGTACCCCTCCTTCCAGTCAGCTGGCATCACCTCCTCTTCCCAGATCTTTCCAAACAGTGGGTACAGCATCTCAACTGTTGTCTCTAGGTCTGCTTTCAGAGACTCCGCTGGGATGCCATCTGGCCCTGCTGCTTTGCCATTCTTCAAAAATGCCACTGCTTTTCTGATCTCTTCCCGGCTGGGTCTGTCACAGCTGATGGGTAGGTCGGTCTCTGCCGGCTGGATGTCGGGGGGGTCGGGTGGGCTAGGTCTGTTCAGTAACTCTTCAAAATACTCGGCCCATCTGTCGAGTTGGTCTGCTCTGTCTGCAATAGGCTTGCCTTCTTTGTCTTTTACTGGTCTTTCTGTATGGCCATACTTACCCGACAATCTTCTGGTAATGTCGTAGAGCTGTTTCATGTTGCCGCTGCCTGCTGCCTTTTCTGCCTCTGCTGCCAGGCTGTCTGTGTAGGCCCTCTTGTCTGCCCTGATACTCCTCTTCACCTCGCGGTTGGCTTCCGAGTATTCCCCCTGTGCCCTTACTTTGGCTGCTCTCGTGCGACTGTTGTTGACCGCTGCTTTCTTCTGCTTCCTCGCTTCTATCTTCTTCAAGGTCTGTGCCGACAGCCAGTCCTTGTGGTGGTGTTTCCTGAACCCTACAGTGTCTTTGCAGGTTGAGTTCAGCGCCTCTCTAACTGCCTTCCACTGCTGCTCTGTGGTGACCGCCTCCTCTTCATTTACTAGCTCTTGTAGCGCTTGAAACCGGTTGGACAGCACCAGTTTGAACTCTTCTCTAACTCCAGTTTCTCTCAGGAGGCCTACATTATAGCGCTGTCTTCTTGTTGTCTCTGTGCGGCTTTTCTTTGGCTTGAGCTTCATTCTTAAGGTAAGCAGATGGTGGTCTGAGGCGACATCTGCTCCCCTCCTCACTCGAACATCTTGAAGGGATCTTCTAAATTTCTTGCTAATGCAGATATGGTCTATTTGGTTCTCTGTTGTATGGTCAGGTGAGACCCAAGTTGCTTTGTGTATTCTTCTGTGTGGGAAGATGCTGCCTCCAATGACAAGTCGGTTTAGAGCACAAAAGTCTACAAACCTCTCCCCGTTCTCACTCATCTCCGAGCCTAGTCCCTGTCTCCCCATCACCTCTTCGTATCCGGTGTTGTCCTCCCCTATTTTGGCATTAAAATCGCCCATGACAATGGTGATGTCTCGCTCCGCACATTTGTCCACGGCACTCTGGAGTCGGTCGTAGAACTCTTGTTTCTCTTCCTCGTCACTGTCATTAGTGGGCGCATAACACTGGATGACGTTCAGCTTGAGCTTTTTCTTGGTTCTAAAGGCTGCTGTTATAATTCTTGGCCCAAGAGGTTCCCAGCCCATCAGCGCTCTCTGTGCCACTGGTGACAGCATGAGTGCCACGCCTTCTGTATGGGGGGCATTCTCCTCTTCATGACCTGAATACAGAATCATCTCCCCACTTAACAGCCTTTTCTGGCCAGACTGCGTCCATCTGGCTTCACTGATGCCTAGCAGGGAAAGGTTGTACTTTTGCATTTCCGCTGCTATCTGGGCGGCCTTGCCGCTCTGGTACATGGTCTTGACGTTCCATGTGCCCATGGTTGTATCCCTGGATAGAGAGAGGCGGCTCGGTCCTGTGGCTTCCGAAGACTTCCGGCTTTCACCACAGGACGTCATAAGTCTTCTAGTAGAAGAACCTTCCTCCTCCAGGAAAGGAATTACTGTTAATCTTTTCGTCGGCGTTTTTGTAGCTATTTCCTTTTTTGCAGGGTGGGGAAGCTACCCCCACGCCCAACCCCCTTACTAGGAGGACCAGGGGTTTTCTGTCGGGGTCACCTTCCCTTAGACCATGTTGGTTCACGGCACCTTATTTCATTCGGTGCACCCCTCTCACGAGGGACCCCCTATCCACCACCCAGGGGACGCGCCTCAACGCCGCCATTGATTCCTATATTTGGTTTTTCTTCCCATGATTCCTACATTACCTTATTTTTTTAAAACTCCTACATTACTTACTTACTTACGCCTGTCACCCCTACCCGGGTATAGGCCGTCGACGAGAGACCTCCAGCAACTCCTGTCCTGTGCTTCTCCTTCGATTCTACTCCAGGTGGTTCCCAGTCTCTTGATGTCTGCTTGGAGGTCTCGACGCCAGGAGTTTCTCGGCCTACCTCTTTTCCTCTTTCCCTGGGGGTTCCATGACAATGCCTGCCTAGTGATACTGGAAGCTGGCTTTCTCAGACTGTGACCGATCCATCCCCATCTTCTTCGCCCAATTTCATTCTCTGCTGTTATCTGCTCTGTTCTCTCCCAGAGTCTGACGTTGCTGATCTTCTCTGGCCAGTGGATTTTCAAAATTCTTCTAAGGCAACTGTTCATGAAGGTCTGTACTCTGTTGACTGTGGTTTTTGTCAATCTCCATGTCTCTGCTCCATATAGGAGAACTGCTTTTACATTGGAGTTGAAAATCCGGACTTTGGTGTGTTGTGACAGCTCTCTGGAACTCCACACTTTTTTCAACTGGAAAAAGGCTGCTCTGGCTTTACCGATTCGTGCTCTGACATCCGACGGACTCGGCCTCGGCGATCTTCTTGCAGGACTCGGCGGCTGGATCTCCGTCCCACCTTTCCGCTGTCTCGTCGGCCTCCGCCTCGTCAGACGTCACCGTCCCCTCGCTCGGATCGCAGACGGTCCACGCCCTGGGTGAGGCATCCCGGCTTACCGCCAAGTACCTACCTCCCGACTTCTATCCGCCTTCGCCTCCTCCGAAGAGACAAGCTTCGGCCATGGTCAAGCGCCGCAAGTCCCTCCCGCAGCCAGCCGGCTTCCGGGACCTCACCGATGCTTTCTCCGCCCGGCTGCGAAACGACGCTTTCGGCGACACGGGATACTTTACCGCCGCTCGATGGCCTGTGGGAATCAACTTGAGCTTCCGCCAGGCCTGGTACGCTGGACACTCCCAAGCCTTCGCCATCCCTCTTCCAGCGGTGGATGCAGCGGCCTTAGTGCAGGCGGGCGGCCGCAGACTTGTCCAGAACTGTTGGCCTCGGCCTCTCGACAGGATCGCCTCCTTAGCGCGGAACTCGCTGGCGTGTTCGGGATTCTTGGAACTGGCTACCCAGGCAGCCCTGCAGTGCCTACAGGATACTTGGGACCTGGAGTTTCAGTCCCCGCTCCGTGACGTGCAGTCCATCCTGATAGCGGCCAACCGGGCCGCCTACCATTCCTCCGCCAACGCCATGGCAGCAGCTGCCAATTGCGACCTCTGGAGGCGGGATACCCTTTTGCGCCTCTGCTCGGACCTTCCCTTGTCAGTGAAGACCCAGCTCCGTCAAACCCCCTTAGGTGGTCCTCAGCTGTTCGGCGACACTTGGCAAACCGTAAAGGAATCTTCCAAGGACTTGTGGCCCAAGCCGGCATCTACCCCAGCCTCAACCCGCTTTCGTGCCCCCCGCCCGGCCGGGGGTCATGCCCGGCGGTCTTTCAGGCCCTCCGTACTCCCAGTCGGATCTTCGCGAGGTCGGGCCCGTCCATTCCAGGCTTCTCAGGCCGGCCCCGCCCCTCGCCCTTCTTGGCTGCGGCGCCCGTAAATCGGGCCAGGGTCGGGCTCATTGTCTCGCCCCCACCACCGCCCCCGCCCTCAGTCCTCGGGTCTCCTGTCGGCGGGCGGCTGTCGCTCTTCAGCGATCTTTGGAGATCGCTGTTCCCGGACGACCCCTGGATTCTTTCCACGGTTACCTCAGGCCTGCAACTTTCGTTCCTGTCTCCTCCGCCTCTTCGCAGGTCACCCATGTGGACCCAGGAACCGCTCGACGGCACACAGGCAGACGCTCTGCGCGGGGAAGTGGCGGCCCTCCTCACCAAAGCGGCGACAGAGGTGGTTTCGCCGCAAGACTCTCCGGCGTTCTACAGCCGCCTCTTTTGGACTTCGCGATCAGCCTCGATCTGTCAGATGCCTATCTGCACTTCCCGATTCATCCGTCTCGCTGGTACCTTCGGTTTGCCTTTGGGGGGATCGTCTACCAGTTCTGCGCCCTTCCTTTCGGCCTCAACATCATTCCGTGGGTATTTACGAGACTGCTCGACGCCGTGATTGCCTACTTCCGCCAGCGTTCCCTGAGCCCGGCATCCAATTACTTGGACGACCTTCTACTGCGCAACTTGGTTTCCGCAGCGCTCCAGACGGACAGAGATGCCCTGCTTTCCCTTCTGCGTCGTCTCGGTTTCCTGCTCAATTTGGGGAAATCCGATCTTTCTCCCTCTCGACGGTTTCTACATCTGGGGATGGAATTCCTGACCGACCTCAACCTTGTCCGCCTGCCTCTGGCCAGGCGGCAGAAGATCGTCGACTTAGCGACTTAGAGATGGGATCCTCCTTCACCGCCAGGGTCTGGCTTCAACTCCTGGGCCTCCTCAGTGCGGCTGCGGACCTGCTTCCCTTGGGCAGACTTTATGCTCGGCCTCTCCAGCTACATCTCCTTCTTCACTGGCGACCCTCCTCGGGCGCTCTGTCGGATCTAGTACCATTCACTCCTCTGGCTCGTCCTCACCTCGAGAGGTGGGCGGACCTCGCTTGGCTGGCTTCGGGGGTGCCCCTACACTCCCCGCCGCCACGGTGGTCTCTCTGTACAGATGCGAGCCAGGCCGGCTGGGGCGCGCACCTGTTACCGGATTTTCTCTCGGCCTCGGGCGTTTGGCCTCGGGAGCTGTTAGGGAAACACATCAACTGGCTGGAGCTGAAGGCAGTTGGGTTGGCACTCGACGTTTGGCAGGAGACCTTGGCCAATCAGGAAGTCCTCGTGCTCTCCGACAACTCGACGGTGGTGGCTTGCATACAGAATCAGGGGGGCACTCACTCGCCCTCCCTGTGCATTCTACTGTACCACCTTCTCCTCTGGTGCAGGGATCGGGGCATTACTCTACGAGCCCGCCACATCCCCGGCCACCTCAACGTGATTGCGGACGCCCTGTCTCGACGCGGACAGTTGCTCCACACGGAGTGGTCCCTACGCCCGGATATTTTTCACCTGATCTGCTCTCACTGGGAAATGCCGCTAGTGGGTCTGTTTGCCACCAGATGGAACAACCAGCTCCCGGTCTACGTCTCTCCAGTCCCGGATCCGCTCGCTTGGGCAGTGGACGCGCTCGCCATCCCTTGGGACGGCCTGATTGCTTACGCCTACCCCCAGTCAGTCCTCGTTCGCTGCGGAAGCTTCTAGGATGCTCGGCGGTCCTTTTGCTGGTGGCCCCCTTCAACTGGACCAAGAGCTGGACCACGGACGTCCTCGCGCTTGCGACGGACCCTCCTCTGGAGCTTCCTACCCCTCGCACGATGCTCAAGCAGCCCTGTCAGCAGCTCTTCCATCCGTGCTCGGAACGCCTCCACCTGCACGCTTGGAGGTTGTCCGGCAAGCCCTCGCCGCTAGAGGTTTCTCGGATGCTGCAGTGGCAGCAATTGCAGCAGCCCGCAGACTCTCTACAAGGAAGGTGTACGAAGGCAAGTGGAGGGTCTTTCAGACCTGGTGCGCCTCCCATGGACTCCCTCCCACTAACCTAGCCTCCCACCAACTGGCGGAGTTCTTCCTGTGGCTCTTCGACGACCAAGGCTTAGCCCCGGTCACCATCAAGGGCTACCGCACTATGATCGCGGACACCTACTGCCACCTGAGTCTTCCGGACCCAGGCGCCTGCAAGGATCTGTTGGATTTACTGGCTCACTTTGAACTCCGACGTCCTGTTTCACGTTCCCTAGTACCCCGGTGGGATCTTGCCTGGGTACTGATGTGGTTGAATACGGACCGGTTTGAACCCCTCCCCTTGGCTCGGTTCTCAGATTTGACCCGGAAAACCCGTTTCCTTCTGGCTCTCGCTACAGCGTCCCGAGTCAGCGAGCTTCACGCGCTCTCGATGCTCCCAGCCTGTTTGCAGTTTCGGTCCGACGGCTCTGCACAGCTTCTCCCCGATCCGTCTTTCCTGACCAAGAACCGCCTCAGATGCTGACTATACGGCCCCTCCGTGGAGCGGACCTCTCCCCTGGATCGCGGCAACAGGACCCAGTGCGGGCGCTAAGGATTTACCTGCGCCGCTCTAAGCCGCAGCACCAGGGGTGCTCGCGCCTCTTCCTACCTTTGTCCGCGGGCAGACACGACATCTCGGCCCAGACCGTGTCATCCTGGCTGCGGTGGGTGATTAGATCAGCCTACCAGGACCTCTCCCCACGCGGCGCTAAGCTCTTACAAATCCGGGCACATGAAGTGAGAGCAGTAGCCACCAGTCTAGCCCTGGACCGCAACTGCTCGGTCAAAGATATTGTTACAGCGGGTGGCTGGCGCTCAGACTCCACTTTCGCACGCTTCTGCCTTAGAGACCTATCCGGCCAAACATGACTCCCTGGCACGAGTGGGCGACATCTCCGCGGCCCAGCACTCCCTCCGAGCGCCGCTGGCGTCTTAGGTACGTCATAGCTGAAATCGTCGGGAGTTCTCTCTCGATGGGGCCGGCGGAGTGGTTGGGTTACGGTTTAGGTACGGCACCCTCCGCCTGTTCGCCATTCTTCCAGATAGTAATGCCATCGGTAATGTATTTTGAAAAAACAAATAAATTTTTTTTCTAAAATGTATTTTTTTGGAAAAATACTTACCGATGGCATTACTCGGATGGCCCTCCCACCTGCCCCGCTTGCCTCTTGTGGCTAAGTGTGAAACTGACCGCCCTGTGCTCGCCGGGATAGGGTAGTAAGGGGAGGCCACCCGGGGCCCTAGTGCTTGGATCCCCGGTGTCTCCTCCCCAGTTGTGTGCTATACACAACTTTTGCTGAAATCTATAGGCAATAGAGTGTATTCCAGATAGTAATGCCATCGGTAAGTATTTTTCAAAAAAATACATTTTAGAAAAAAAATTCATTTTTGTTCCACTTTATTGGCTCATATGCGAAGCAAAAGTAAGTATATTCTGGGCCAGTGGTCGTCCGTGGTAAACTTTTAACATTGGCATTTTCTCGGAGACTATACGAACTAAGTCTTCAAACGTGACCCAAGGATACTTTGTTTCAAGACCTTTCTAAACATACAAATTTCAGTGACCTCTCACAAGGTCTAGGTCCATGGGGGATAAGGAAATATATCAAAAATAGCTATTTTGGGACATAATTTATTTTTTCTCAAATACAATTCACAATTTCAAACCCAAACTTGGTACAAAGATACCTGATGGTAAGACTATTATACGCACACTAATTTGGTTGATGCCTCGGAAAGGTCAGGGGCCACAAGAGCTCGAGAAGTAGGTCCAAAATGGCCATATTTAGACAAAAGATGTTTTTTCTCAAATACTATTCACAACTTCAAACCCAAACTTGCTACAGAGATACCTGATGGTAAGATCTATCTATGCATACTAATTTGGATGACCCCTCCGAAAGGTCAAGGGTCATAAGAGCTCAGGAAATGGGTAAAAAATAGCTATATTTTGACTAGAAACTTTTTTTTTCTCATTACTATTCACAACTTTAAACCCAAACTTGCTACAGAGATACCTGATGGTAAGACCTATCTATGCATACTTATTTGGATGACCCCTCAGTAAAGGTCAAGGGTCACAAGAGTTTGACAAATGTGTATAAAATGCCAATAATTGTAGTTATTATCAACATTTTTGCAAAATTTTCAATTAATTTGGCACAAAGGCAGCTGATAAGACCTTCCCATGTATACTAATTTAGTCGACTCGTCACAACGGTCAGGGGTCACGGGGGTTTCACAGATGTTTAAAAACTGATTAAATTTTGAGAAAACATGGATTTTGTTAGTGCAGAAGCCATCCCTTTACTTATTGTCAGACGTGTGGATCGGTCATACACGTGAGCCATAAGGGCTTTGCCTTTCTCGTTTCTTCAGCAATGGGTCAGCCCATGAGGATGAGATGGAGATGCCCCAGAGCCCGGTGATGGAGCAGGTGAAGGATGACAGCTTGGAGCAGGAACTGGGCTCCCTTGACATTGAGGAGGAGGAGCACAGCTTTGAAAAGCCAGAGAGCAAGCCTGGTCCAGAGCCTGAACAAGAACCTGAAGTGACAGGTCAGCTCAGTCGAATTTATCAGTTTTACACATCTGCTTGATGTATTAAATACTGAACCCAATGTTGAATTTCCAGAAGTTTGGAGTTTGTCCTTTAGAGGCTGCATACCTGTCCTTAGCTAGATAGATCTATCCATGATGATAGTTCAAGGGTGGTGATAAAACAACTTGTTGCTATAATTTGCCGCCATCCTAAGATGGTTGATCTTTCTGCTGTAGTGTGTCAGTTTGGATTTTCAGCTTTGCCTCCTGTTTATAGGAGCAGTTTAAATAATAGCAATAGCGACGATACAGTGCAGTATTTAGGTGCTTAGATCACTATTGAAAATCTGCTTGAAGTGTCGCAGCGAGCTGGACACAGACAAGCACACTTATGTGAAATGTAAACGTTCACTCACACACTGGACATACATGAATACATTGCCATGGTGTTTTAGAGCGAGCGCAAGTGAGATTCTGAGGAAATTTAGATCATTTGTATTTTAATTTTTGAAGTTGATACTGAAGTGGCGGCAGCATAAAAGTGGAAATATTGAGAAAGAACCCTGATGGATCGCCGGAATGTAACGGTGACAAAGAGAAAAATCTGCCAACAGAATCAGTATTGAACCTCACACCTCTAGCATTTGTGGCAGGTGCTTTACCATAAACATTTTCTGGCTAGTTATACTGTTTTTTTTTCTGGTTCGCATGATGTAATGATGTACCATCTTTCGGGTCTGAACTGTATGATGACCAATTTACCTGAACATCATGCCATGGAGATTAGTTCTCTCTGCCTCTAACAAAAGCTTTCGTCGTTCAGACATCTGCTGTCTGAAGTGCCATTTTTGTCTACCGTATTGAAAATGACGAAACGGTGAAGTGACATGATAAAAATTATGTCATGCCTAGCTACTCTAACCGCGCTATTGACTGTACATATTGCTTGAAATGCCATATGTGTGTAGACACAAGTATCTCTGGTATGTACAGGCCTGAAATTTCGATCGAGATGTATTTCAGAGAGCCTCTGAGCCTATTTTAAATGGTAGACTGGTTAAAGAGAAAAATTGCCGTTCATATAATGTCGGTCAACCCACATTTAAGTCTGTAATTTTCGTTCTATTTACTCAGAATTTTGTATATAGCTTACCTTGAAAACTGACATTGGATGAGTTCATCAGCCAGCTTGTACCTTTTCAACTTTTTTGTAAAAAGTAGTTCTTTGCAGAAAAAAGTTAAAAAGTAAGAATTCTCAAGAAGGATCAGACAGTGACGTAAAGGTGCCAAGCACGTCGATGTTACACAATGATCCTAAATTGTCGCAAAGCACCAGATGCCAGTTTTAAACAATGTTTCTGAATTGACATCAAATTCGTCACTGTGTACACGGTGTCTTGGGACTAGCGATGCCATGGCGTGAAGCTTATAGGGACATCATTTTGCTGATGGTGCTATTCTTCCTCTTTTAAAATTCCTTTCGCTATATCAGCCCGCAGAGCGTGCTAATGACAAGAAGTGCCATGCGTCCGTCTTTATTTCAATTTGTGTTTTGATCAGAGGTTGGGTTGGAGAGGAGGGAAATGGATCAGAAGGATAAGTCTAAAAATATGAACATGAACTTTGAATGTTCCTAAAAGAAAAACGCATGTGAGATCCAAACAAAACGTGCTATTCTTCCTCTTTAGAATTCCTTTCGCTATATCAGCCCGCAGAGCGTACTAATGACAAGAAGTGCCCTGCGTCCAGCTTTATTTGTGTTTTGATCAGAGGTTTGGGTTGGAGAGGAGGGAAATGGATCAGAAGGATTTATAAGCTTAAAAATATGAACATGAACTCTGAAATCAATGTTCCTAAAAGAGATCCATGTGAGATCCAAACAAAACGTTAAAACTTTGGGATGAAATCAGTAACACACTTCAGCATGTGATTATGGGTGCATGTCTGTGACTTGGGGTATTTGTTTATTTTCAGTGGAGACAAAGCCATGCTCATGGGCTGCAATGGCCAGCAGGAACACACCCGCTACAATTGGTGCCCCCAATGTGCAGGCTTTTGGAGCACCCAGCCAGGTGAAAACGCAGCCTGCGCGTCCTGAGCCCAAGCCTGATCCTACTGCCAATGCCACCATTGTGTCTCCTATGGCTTCAGCCACAGTGCCAGGTGGGGCTCCTCCTCAGCCACAGCGTGCTCCCAGGTAAGTAGTTAATACATGAACCTCTTTTACTGTCAGAACACGAACAATGCATACTTACATCATTCAAGGTATAAACAGTGAAGGGATTAAACCATTGCATTGTTCTGTGGGTTGTGGTCAGTTTTAATTAACTCTTAATCACCTATAACGCCCCTTAAACGCCCTTCAGGCCTTTACCTAAAGCGCCCATGGACGCCCGTCCTTGGTACTAAATTTAGAAGTCATGTGATATGTTGGTGGGTTCTTCTGTGAAGAAGGTGAGATTGTATACCGTAGGGGGCAAGGTCAAACTAACTTTTGACACTGGGCATGCGCTCTAAGCCACTGTGTGTGTCGAATTTAGAGAGTTTTACCGTGCACCTGGCTGCTCGCTAACGCACGTGTTTACAAACATGGCGACATACACGACAGTGACCCAGAATTTACCGCTATTTCAGAGTAAATTGGCAATTATCCAGTTTCAGAGCCAGAGGGAAGTGACATAATGTGTCTAGTGTACATACTAGCGATCTGCCGGACTGGGATGATGAAAATACCGGAGTATTTCAGCAGTGTTTACCAAGGCGACGACTGCAAGATGGCGGCGGCGATGCTATCTGGCATCAGCGGCCAATTTCAGACTGTTTTGCAGCCTTTCACGCGATATGTGGGCCCAACAACTCCTTGAGTTGGAAGCGACACCACTTGGTTATTTTTATCAGTATTTCCCTGCTGAAATGTTCGGATTGCCTGGTAATAGTGATCACTAATGTAAAATTATCTCACCCCACTATCACACATATTCATATTTTCACCCACTGACACATTTTTCAGTTTTACATCTTTTGTTACAGATATCAAAATAATCAAGGTGCATTTTTTCAGTTAATTTACCTGTAATTAATTACACTAAATAATATAAACAGGTATCAAATTATACTCCACCACAACATAAAATACTATCCATCCATATGTCAGCTAAGAAAAAAAACCAGACTTTATCTGTCTATTCAAAAAAGTTATAGACGCTTTGGTGAAGTAACCCATTTTCTCAGTAATTTTCTTACTATCTTCTAGGTACAGGAGAATAGACAGTGTATGTTCTTATAGGTGATTAAGAGTTAAATGAAGTGTCTGTTTAGAGGCAGCGTTGATTAGTATTTTGCTGGCGTTTGTTTGCAGCACATACCTTTAGGTTTTCTATGATCATGGTGTAATGATGTACCATCTTTCGGGACAGATTTCAAATGAATGACAAAAACTTACTGAACATCATGAACTTATTTCCATTGTGTCAGTGCTACCACTAGCAAACCTCTTAAAATTGTTTGCCTGTTGGGCCCAGCAATGAAAGCAGTTCCACTGCAAGGTGTGTAGATCTCACATACTGACTTGTGATACTTTGCAGGCCACCCAAGGAGAGGAGTTTCCCCGAGCGAGACAGAAGCAGCATGAGCCGTGGTGAGGAGGGTGATGGAGACAGCCTCTCTGGGCGTCGCGGCATTGGCACAAAGTTCCCTGACAGCCACCAGCTCTTTGTTGGCAACCTACCGCATAACATCACTGAGAGGGAGTTGAAAGTCTTTTTTGAGCGTGAGTATCTTGTCCCATTTTCTTTTTGATTTTTTATTTAAAGAGACATATCTTAACCCCCCTTGTTCACGCAGCGACTTGGACAGTTTACAGAACTGATGACGGCCTCCACTTTTCGGGTTAAACTGTCCGCCGGCCTATGTAAATGTGTGCGATGAGTTGTTCGAATTCTAGCCATCAGTATGAAAGCATAGCGCTGCCTGCTCTGCGAACTGAAGGTTCATCTGCGTGATCTGACCCTTTAAGGCAATGATGTTTGTAAGTTGCGTCTGACTAGTGTGGTGGGATAGGTTGCCACCTGTCCAAAGTGCCGCACTATTGTGTGACGTCAGTCTTTTGCTGAGCCTTAATATGTCCTCTGTAGTGCACATTTTGGTTCTGCACTGCCCATCCCTTACCTACCATTTTAAGCCCTTCATTGCCAAGGAAAATTGAACACAATCCAACTGCAAGGGACGTGCTACATCCTCATGAGCCCCTGCATTTGTGTGGGGGTTCTTTCTCGGGGTACTCCAGTTCTTCCACCCCCTCCCACCCCCTCAGCCCCCACACTTTGGTACCGGTTTCAGGCCACTTTATAAATCTCAAATACAAGCGATCAAACATTTCCGTAACTTCAGTAGCTGAGCTGACCCTTTCGTCTGTCTTGTACTGTGTTTGTCTTCAGAGTAAATCCGTGTCCGTCACGTGAGTGTGCGTGTTGGGTTTCAGTTTGCGGCGCTTTGAGTCGATTCACCAAAAAATTGAGAAAAAGCGCCCATATAATACCAGTATTATTATTATTATGTGGGCTTATGAGAGTCTATTCCTCTTGCTAACATCACTTTGTATCTTTGGACAGCTGGGGCTGTTTGGTGTCAACAAAGATTTCAGAAACAGTCTTAGGCTTTCCATTAACGGATATTCTCCATTTGATAGACACATTTTGACAGATGATAAAACTGAGGGCCATCTGTCAACGGGATGGAAAATACTTAGAACTTAACCCTGCCATCTTTTAAGTATGGAAAGGGCCTGAAACATTTTCACCTCGCATGCGAAGCAAAAGTGAGTCGTTCTGGGCCAGTGGTCGTTCTTCTGTCGTCCATGGTAACCGTTAACATTGGCATTTTCTCAGACTATTCAGCCGCAATCTTCAAACTTGGCCCAAGGATACTTTGTGGCAAGACCTTTCTGAGCACATCAATTTGAGTGACCTCTCACAATGGTCAAGGTTAAGGTGGCTCTTGGCATAGTATTTTTGACCAAAATCTTTCAGAAAACAGTTTTGAGATAGACTCAACTTTTGCATCTTTGAAGTATCTAGAAGCAGTTCCTGCACATGTTTTATGTTATAATGCCCTCAAAATGTGTTTATTGATCTTATTTTCAAAGTCACTCGACATGAAAATCATCCAAACACCGTAGTTTTTCTTCGAACATCGCGAACTTATGGCCTTGGTTACGGCCATTTTGCATGAACAAACTCCGGCTTGCCGCATACCGTTATGTAGGTCAACACTTTCTCCGTCAGAATTCGCGCGGAAACATCGGAAATTTCCATTCACAAAGTCACACGAAGCCAAAAACGAGAGCAACCGAATGCAGCAAAACCGAGCGGAGATTTCCATATATGAACCACTGTTCAAAAACGCGATCGCTGATTGGCTGTTTCGCTCACTCGGGGCTTCTTCGGCTGTTTCCGACTAGGCAACCATGCGATCCAAAATGGCCGCTGCTTGACGCTTTCTTCTTGAGTGCCGTGGGAATTTGTCAAATTGTGATCAAGAAAATCGTTTGAAGATGGGGAAAAATGTTGGTACTAAGTTCCGAACACTTCATAAGTTTGGGAAGCGCCGCAGGAAGAAAAATAAGACGCCAGTTTTGTCGAAAAACACTCCGCAAGAGGCCGAGCGGTGCCTTCGATATCGTCGCTCGTGAATGGGGATGGTGCATCGAGTGAAACTGCGCCAGAGTCTGTGGCATCGACGAAAAAAAGAGAAACTTTTTCAAGAGGGAGAAGATGGCAGAGGATACAGTTGCAGAAGAAACAACACCGAAGACCCGGAAAACGTCTGATACGAACGGGAGTGACACCAACGACGACCCTGCAGATACACGGTCAGCGAGCGATGGCGATCTGAATTTCATTGCATATCTTGGCTGTTTACAACCACTAATAACCATCCTCCACTGCCCAGTTTGCAAGAAAAAGGTGAGCGATCTTGTTTTATTGTTATTGTCTAGGCCACATATGCCGATATTTCGCTTTTTGTGTTTGTCATGAACTGATGAAGCAGATCTTGTGTGTTCACATAGTTCAGAGTCCCCCACTTTTTCTGGATCAGGAACTGGCCGTTTTGCTGTGCAGCATATACAGCTTTAGTCGGACAGAAAGCTGAATGAAAGAAGTATTCATATAATTTTTTGGGGCAGTGCATGCAGGCTGAGCATGATGCTTGCTGCCGTTCTGTGTGTATGTCACATGTTGAGTGTGTACTGTGTATGTGGACATAGACTAAGTTTGCAACTTGTGTTCATTTCAGAACCTGTCGATCAGCGAAGGAGGTGATGGTGGGCGAAAGGGAGCTGCCTGTCTGCTGTCCGTGAACTGCACAAGGTGTGGGGAGCTGTTGTCAGAGTGGACATCACTACGGTCTGGCATCACCCACTCTGGCTTTGACATCAACAGACGTGTTGTTTCACCTGCAGTCAGCAACGGCCTAGGTTTCACACAGCTTTTTTGGAGGTTTTCTGCAATGCTGAACATGCCTCCACCAATGAATGAAAAGACTTGGTATCACTACCAAAAGCAGATGAAGTTTGTAGAGCTGGAGGACCTGGAGAGAGCAAAATCTGCAACCAGGAAGACCTCGAACAAAGAGAAGGATCGGAGAAAGAAGATTGATGACATTCGTCGACGTGAGAGAGAGCAGCGTCGCCATCGAGAGGATGCCATTTATGGTGCAGGACAATTTTAACTGTCTGCCAAAACTTTCAGTGCCTCCCCATGATGCTGAATGCTGTTTCAAGTGAACTTAACTGCTTTTGACAGAATTTAAGTTCATTCTATGACCTATACTGTAGTGTGAAACATTTCTAAACTTTGAAGCCAATTTTCTAAGAACTGTGTATTTTGCATGTGTGACGAACTTTCCCCCTCAGTAGCTTCTGTTCTAACAGAGCTATCAATCTGAAAATTTGCATGCTTATGTAAAATTGCATGTAGAGTGCAATAAAAGCATCAGAATAAGCCTATGTCTTATAGTTGTCAAGTTACAGGACCACAAGTGGTGGCAAAATTTTTTACTTTTTTGCCACGTTTGTATGGCGGGTGAGTGCTGAATCTGTTATTGGTACACATCAAAAACTGCTTTCCTTGCACAGAATGAACACAGCTTTACAAGAAACAGTAATTTCTACATTGAAAAAGCAAAGCAGTTTTGTACAGCAGAGGGGGCAAAATACCATGCATTGCCGTCGTGTATTATAATTATGATCAGCTGTAGATTTTTTTCTAAACAACCCAGCAACTTCAAACTTTGCAAGGAAAACATCTATGATGTGTACTATGAGTGTGCCAAATTTCACAACTCTATCTTGAACAGTTTGTTTTTTACAATTTTTACAAAAAACGGACGCCAAGAGCCACCTTAAATGGGATAAAAAAAAATAGGTCAAAATAACTATATTTTGACAATTTATTTTTTGTCAAATACTATTCACAACTTTAAACCCAAGCTTGGTACAGAGATACCTGATGGTGAGACCTTTCTGTGCATACTAATTTGGTTGACTCCTCGGAAGGGTCACAAGAGATCAGGAAATAGGTGGAAAATAGCCATATTTTGACAAAAGATATTTTTTCTTAAAACAGCCCTGAAAGTCTAAAATTGTGCCCACCAGCCTTTGGCTAGTGACTTCAAAGTTTTACTAGCCAAACTGAACATGTTACTAGCCAAACAGAAAATTTTACTAGTACTGAAAATAGCCCAACGCAACAATATAATGTACCACAAGTGTTTGATGCCCAATGTTAGTGTTTTCTGCCCAAAGGCATTGAGAACAAATATTTAAACAGACAATCATAACCAAGTTAATGTTTATGTCCTGACTTCAAGCTTTTGATAGTATCAAGTGGAGAAATAACTGACAAAGTCCCCATGTGAACTGTGGTGGGATTTTTATTTATTTATTTATTTTTAATTTTTTTTTTGTTAGTAGAGCACGGCTTCTGTTTTCACAACAGGTTGAAGGGTCTGTAGAGCCCCAGGTATAAATTTTAGAGGGTACACGGACCCCCATCTGAGCATTATAGAGGGTCCTCAGATTTATTTAAGAAAAACTGCATCATCTGTATGTTCCTTAAAATAAATTAACTCATTTCGCTCTATCCTCTTCAAATGTGTTGTGACAGTGTGTGTGTGTGTCCTTTCCATGATACTGATTCTTTAACTGGTGAGCTATCGTACAAAAGCCCGTCGCCCTCTCCGTATCTCTTTCACACACACAGAAAAACATATATTTATTTATTTGTATGATCGTTTGATATTGTATTGTAACAGAGAATATAGCGTTTTCTGCTGAATGCAGATTGACAACCAAAAGTCTGACTTGTCTAAACTCTCTCTCTCTCTCTCTCTCTGTGAACTAATGTACTTTTAAAAGTTGGTTTCAACCCATTTAACCCGATTGACATATTTCTCCAATTTTAGAGCTGTGTACCAGAAGATGACCACGATAATAAAAAAAAAAAAACACCTGACAAACGTATTTCTGTTCAAATTTCTGGACTTGCTTTTTGAGTTCGCCACATTGCACCTGCTATCCGTGTGCCATCGTGCTTTAGCCATGGAAATACACGCAGCCATGAACTCTGAAAACTGCGAGTCGCAGCGGTGGTGCCACGCACGGCCCAGGCATATCATTTCTGGTACTGTCGCTTGTTCATGGAGACGGTGTTGAAGTGCAACTTTCTTCTAAGACAACTTTCACAGTATTTGAATTGAGCATTTCCCATTTACACACATTTTTGGTCCCAAAAAAATTTGAACCAAATACCCAATTGTAGTGATTTTTCAAAAGAATAACTTTAATACTTTCAAATAAAGGTAACAAACCATATAGGTTCATTGGTTTGAAAAGGGGTATGCTTGCGCAAAGTGTGTCACTGGTTCTAAGGCCAAAACAAGCCATAGTAAAGGTTTCTGTTCCTTGGACCATGTTACACTTGTCATACATGGTCACAAATTGCATAAAACTAAAGCACTACTTCAAGTGCAACAAATAAAGTCAAAAAACCTGCATATAAGTGGACATATCATATAGCAGGGTCAGACTGACTTTAATAAGGTGACATTTCAAGATAACGTCTGCTCAATAATTTCTCTCAAGCAATAATTTTACAGATTAGAATGAGTAAACCTTTAGAAATGTGTACAATGGATCCCTGCCGACAAATTAGTAACATTAAAATGACAATACACTTGAACATTTCTTAAAAGCAGATGAAATGGTACCCTACCCCCCTAAATCGCAAAACGTATGAAAACAAGACGGAATCAAACCAGTGATACAAGCATGGCCTATCTTTGCAAAACACATCAGTTATATATGTGTCTGCATGAAAGAAGTGTAAAAACACACATAAACATGATAATGCAGTTTTAAAAAAGCCTATTTTCCTATAGCAGCTATTTAAAGAAATATACTGTAGGGTTATTCTTGAAGTGTCTGAATCTTCTTGTATTATATAATTATATATATACTTACATTTTAAAATGTAATATAGTTGCAGCAACTATATTACATTTAAAAATATAAGAATATAATTATATAATACAAGAAGATTCAGACATAATGCATTAAATTAAACAAAGTAATAATGTCCTCTATTGTCAATAACAAGCTGCTTAAGTTTTGTCAGTTGTGACTTTTATTTCATCAATATCTGGGGAAAAAAAAAGAATTTTTTGCTGCTTCCAGACTTCATGAACTTAACAGTTACATCATCACTGCACATGTCTTGGATCAGATAGGGAGGAGGAGCAATAACACATGCTGTGTATTCAACAGTAGCTCCTCGAGCTGTCTGGAATTCGCAATTCATCTGTCTGCTACCAATGACAATGTAGCAATCGATATATATGTTTGTGCACAACTGCTGACTCGATGTATATTTCATTGGAAAAAAACAGAAAAGAAGCAGGCTAACACACACTTCTGCCTTGCTAGCCTTGAATGTTGGTAAAATTAATCGAGTAATGTCACAATCAAGACGTGCGTTCCAATTTATATAAAAAAAAACTGCTAAACTGTTAATTCTAACATGACTGTTGTGACCGTGTCAATATCGATCGTTGGTAGCAGACACCATTGTTCTTATGAATTTATTAAAAGAAACATTAATCTCACCTGCTAACACTGCCCCCGCCAAAAGAGTCGGTTTCCGTTTTACGAATTCTACGTTATAACTTCCGGTGGTGTAAAAAATCGTATTTAAATATTATATTTTCTGAAATCGTGATCATGTTGCAAACGGTAGCAGACGCCAAGCGTGATAATGATTAATTGATTATTTTTCAGATAGAGTAAATGATTAATAAAAAAAATTATCCACACTAAAACTGTATATATCATATCATTGCATCGAAACCCTGAAGTTCGTTCTATTGCCTTTCTACTTTTAGCGCGACGTCAAAGTGTTGCCAGTCGCTATAGACACACTCGGTAGCAGACTTTGGCGAATTCGATCGCATGTTACGCTGGGCCATTAACAACTAAATATTTTCATCAAATCTGTAATTTTTTTTATCGGAAAAGCATTTTACATAACATTTCTACAATGTTACGTAAGATGACGCGTAACTTTTGCTGATTTGTGATTATTGCACATATTTGAATGTGAGAGTGCATGTTCACAGGGAAATGGCGTCTGTGGTAATCGACACGATCACACGTGTAAAAGTTGTCAAAAAGAAAAAACGCTTTCGACAAATTGATGAATTTCATCGTCTTTTTATTGTCACAAGCCATATGAACAAGCACAAACATAAAAAAAATAACAAACAATAACAGAACGTGATAATTTTCTTCAGAAAATTTAAAGCTACAGTGAGACTGTTTACTGTGAAAGCTGTCCTAAGCGATTATCACAAACAGATGGTGCTGGATTGAAGAATCAGAAGCATTCCAGCTTCCTTTACTTTTTCTCCGCCATTTACAACTTCGTTCACGATCGAAAGTGAAACGCACCATGCGGTATCCCATAATAGTATGAATGGTGACGTCACTGCAAGTAGCGCGTTCAACATATAGCACGCACTTTGAAATAACATGCCGACACCACACGTAAACTAACAGTTTGCCCGTCCAGTTACACTCACACGGACCCTGGAGTCGGGGTGATTCTGAACGCAGCTGCAACCAAGCAAGCGGCTAAACGAACCAAATAGAACGACTGCACCGACCTCTGTTAGGGTACACACGGTGGTGCAAGGATGATGCGTCTCGGACGCAGATGCACTGAATTTAGTGCATCCGACTACCCCGTAGTTACATTTTCAGTACGTGATTTTTGAGTTTTAATGCATCATAGACGCACTAAACCGGGTCGCTATTGCTTGCTTAGTATTACGAGAAGTGAAGGTTGAATGTTCTGGCACTTTCGGATTTAGAACTGAAGAAGTATGGATTGGAAAATGCACGAGCACACTCGCATTTGGCGAGTGGATTTTTTTTTTTACTCGCC
The DNA here is from genome assembly GCA_036245525.1 of Semisulcospira habei. Taxonomy (NCBI): domain Eukaryota; kingdom Metazoa; phylum Mollusca; class Gastropoda; family Semisulcospiridae; genus Semisulcospira; species Semisulcospira habei. The sequence continues at coordinate 33,159,859 of BTPG01000008.1, read as the reverse complement.
AAACAAAAAAATCACCCGCATGGCGAGTAAATTACTCGCCATTTTCAGGGCTGTCAAATACTATTAACAACTTCAAACCCAAACTTTGTACAGAGCTATCTGATGGTAAGACCTATCTATACATGCTGATTTGGATGACCCCTCAAAAAGTTCAAGGGCCGCAAGAGGCTGGCAAATGTGTGTAAAAGGACATTAGTTATCAACATTTTTTCAAACATTTCAATCAAATTTGGCACAAAGGTAGCTGATAAGACCTTCCTATGCATGCTAATTTAGTCGACTCATCGCAAAGGTGAAGGGTCACGGGGGGGGGGGGGGGGGGGGGGGGAGGGGGGGGGTGTGACAGTTGTGAAAAATGCTTGCATGGGGGGGGGGGGGGGGGGGGGGGGGGGTGTGACAGTTGTGAAAAATGCTTGCATTTTGAGAAAACGTGGATTTTGCTGGTGCAGAAGCCAGTCCTTAACTCTTAATCACCTATAAGAACATACACTGTCTATTGTGCTGTACCTAGAAGATTGTAAGGAAATTACTGAGAAAATGGGCTACTTCACCAAAACGTCTATAACTTTTTTGAATAGACAGATATTTAAGTCTGCTGTTTTGTTTTTTTTTCTTAGCTCACATATGGATAGTACATCATGTTGTACTATGTTCTGCACCACTTTTTCGGAGTCATTTGTAAAACTTTTAATTTTTCTTTTACGAAAAAAAATATCTTCCCATTAATAACCTGCATGATTTTTTGTAAACGGACGGTGTTTTGCATAAATAAGCAAGAAAATTGCAAAGTTGATTCTCTAATGCGTCAAATGTTAGTGGATGTATGTATGTGTTCTTCATCTGGAGAAGGTTTGTGTGAGTTCAGTGTGTGGATGCTCTGCCAACTGTCGCATTAGGCGTGTGTGCAGCACTCCATGGAGCGTGATACAGCCAAGGCCGGTGACATTATTTCGCGGTTTACCGCCATCTGCGGTCAGTCCGATTTTTTTTTTTGGGGGGGGGGGGGGGGGGGGATCCAAGGTACAACCCCCCCCCACCCCCCCCCCCCCCCCCCCCCCCCCCCCCCCTGAGATTTATCTGGGTTCGCGATGTAATAATTTGCGATATGCCATCAGAACTGTACCTGTACTGTGATGAGCCGACGTATAACATCAAGTCGTCAATATGACATTTCACTGCTCGAGCTATTTTTCTTCTTCAGAATAGCTATACTACGCTAGACCACGCAGCCCTGAAGGTCTAAAAGTTTGCCCACCAGCCTTTGGCTAGTGACTTCCAAGTTTTACTAGCCAAACTGAAAATGTTACTAGCCAAAACTGAAACTGAAAATAGCGCCCCAACTCAACAATATAATGTACCACAAGTGTTTGACACCCAATGTTAGAGAGCGTTTTCTGCCCAGAGGCATTGAAAACAAATATTTGAACAGACAATCATAACCAAGTTAATGTTTATGTCGTGACTTCAGGCTTTTGATAGTATCAAGTGGAGAAATAACTGACAAAGTCCCCATGTGAACTGTGGTGGGATTTTTTAAAAAATTTTTGTAAGTAGAGCTGGGCTTCTGTTTGCACAACAGGTTAAACGGTCTGTAGACCCCCAGGTATAAATTTTAGAGGGTACACAGACCCCCATCCTAGCATTATAGAGGGTCCACAGATTTATTTAAGAAAAACTGCATCATCTGTATGTTCCTTAAAATAAATTATCCACACCCGGGTCTGCCCTGGGGGACTTGGGTGGGGTTAACTACATTTTAGTTCCCAGGGTCACCCTGGTCAGCCCCACAGGGTGTGTTTTTCCCTATATTCTGGGGCATGTGTTTCTGTCTACCCTTGGTCCATTCACCTGTATTTGTCTTTTTAAAACTCTCCCAACTGTCTGCACTGCCTGTAGCTCTTTATATGGGATGTGTGTTGCTAAATGGTCTTAGCTTTATTTAGGCCCCATGGCGTAGGTTTATTTAACGTATTGGACCGGCTGGCGACATACATTCAATATTCTGTTTCTTTTTTTTTTTCACAAGCAGTGCAGGCACGTCCTGAGAAAGCCTTGTTGCTGTCGGGATGATAAACAATGTACAATCAGTCAATCATTAAATAAATTATCTCATTTCGCTCTCTCCTCTTTAAATGTGTTGTGACAGTGTGTGGGTGTCCTTTCCATGATCAGATTCTTTAACTGGTGAGCTATCGCGCAAAAGCCTGTCTCCCTTGCTCTCTCACACACAGAAAAACATATATCTATTTATTTATTTGTTTGATCGTTTGATAATGTATTGTAACAGAGAATATAGCGTTTTCTGCTGAACGCGGCAGATTGACAACCAAAGTGTGACTTGTCTAAACTCTGTGTGTGTGTGTGTGTGTGTGTGTAAACTGATGTATTTCAAAGTTTGTTTCAACCCGTTTAACCACTCAGAAAGACGCGTTTCTCCAATTTTTGCCTAATAACTGTGTACCAGAATATGGATCGACCACAATTTTAAAAAAAACTGACAAACTTATTTCTGTTCAAATTTCTGGACTTGCTTTTTGAGTTTGCCTCAGTGCTCATTGCGCATGCCATTCGAGTGCCGTCGTGCTTTAGCCATGGAAATACACTCAGCACAGCCATAGACTCTGAAAACTGTGTCGTAGCGGCGGTGCCACACACGGCCCAGGGGTAGCATTTCTGGTACTGTCGCTTGTCGATGGAGACGGCGATGTCGAAGTGCAACTTTCTTCTTAGCGATTATAAAGATCAGACGGTGCCGGATTGAAGAATCCGAAGCATTCCAGCTCTTCCTTTGCTTTTTCTCCGCCATGTACAACTTCGTTCTAGATCGAAAGCGAAACGCACGATGCCGTATCCCATAATAGTATGTACGGTAACGTCACAGCAAGTAACGCGTTCAACATGTAGCGTGCACTTTGTAATAACATGCTGACACCACAAAACTAACAGTTTGCCCGCCCTGTTACACTCGCACGGACCCCGGCGTCGGGTCGATTCTGAACGCAGCCACGACTGAGCGAGCGTCACTAAAAATAGAACGACTGTCACCGAGCTCCGTTATGGTACGCACAGTTCGAGTGACGTGTTCGGCTACTGCCGCAAAGTGATGTTAGGCGGCTCGCGGTGGCAGCTCATGCGCCGGCGTACCTGATGTTCGGCCGACGGTTAGCCTTTGGATTGGAAAACGCACGAGTGCACTCGCATTTGGCGAGTGTGTTTTTTTTTTTCTCGCCCCCAAAAAAATTCACTCGCTATGGCGAGTAAATTACTCGCCATTTTCAGGGCTGCCACGGAGCTTACGAATGGCGGGAATCGCTGTGTGTCCGTCTGTATTTCTGTGTGCCAGTATGTGTGGATCAGAGGGTGGGTTAGAGTAGAAGAGTAGCGCAAGCAGATGGATTCCTGTTGCTACACGAGCCCACAGAGTGTACTAATAGTAGGAGACGTCGTGTGTCCGTCTTTATTTGTGTACGCCAACGTGTGTGTTGATCAGAGGCTGGCTTAGAGAGGAGGGAAATGGATCAGCATAATAAGCTAATAATATGAACAATTCTGAATGTTCCTAAAAGATAAATGCATGTAAGCTCGAAACAATACGGTAGACTTTGGGATGAAATCCTCATCTTGTTTTATGACAATACTTGATGAGAACTGCTGGCTATCATGCATGAAAGTTTGATTTCTTTATGTCAGGTTATGGCAAAGTGGTTGAGCTGCGCATCAACACAAAGAGCAGTGGAGGAAAACTGCCGGTGAGTTCTGTGTTTATAATCAGTTTATGGTCTTGTTAAATGCTCATGGTGTAATGATGTACCATCTTTCGGGACAGATTTCATATGAATGACAAAACTCGCTGAACACCATGCTTACACCATTGCTGGATAAGTTACAGTTATAGCATTTACAGTCATTGTAAACTTAACCATAGCATTCTCTGAAGCTGCTTTGTCAGACGGAATATGCTTTAATATTCATCAGATGGTGTGAGCAGGTCTTTCTTCCCTTGTATGCATGCTTCTTTCTTTACTATCTTTACAGAATTTTGGCTTTGTGGTGTTCGATGCCCCAGATCCAGTGCAGGACATCTTAAAAAATCGGGTATGTGTTACTGTTTTATTGGCTCGTGCTAAGCAAAATTGAGTCTATGTCCTGGGGCAGCTGTCTGCCGTCGTCCGCCCTGTCCGTGGTAAACTTTAACGTTGGCAATTTCTTACAGACTATTCAAGTCAAAGTCTTTAACCTTGGCCCAAGGATACTTTATGTCAAGAGCTTTCTAAGCATACCAATTTGATTGATCTCTTTCAAAGGTCGCGGTCACGGGATGAGGAAATAGGTAAAAAATAGCCATATTTTTACAAAATTGATCTTTTTTCTCAAACACTATTTACAACTTCAAACCCAAACTTGGTATAAAGATACCTGATGGTAAGACCTTCCTAGATGCATACTAATTTGGTTAATCCCTCAGAAAGGTCAAGGTTCACAAGGTGGCTTTGTGCACAAGGGAGTTTATGTTAAAGGAACGAAATGCAGCTGTGATGTTTGTAAGTTGCGTCTGACCAGTGCTGGTGGGACAGGCAGCCACCTGTTCATATCACTTCACTGTTGGCTGACGTCATTATTTTCCTGAGCTGTGTGGTCGTTTTATGTTTTCTACCCGAGCGCTCTTTTCAACTGTTTTTCCAACTGATTTTTTGTTTGTGTGAGACAGGTACACAGACAAACCCCACAGATGAAGGGTTTCATGAGCCTGTAGGGTCTCTCGAGAATGAATGGCTCTTGCTTTTTGGGATTGACTCCAACTTTGTTCTGCAGATTGATAGATTACATTTTTTGCTCACTTACTTACTTACTTACTTATGCCTTGCACCCCTACTGGGGCATAGGCCGCCTACAAAGGATCTCCAAGAGTCTCTGTCCCAGGCTCTCCTTTCCACTTGGTTCCAGGTCATCTTCATGGTCTTAAGGTCTGCATCCAGTTCCCGGCGCCATGTGTTTCTTGGTCTGCCTCTTTTACGCGTGCCCTGTGGATTCCATGTTAGGGCTTGCCTGGTGATGTTGTCTGCTGGCTTACGTAAGGTGTGCCCTATCCATCTCCAACGTCGTTGTTTAATTTCGTCTTCTGCAGGCAGCTGGTTGGTTCTGTTCCAGAGTTCGTTGTTGCTGATGGTCTCTGGCCAATGGATATTTAGGATCTTGCGCAGGCAGTTGTTAATGAAGACTTGTATTCTCTTTGTGATGGCAACTGTTGTTCTCCAAGTTTCTGCTCCGTATAGAAGAACTGCCTTGACATTGGTGTTGAAGATCCTGACTTTGGTCTTGGTTGATAGTTCTTTGGATCTCCAGATGTTTCTCAATTGTATAAATGCTGTTCGTGCTTTCCCTATCCTTTGCTTGACATCTGTATCTGAGCCTCCCTGTTTGTCGATGACGCTACCCAAATAAGTAAAGGCATCCACCTCCTCCAGTGCTTCTTTGTCAAGCGTAATCGGGTTGGTGGTGGCTGTGTTTGTCTTGAGTATCTTACTCTTGCCTTTGTGAATATTGAGGCCAACCTGTGCGGAGGTATCTGCTACTCTGGTTGTCATCTCCTGCATCTGCTGCTGAGTGTGTGATAGTAGGGCCAAGTCATCTGCGAAGTCCAGGTCAGTTAGCTGCTTCCAAGGTGTCCACTGGATTCCATTTCTTCTCTGAGCTGTAGAGGTCTTCATAATCCAGTCAATCGCCAGTAGAAAGAGGAATGGCGAGAGAAGACATCCTTGTCTGACGCCTGTCCTCACCTGGAATGCCTCAGTGAGTTGCCCTCCATGTACCACTTTACAACTTAGATCCTGATATGAGTTCCTGATAATGGTGGAGATTTTTTCAGGTATCCCATAGTGCCTTAGGAGCTTCCATTGGGTCTCTCTGTCCACGCTGTCAAATGCTTTCTCATAGTCAAGGAAATTGATGTACAGGGGTGAGTTCCACTCTAACGACTGCTCAATTATAATTCGCAGCGTGGCAATCTGGTCAGTGCTCACACACAATCCAAATCACAGACAGCGCCAGCCAGATCTAAAACCAGTACCTAACCATTTTAGAGTGGTTACAGTTGCTGTAGTGCCACTAATTTTTTGTAGGACTGATATGAAAATGCAACTTTGAACTGCTAAGCAAATTGCCTCCATTTCTGCCTAGAACGCAAATGTCAACAGGGAGAGGTTTTGGGAATAATGTGTTACATTGTGTTAAAACCAGTAATTTCCTCACTCCGATATTTACATTCTTTTAAACCTAAAATAATCAAAATTTTAAAAAGACACATGCTTATGGACAAATTATTTTTCTATTAAATTCTCATTTATGACTGATTATTTCTGTATTTACTACTACATGTGTAAAGAGGTGACCAGTTGCGCCACAATTATCCTGTGCCTGTGAAATGCACACACACACACACACCTTTTTGCTTTTCTATTTTTGGCTCACATGCGAAGCAAAAGTGAGTATCTTCTTTGCCAATGGTCATCTGTCTGTCTGCCGTCATCCGTCCGCCGTTGTCCATAGTAAACTTTAACGTTAGCATTTTCTCAGAGAGACTATTCAAGCCACAGTCGTCAATCTTGGCCAAAGGATACTTTTTGGCAAGACCTTTCTAAACATACCAATTTCAGTGACCTCTCACAAAAGGTCAAGGTCACAGGGGATCAGGAAATAGGTCAAAAATAGCTATATTTTGACAAAATTAATTTTTCCTCAAATACATTTTACAGACGTGGGACTTTTCCGAATTTTTTCCCCTGCATTTTGGTTATTTTTTAGATCGGTGCAAATTCTTTGAGAAAAAGCAAAAACACTTTTTATTTTTCTTGAACTCATTGCTTACACTATAAGATGAATGTAGGTGTTTTGTGAAGTTCCCCCATGTGAAAATATACCGGTTGAGAGTCCTGGACTCTTTGCTTTCCTAGGATTTGATCTCAACCTGGTCTCGTGTCTGATTTTACAACTTCAAACCCAAACTGGGTATAAAGATACCTGATCGTAAGACCTTTCTATGCATACTCACTTGGTTGACTCTTCTGAAAGGTCAAGGGTCACAAGAGTTCAGAAAATACGTCTGAAATACCAATATTTTGACATAATTTATATTAAGAATTTTTGTCTCAAATACTATTCACAACTTCAAACCCAAACTTTGTACAGAGATACCTGATATCTATGCTTACTACCTTGGATGACCCCTTGGAAAGGTCTAGGGTCATAAGAGGTCGGCAAATGTGTGTAAAATGCCAATTTTGATAGAACTGTAGTTATTATCAACATTTTTGCAAACTTCTCAATCAAATTTTGCTTAGAGGTAGCTGTTAAGACCTTCATATGCATACTAATTTTGGTTGACTCATCACAAAGGTCAAGGGGGTTTGACAGATGTGTGAAAAATGCTTAAATTTTGAGAAAACATGGATTTTGCCTTTATAGAAGCCATCCCTTATTGTCACAGAGGTCGATCAGTCATACGTGTGAGCCATAAGGGCTTTGCCTTTCTTGTTCAGACTAAGCGTCGTGCATTTTTTTGTACATTTTTTTTTTTTTTACTGACCCTGTGTGAACATGCATGCAAAACAGAAAACACAAGTAGTTTTTAGACATTTTTAGTGCATTATATCACCATTCCTGTTTATAAGCAGCATCCATCAGGGGTTTGATAGTCTGTGTTCCCCCTTGTAAGTTTTTCCCTTCCCCCTGTTGCAGCCCATCAAGTACAACGGTGAGCACCGCTTGAATGTGGAGGAAAAGAAGCCACGTGGCAGTGAAGGCCGACCCAGTGGTGGTCGTGGTGCCCCTCGGGGCGGTGGGCCAGGTGGTGTATCACGTGGTGGGTTTGGTGGTGGCCGTGGAGGCATGAAGCCTGGCGGTGGGTTCGGGCGTCCAGCTGATGGTGAGCGTCGTGGGATGGGGGGAGGCATGGGCGGGGGCCCCAATGCTCCGCGTGGTGGCCTGACTCAGGGTGCCCCGCGTCGCTGATTGCCAGACTTGGATTTGCTCCCTCCCTCGCTAACAGCACTTGTGGTTAATGGTGCTGTCCTTGTGTGTGTGGACAAGTATGCAATTCTGGACTTGCAGGACTTTGTGAGATGTGTTTCCGTCAGTGTTTGACTGTTATCATGGTCATGATATTGAGAAATAACCAACAAAAAAGAAACATTCTTTAGAAGGACAAACGTGTGCTTTTTGTCCTTCAGATGTGTGTTCCTTTAATTGTTGGTTATTTCTTTACATTTTTTATGTGCTTGGCAGTCACCTTTTTGGTCTAAATTTCATGACATTTTTGGCAAATTCTCAGCAAGATGAGTATGTGATGGCACCCACATGGCTGGCCCTTGCTGACTTGCCCCCACACCATTCCCTCTCCCTATTGTGTTAAACCACTCGCTAGGGTGTAGGTTTTGTTCATGTATATAGTCCTAAAATGTTCTAGTTTTGTACAGTTCAGTTTCCCAAATTGTTTGCACTTTTTGGGTGCACGTTTTTGTATGTATGTATGGTGATTCTAAATGACAGTCTGACAACCTGCGATTGTTTTAATATCTGTGTGGAAATGACTGTTGATCTAGAACAAATTACTTAACTAACTACATCTAGAGCCTTGTGTCTCTTGGCGACCATAATCCTGGGAACATCAGACAAGTCGGCATGGGGTTTGAGATCATTTTTCAGGGCAAGGGGTCAAAATTGTTTGTCATCAGGAATGCCCATTGTCTTTCCTATTCTGGGGTCCCTGATAGCTGGGCCAACGATGTGCACATTTGTCTGATCTGTTGGATTGTGGTCAACAGATGCAAAAGGCTCAGTTTCTCGTGACTCCTGAAAGATGTCCTGATTTGCATGAATCCTTGCTGCCGTTGGGTTTCATGAGAATCACAGTGCCTCTTATGGACAGATTTATCTAAGCTTAGACCTGCCCACCTGTCCCATCAAGCAGGCTTGGGTACCAGCTGTTGTGGGTCCAACCAATGCCTTGTTGTAACTTTTGTTCTTTCCCATCAACATAATCAACATTAAGCACCAATGTGTAACCAATTACCAACAAACTTGTACAGACCTCATCATTTCATGCTGCGCAGAACTGGTCTCAATTGGTTTGCATTGGCACTCATTCTTGCATGCGTGCTGGGATACATTGAACTGCAGTGTCCCACTTCTTGTGTGATGTTTGGCACACTTGAGTTTATTTATTCCACTGCACATGTAAAAATGCCTCATCTTGCAGGGACTGCCAAACAGTCACATTGGAAAAGCAGAGTTGCATACTTATCTCGCACATCATCTATAATTCCCCATTCACTTCCTCCAACTCATTTTTAATTAAAGTTAGACGGATTCTGGGTTTTTTTTTTTTTTTTGGGGGGGGGGGGGGGATTAAAAAGATCATCCTAACATTATTTATAAATCTTGATAACATAGTGGGAGGGTTTTATTTTCATATCACAATGAACTTGACAGGGCTGTGTCCTTATCCTTTCCTGGAGGTTTATTTTGAACTTCGTGTAAATTCATTTTCTCGTTGACTATGCAAGTTCTGTAGTTAGGTGATAGATATTCCTTTCAGCTGCTTTCATATTCCTTCTGACTGTAATACTTGTGAGATTTCTTTCCTTCCCACCTTTCACAACACAGAATGCGCATTGCTAGAGCCATGGATTTCTTTTTTCTGTAAGCATACCTTTCCTAAGCATTTGTGTGCTGGTCTTTGATTTGGGACCTAATGGCTTTGAGCCATAGAACCACAGAAAAGCACACACTTGGCGATAAATTACTGAGACACAAATGCCATCCCTCTGCAAAATGTACCTTTTTTCTGGTACCATTTACATCTGGTTCTCAGACTGCCAATCATCAGGCAGTCCAACTGTAATCATAGCATTTAAAGCCAAGAATGTGATGTTTTTGAAGACCATTGTGTGTAGCCTGTTTGTCACGATTTTTTTCAGCGAAGACCTTCCTGCAGAGCAGTCAGATTTTTGAAAGTAGTTGAGGGCACAGTGAGTTTTGTGTTGTCCTGTCGCTAATGGCTTTGCTTTCATATTCATTACTAGCAATCATCTTCCCTTTCTCTAGACCATGAACACAGTTGTGTTTGGTTTTAGTGGCTTGGGATCATCACATTTCCTTATCATACAGTATTGCTTTTTATCTTTATAATTCCTTTGTGTGCTCTGTGCTGGCAGAAGTGGTATGATAAACTACTAAATCATTAGGTCGAGATGTGAAACATCTTCTCAAGTCATTACGCCTTCCAGCTCCCCCTGCTTCCCTTCGTCTCCCTACTTTGCCCTGTTTTGTAACCAAAGACAAGTTGTGAAGTTAACAAGTCAAAACAGGTTTCCGAAAAAGCTAAGGCCTCCGTATTTCTGGTAAGGCTGCATGTACTGAATACAGCACATCATTTCAATAGGATAAACATTCTGATAGAGCCAGATGGAGAATGTGGGTATGTGACAGTCTTACATAGTTGGTGTCATCTGATTTGGATGGCCATCCTGGTAGGCGTTTCAACTAGTTTTAAAACACCCTTTCAGCTGTTCATTCCTGAAATTCAAATACTCGACATTCATTAAATTGGAAAAAAGGGCCTAGAGGAATCTGGAAAAGGGCTGAAGTATGTTATGTTAGATGGGTCATTTTAGCATGTAGTGCTTCCATTGTTCGTCAGAATTTTGTGTAACACCATTTGGTCTCTTGTGTCAGATGGTGTAATACAACATACCGGTAATATTTTGATCTACATGTAGAATTTGATGAAATGTTCTCGTTTATCTCAAACTTTTTTTTTGGAAGAGGTGGAAAAGTTTCAACAACAGTCGGCATACAGATATTTTTTAATTCAACTAAGTGTAGAGAGTATTTTGAATGGAACATCCTTCTTAGTGGAGTTTTAGATTAGGTTTTCATAACAGTTAGGATGGCTAAACCATAGGCCATTGGTGGGATTTTAGTATTACAGTTGTTGCCAAGATCCTGAAATTGTTTATCAAGTACGTAATGGCCATTTACTCTTAGCACTCTCCACTATCACACAGGATTGAGATACGGCCATGTCTCCGTGATTTGTAGCAAATCTTTGTACATGCCACCATTGGTACTGTTTACATAATTACGGTACCCATGGCTGCATGCACAATGGGGTTAATGTAGGCGAATCACGGATTATGGAAGTTGATAAAGTTGATATACTTGACATTGGTGTACTTTTATCATCACAATCTGTCGGGTGCACTGTTGTCGTAGATGTGTAAGCCACCACTCGGGTCAGGTACACACCATTTTGACACGTATTGGTTCCAGTGGCAGTGGCAGTCAGTCGAGAGTAATTTGTTCTAATAACCAAACAGTCTTGGTTGTGAGGAAGCATCGCCTGTCGCTCTAACCCTCGGAGACTGACCTCTGTTGCTGTTCTCTGACTAGCCTGTTCCTTCGTCGGAGTTTTTTTTTTTTTTTTCCAAGATGGTGTGCGTATGTGTTTGTGAGTGGCATAAATCCCTGTGAATGTGTTGAATGTTGTGTGAAGTGAAAAAAAGAAAGCTGAGTCACTATTTGCTGTATTGCATCTGTCCACCCCTCGTCCTTTCTCTCGACGCTATTGAAATGAAATGTGTGTAGGTGTGTGATTTGGGACAGTACAGCCTAGAACTGTTAAGTCCAAACTCGCAGACCTAGCCTCTGTTGCATGAGAGATCTGAAATCCTGCGTAAGCCACTACAAAAGATTATTTGCCATACAGCAGATCACCTTGTGTAACAGCTTGCACGAGATTTCAAATTGCTTATGCAACTGATTCCTATACGTGAAACGTGTAATTTTGCCATGTCAGTAACTAACAGGTCTCCATCTGTTGTGTGCGATATATAAAACAAATGGACATTTAACTTTCATTTTCACCTGTACAGAGGTTTGAAAGGTCTCTATCAGAAGTGTTTTTTGTGTCATCTTGTGAAGCGGGTCCAGGTATGCTGATTGACAAAAAAATGTACATTTTTTTAGAATTTCTCAAGTGATGTTCAGACCTAATGAACAGTTCAGCAGTGCCATATCGCAAGTGCATTTGTGTGCTGGTCTGTGATTTTGGACCTTAATGAACTGAAAGGCTGTATGGTCCAAAATCTCAGACCAGGGCACATTTATTCTTTCCCAAATTGGGTTCACAATGTACTGTGAATGGCATTGCTCACAAGTATGGGTGAAAGTTGACAAATGAGCAGACCAAATTTACTATTAAAAATCTTGCATGCGGAAATTTCTGTATTTTGTAAAATGATCCTTTCTGACACAGTAGAAAGTTTATGCCTAGATTTTGAAGGGAAGCCAAATAATTGCTTTGAGACTAGTAAAGAATTGTTTTCAGCCCCCACAATGGCAGCCCTGACCATCACCCCCAAGTCCCAATCTGCCTTTCTGTATAAGCAGGATTGCCAGCTTTCACCCATGCATGTCTGCCATCTATGAGACAAAATGTTGCAGGCGTATTGCAGCAACTGAGTGGTTTGCAGTGTTTTCTTTCCTGAGTTGGGGTACCACAGTGTGGAACTTGTGATGCTTTTAAACTTGAATGTTACATAATTTTATTTAATTTTTGTTAAATTTTAGTTTTGATGTTGCCTAAATGATAACTTCTGCAAGTTTCATTATCCTTGTGTACGTATTGACTTCACATTGGATTCTTTTTTCTTTCATTTTTTTTCTTAACTTATTTTTTATGTAGAGCAGCTAAAATGTTTCCCAAGCTTGTATACCAGAGTACAGTGGCTGATATTTTGTTAGTGTCAAAAATTAGTGTATAAACAAAATTGTTTTCTCATTTAGCAGCATGTGACAGGCTGTGATTTGGGACCTTATGGCGCATAACCATTTTGGCCCATACTGTGACTTAGTGCATGTATTTTATGTTGACATAAAAAATGTTTTGAACAGGCGATATCCTAACTTGTTGGAATGTGTAACAAGCTTGGGTGCATGTAAAATAATACAACAGACTTGCATTTTGGGTTCATCAGCGTTATGATTGCCCACCCCAAAAGTTCGTTTTGGTTCATACAGCTGTTCAACAGCCCACTCACTGTACATGGTTATGACCATCTGGTAACTTTCACTCTAGTGTCAAGAAATTGGACAGGGGTAGTAGTGTAAGTGGGTCAGTTATTGAATGAACGTGCAAGAGTAAAGTGTTTTGTCCAATATTTAACGGTTTTGTGAGTTTTTCTGTATATGTGTACATTAAGTGTGTGTGAAGTGACGTTCTTTTGGTCTTGTTTTTCGCACGTGGTACCATTAAGCTAACCTGCACACTTGCCCTTCCATGTTTGCACAGAAAAAAATTATGCAGCTAAAAGCCTTCGTCAATTTTCAAATAAAAGCAACACTCGTTGCTGGCCGCCAGAAATGGTGATCTGGATACGTCTAACCAGACAAACATGATGGCTCCCACATTTCGGCCATCGTCATAGGTAATCCATGTGTGCTGGTCTGTGATTTTGTACATTATGACCTTGTCATACAGGTGTAAGTGACAATCCAGCAGATATCTATAGTCTTTTCCAAACAGTTTTGGGATCCCTGATGCATGTAGTAGCTGGATAAACTAAAGTCAACGAAAACTGAATTGGTGCAGATGTAGGTCTTTATTCAAATAAATTAAACTTGCATCGTCCACCCCTTTGGTCTGCAATATCACAAAAGTACATTTATATAAAATGTGGAGAGGAATATCACAAAGCTCAAGGTAGTTCATTCATCATCAGTCCTCGAGACGTGAAAAAAACAACCTGTATTTATCTCGCCAGTGTACATTAACGCGGAACACTATCGACACTGTCATTCCGAGAAATGTAAATTGTGTCGTCAAAAGGTATAGATTCGTATGAGCCCCCGCAACTGCAGGGGCTCGAAAGAATCTAAACCTTTTGCAGATGGGTTCACACTCTGCACTTGTGTCAAGTGACGATTGAAATACAACCTCCAAATACAGGGAGAATAAAGGCATTCCATTGGTGCAAAAGGCTGTGTTCATTGTCTGCAGTGAACGCTACGTACATAACGGGTCATACGTCGTGACATAAATATAGGACAAATTGGACTCCACACAATGGAGACGATAGTACACAAAATGTGAAAATGTGCTCGGAGACTACTACAGGCAGTGAAGGTGCGACTGACTACGACAAACGTATACCTCCTAATTTGGTTCTACCTTTCATGATGCCACTCGAAAGGCTCTTACTAATATGTACTATAATATTAACAGGCTCATGTTGCCAGCAGATTTATAATTTGCTGAGATGCTTGCACCATTTCGTATTTCCACGGCATGTCTAACATTAAGTATGAATGCCAGTAAACTCGTCAATATTTCCAGTAGCCATGGTCGTTACGATGCATTTTAAAAAAATCTGTCAGTACCTTATTATTTGAATGCCATTAAAATCACAGCAATGCAAGCCCCAGGGTAAAGCTAAAAAAAACGCTGAACAAAAGATTACATGGCTTTTGCTTGCATAAACAAGATGGTTTTAACGCTACTCTGGTTTTTCTGTGCGAACGATTTACTTTTGAATTGCTCTGTTATGAGGTAGGTGCAATTCATTTTACAGTTATAAACACTGATACGTTTTCAACACGTTTAGTAAATGACAAGCATTGTCACTGGGGAATGAGGTCAAATCCTTCGAAAAATACCCTGGATGATATAAATTCATTACTAATATCTCAATCCCTTCCTGGCTGGACCACGGTGATCAACACAAGACTGCAAGAGGCATAGATCCTTATGAGCCCCCACACATGCAGGGGCTCATAAAGATCTATGCCTCTTGCTGAAACAACTTTATATCCATGTTCCTTCAATGGCTGGGGATCTTTGCTGTTGAAGTTACAATGATTCAAAACAAATATGCCTCCACTGGCAAAGGAGTTAAAGCCTGCCTTGAACAATTACACATGTACATGGTATACGGCAGGCTTTAAACCTGCAATCCTTTCAGTATTTGCTTATCACACACCACACCTGTCTACTTCGATTCACTTCTGCTGATCAGCAGAAGTGAATCAAGGGAGAGAACCAGTGTTGCCGCACACCACAATCGGATAATCCATTCAGAAATGTAAAATGCAGAACCTTTGCACGTGTACTCCAAAGAGTGCACTTTGTACAAAAGGGCCGGACCTGTGGGATTCTCAGGGTGCTGGACACTCCTGCTGTCCCGTTAAAATACAAAAAAGAGGGAAGAAATGGGGGAAAAAAACAACACCAAAGCTGACACTGTATCTGGTTGATTGTATATTTTGTCATCTAACAATTTGTATGCACGACCACCTATTTTGCCGCTTCTTATCTTCTGCGTCACATGCCTTGCCTGCTCACCAACGTCGAGGTCCTTGAACAGGCTGAAACTGTGAGCATCGAGGCTTTGCTGCTGCGGACACAGCTCCGCTGGGCGGGGCATGTCTCCAGGATGGAGGATCATCGCCTACCAAAGATCACCCTGTTCGGCGAGCTTGCTACTGGACACCGTGACAGAGGGGCACCAAAGAAGAGATACAAAGACTGTCTCAAGAAGTCACTTAGTGCCTGCCAAATCGACCACCACCAGTGGTCTTCGCTTGCTGCGGACCGTGACACCTGGCGCTCCACCATTTACAAGGCAGCTGTCTCCTTTGAGGACTCTCACAGAGCTAGCCTTAAGGACAAGCGGCTCAGGAGAAAAAACAGAGATGCCGCAGCTCAGAACCCTGGCCATACCTTCCCCTGCAGCCACTGCGGTCGAACCTGCCTGTCTCGGATTGGCCTCCGCAGCCACGAACAAGCCTGCAGACGTCGTGGGCAACTCCTATAAAATCTTCGTTCGCGAAGTCAAGCCAAGCAGCATCTTCTGCGTAAAGTAAGTTGGACCCCACAGTGCTCGTTTCCCTTGATTCACCACTGCAGTACTACGGTAGTGAGACAAGGAGACAATCAGTGTGGCTGTGCCTGCAACCTCCTCACCTCCCACCCCCCAAACTGATCTGCCCACATACAATAGCTTTATTTTCAACGAAATTAAGAAACATTGCGTTTTCTTGCAGAAAATCTGTACACAAACATGTTTGGATTTCTTTTACCATACTCGGCACTACAGGGTGTGGTGAGTATGCTATTCCGCTGAACCACTTTTCCCTAATGATATTTGCCGAGATCATTTTTCACTCGAAGAACTTGTGTTATCTACATGGTTTATTGAAAACCTGCCAAAAAGATGATTTCCTTTCGTAACAAGATTGTAACAAAATCAACCGTATAAAAAGTAGTCGAAGTAAACGGTATAAAAAGTAATCCCTTTTCCCCTAAAAAAAAATTCACAGGAATAGCAAATGCATTACATAGTCATTATCTGTAATGTTCCAAGTATACAGCACGATGGCTACACACAAGTTGCATGAGATGGTCATTGCAGCATAAGAAACAATAAAGCATAACCTACAAAACAAAGCAATGAGAAAATGGACAAGAAAAACGAAATATCTGAGTATTTAAGGACAGCGTCTCACACATGAAAAGCAGATGATTGAATGACTAATTCGATTGTAACTCGCTTCTGCTCCTTGAAGTAAAAAAGATTGAGGGTGTGAATGGGGGACAGAATGAAAGACCAAACACTTGGCTTCATGAACAGGCATGGAAAATGTTAACACCCTTGCAGTGGCTGCATGCACAAGCAGTTAACCCATTTAACACCACTGCCACAAATTTTGGTGGTGTCACCTTATGACTATGCACTATTTGCAGGAGATGGATTGGCCATAATTCAAGGGTAGTGCCAGATTAGCTTGGCGCCAAGCTAATCTGGCACTACCCTTGAATTATCATGGTCAATCCATCTCCTGCTGTAATGCGTCGGGGCTATATGGGTTGACATTCCAGACATGCTGCATTTAGCTATACAGAATTTTTGCCGTGTTTTCGGGTGCAACGCATCTCGAATGACTTGACCAGTATGAAGTTACATTTTCTTCCCTCGCCCGCATCATCTCTGTTCATAAGGATATTAAGAGGGGGAAAAAAAACACCACAGCTGCCTTTACAACAATAATAAAATAACAACGGTTTAACCCTTTACTGCTGAGAAAACCTGAACACGGTCCAACTGCAAGAGACGTGGATCCTCATGAGTCCCTGTGGTTTTCGTGAGGATGTACACACCTAGCTGAGACCACTGTGTGTTTATGCTTCTTATGTGATTTTAGAAACACAGTCGGCCACCATTGACAGTGGAGGTGTTAGTTACACATTCACCTAAAGCCCCGACATGCTACAACAGGACATGGATCGACCATGAAAGTTCAATGGTGGTGTCAGAATAGCTTGGCACCTGTAGGTGTATTCCAACACCACCCCTGACTTATCATGGTCGATATGTCTTTAGAACTGTGATGTACCGGTAGTCCTCAAAGGTTATCTTAAAAAAAAAAAATTGATAATTTCATCCTCAGGTTTAGATACAACTGTGCAAGATGAACTGGTCATGGCAGTTCCTAGGTACTGCCAGATTAACATTGCACTGGGAAGGCACCAAGCTACAGCAGTCAATCTGCTGTAGGGACTCGGCTAAATGGGTTAAGGACCACACTTGTTTCTTGCAAAAAAAGTGGTTGCTCAAAATGTGTTCTACTGTGATCTGCAGCTCTAAACCCATTCGGTGCCGAGAAAATGTGAACACCACCAAACTGCAAGAGGTATAGATCCTCATGAGCCCCCGCAGTTGCGGGGGCTCACAGGATCTATGCCTCTTGCTGACACCACCTTGAATCCATGTACCTTGGATATCTAGGGTTTTTTTTGCTCACGTGCGAAGCAAAAGTGAGTTTGTTCTGGGCCAGTGGTCGTCATCTGTCGTCCGTCCGCTGTTGTCCGTGGTAAACTTTAACGTTGGCATTTTCTCAGAGACTATTCAAGCCACAGTCTTCAAACTTGGCCCAATGATACTTTGTGGCAAGACCTTTCTAAACATACCAATTTGAGTGACCTCACAAAGGTCAAGGTCACGGGATGAGGAAATAGGCCAAAAATAGCTATATTTTGACATTTATATTTTCTCAAATACTATTCACAACTTCAAACCCAAACTTGGTACAAAGATACCTGATGGTAAGACCTTTCTATGCATACTAATTTGGTTGATCCCTCGGAAAGGTCAAGGGTCACAAGAGCTCAGGAAATAGGTCTAAAATAGCCATTTTGACAAAAGATGTTTTTTTTTCTCAAATACTATTCACAACTTCAACCCCAAACTTGCTACAGAGATACCTGATGGGAAGACCTTTCTGTGCATACTAATTTGGTTGATCCCTCAGAAAGGTCAAGGGTCACAAGAGCTCAGGAAATAGGTCAAAAATAGCCATATTTTGACAAAAGATGTTTGTTCTCAAATACTATTCACAACTTCAAACCCAAATTTGGTACAGAGATACCTGATGGTAAGACCCATCTATGCATACTAATTTGGATGACTCTTCGGAAAAGTCAAGGTTCACAAGAGGCCGGCAAGTGTGTAAAATGAAAATTTTTGATAAAATTGTAGGTATTGTCAACATTTTTGCTAATTTTTCGATCAAATTTGGCCCAAAAGTAAATACTGATAAGACCTTCTTATGCATACTTATTTAGATGACTCATCGCAATGGTCAAGGGTCAAGGGGGGGTTGACGTGTGAAAAATGCTTACATTTTCTGAACACATGGATTGTGCTGGTGCAAAAGCCAGCTCTTTACTTATTGCCACAAAGGTCACACGTGTATATAGGTCATAATGCCTTTGCCTTTCTTATTTTTTTGGTGTTGAATAAATTAGGACTGCAGAAACATGGACTTCATGAGCTGGCACTGAATGGGTTAAAATACTTGCTAATAGCATGGCCAATCCATCTCCTACAGCAGGTACAAAGTTTTTACAGACACCTTCCTAGATGCCAGCTATACTGACAAACAACAGAAATGCGACATTTTTGGATTCCCAAAATGTTGCATTTCAGTACATGTATATTTGATTCAATGTAACAAAAGACGTTGCAACGAAAGACTGAGTTTGGCAGATTTGGCAGAACAAAATATGTGAACCATATTCATCTGCTAGTCTGTGATTTTGGACCTTTTGGACTAGAGTCCATACGTCCCAAAATCACACACCTGCACGCTTTGATGTTTGTAATCACTGGTGTGCAGCCATTTAATATTAAACAATGTTTATCCTTTTCCAGTGGCCTTAACCCTTTAGACCAAGCACTCTATAGCTCTATAGTAGGAGATAGATTGGCCATGATAATTCAAGGGTAGTGCCAGACTAACCTGGCACCTGATGGTGCCAAGCTAATCTGGCAATACCCTTGAATTGTCATGTTCAATCCATCTGCTGCAACTGGTACATAGTCGTCAGGTGACATCTCCAAAATCTGGGAAATGCGCCCATGGGGTTAAATGGGTTAAGTTAACACCATCTGCACACAGCCACTGGTACTGTGTAAAGCAGATCATGTTTTAAAAAAAAAATAATAATAAAATTAAAAAAAAAAAAAGAACAATATTACACGATCTGTACCAACAAATCAAAATGGGACTCATTTTCTATTCACAGACCAAATAGGAGAGGTAAGCACTACTAGTTACAGTACATATAATAGAGCTGGACAAACAAACGTGCCCATTTCTAATGGCATCTAATCGCCAGCCCATGGGGATGGTGATTAGTGGTAGGTGCCATAAAGATTGGGCCGGGGATCTGTTTATTTGTCCAGTACTGAGTAACAATTAAACATACCATCATCAGTTTCTACCGGTACTTGAAAATACTGTACAGGATTTGTGACATTACAGTGTAACAAATCTGTGCAACACCTACAGAGGAGGATCTTACACACATTTGCATTGAAGTTGATAAATGATAATTATTAAAATGCAACATTTAATCACCTTGTACATTTAGCCACGCTTCTTTTTATAGTATATGTACTGATGGCTCCAAGCAGGTGGGTGTTAAAAAAAGGTCTGTGGAGTTTACTCTGCTTTATCAATGTTGCAGAGTACTAATTTTCAATATGCTATTTGAGGACTTAAGATAACTGACAGACACAAGAAGATAAAATGATGTCATGCTGGGACAGAAAAGACTCCAAAATATCTGACATTCTAATTCGATATGTTCAATGTCAATATAAGTGGAGTTGACAATAGATAATTTACACCGACTTCATCATGGCATCGAAAATCAGATCAGACATCTGATCTTTTCATCGAGTTTTGAGACAATTACATAGTAATGCAATCACTTTTACAAGTAACGTGACTTTGGGGGCATGCCAAAGCACACACCATGGTCGACAAACATGTTTTTACACTAAACAGATTACAATTAAGAGATCCTTTGTTCAACTATGTTAGGAACACGCACAAAAATTAACCCCTTTGTTCATGCAGCACTGGCACTGTTTAACTCATCTGGCTCCGACACACTGCGGCAGGAGATGGATCGATCATGATAATTCAAAAGTAGTATCAGATAGCATGGCGCAAACAGGCACCAAGCTAATGTGGCACTACCCTTGAATTATCATAACTAATCCATCTCCTGCGACTGTTACATAGTTGTTAGGTGACATCTCCAAAATTTGGGAAATGTGGCCTTAGTGTTAAATGAGATAACCCTTTCCCTGCCAATGGACGTACATTCTGTTTCTGAAATCTGTGCTCATTGAGAGACCAATAGTCACAACTGTCCAAAGAACATGGACACAAAGTGGTCTCAGCAAGAGGTACAGATGGATTGCGTTCACTTTTTCTCAGTAGTGAAGGTACCGGTGGCTGTATGCACAGAGGTTAATCACATTTCTCAACCGCTGCATGTGGCGAATACAGAGACCAGTAGGCCACACTAGCTTCTCAAAATGTATCCCAGTACGCAAAAGGTTATCAGGCCAATGTTGGCCACACAGGCGTGCATGGGCTGACTGCAGTCCACATCCGACTGATGGCCTTTGATAGCTGGGGTGGAGTTGCATCCTTGGTTTAGCATGTTCAACATTAGAATATTTCACAAACTCTTTAAAAATAAGGATGCATGCATATCATATAAATCTCATAGAGATTATGACAGTACATGTACACAAGTAAATCGTGTATCTAAATTGGAAAGCAAACACCAACATGGACACTTTGCAGCTTAGCAAATATTGAGGTTATCCCTTTTAGCCCCAAGGTCCCATTCCTCAAATTTTTGAGGTATTGCCTAACAACTATGTACCAGTTGTAGGAGATGGATTGATCATGATAATTCAAGGGTAGTGCCAGATGAGCTTGGCACCTGAAGGTGCCAAGTTCATCTGGCACTACCCTTGAATTATGATCAATCCATCTCCTGCTGCAGGGTCCTGGGGCTAAAAGGGTTATGCACTGAACATCTTTATGCATGCAGCCACCAGTACTTTTTACAGCTATTACCAGCAGCTGCATGTACAAGGTGGTTAACTGCAGGGACGAGGCGAACACTACCCAGCTGCAAGAGACGTAAACCCTCATGAGCCCCCGCAGACATGGGGGCTCATGATGATTTATGCCTGTAGCTAGTCCTATGTTTTTTATGGTTAGTGTGTGGTCGTTTCAGACACAAAATCATGATCGCTAGGCCCAAAAGGGGTAAAATGATGCCAGAAGTGATCTAAATTTAGTCAAATGATAATAGACGGTTTCCAGAAAAAATTAAATTATCATATTATATTTCCAATTTTTTTCGCCTTTAACATGTTTGTTGATTACCTTTTGGTTGGCAAAGAATGAATTGAAAGCCTGGACAAACATGATATTTGCATGTGTTTGACACTTAGTCTTTGTTAATGCCAAATCACTTATCCTATGATTTTGAAAGTTTTATAGTGACTGACCTTTATAGTGTACCTATATACCAGCATAACAGATGCTGCTTTGAGAACTGCAATGAATAAACAAGGAAATGATTCGTGTACAGTTTCACTGATTCGAGATGATCCGCATGCAGATATGCGGCAAATAAAGTTAACCTTCGAGACAATTATCATAATATAATTATACATACTTCATATGGACAGAAAGTTAGCCTTTGAGTTTTGACACATGCCTCATAATCTGTGAAATAAGCAATCCAGACCAAAAAGGTGACTGCCAAGCGTGTGAAATGCAAAGAAGTACCCAACAGAGAAAGAAACACGCTTAGAAAAAACGGTACAACACATGAGTTGCCACATTCCTTCTGCATATGAAGATAAGTAGCGGCTAATGTCTCTGTTTGTTTGTCTATTTTGACAAAGGGTATTTACCCGAAATATTAATAAATTGTGTTGTACCGTTTTTTCTAAGCGTGTTTCTTTCATAATCTGTGGCATATATCAAATACTCTGTAACTTTGTTATCTATTCATATGTGGTATGTTTCAAATGAGTTACATTGCTATAATGTGAGGTAATCTTATTAGGTTGTTCCTCCTCCATTCTGACACTTAACTCATTGGAGACATGCTGCTTCTAGATAAGCAGCGAACAGCCATGTATCTGTGTATGGCACGTTTACAATGAGTTAAGAGGAAGACCAAACCAAAGATCTTCAGGTCAGGATGGTTATCAAAATATGCTTCAAGTTCAACTGCTAAATGCAAAAACTGCAAGCGCAAACAACATGAGTACAACCAAAGAAGAATAATAATACACAAATAATTTATAACAAATAACAAGTCTGATTTGGCTTCAACGAAAAGTGAGATGCAAGAACATGTATAATGGTGCCATTGTACGGAAATTGAAAAACAGTAGTGATGGTGCCCAGAATGTGCATGAATATGCATACAATGTAAATATGGAAAAATATGCAAGGAATAAACCATTAACCCATTCAGCCCTCACACTCTACAACCGGAGATGCATCAACCATAAGGATTTAAAGGTGGTGCCAGAATAGCTTGGCACATCCAGGTGCCAAGCTATTTTGGCACCACTATTAAATCTCCCTGTCAATCCATCTCCTCAATTCTAATGTTGGCCACAAAGGACAATCCTGACCCAGACTGGGGAATTTTGACAACATTTTGGCCTCCGCAGTCACGAACATGCCTGCAGACAACGTGGGCAAGCCCTATAGAATCTTCGTTCGCGAAGTCAAGCCAAGAGAGATTTATAATGCGCTTATCTTATAATAATTATAACTCTAAGCGCGCACTCACAACTCGCACAAGCTTTAGACAACGACTCACGTACCACAAATAGTGAAATATATTACGACAGTCTGCTTAGGGTGGGGAGTGTGGTGGTATAGTGCTAGAACTGTTGAAAGAGGTGAGTTTTGAGGGCAGACTGGAAGGAGGAGAGAGAGTGTTTCTGACGGAGAGAGAGTGGGAGAGTGTTCCAGGTGGATGGACCGTATACAGAGAAGGAGCGGGGGCCGAAAGCGCTGAGATTGGTGCGGGGGATGTGGAGGCGGAGCGGGGAGGAGTGTAGGGGTGAAGTAAGTTTGAGAAATAGGTGGGAGCGCAGTTGTTCAGGGATTTGTAGCAGAGAGACAGAATCTTGTATTGGATGCTTTGGGGGATGGGAAGCCAGTGAAGGAGTTTGAGCAGGGGAGTGATGTGGTCAGATTTTTTCTTTCTGAGGACGAGGCGGGCAGCATTGTTCTGGACGCGCTGGAGAGTGAAAGTGGTGGAGTGAGGGAGGCCGGAAAGGAGAGAGTTGCAGTAGTCGATGCGAGATAGGATGAGAGAGACAGCAAGTTGGGTGGCAGCTTCGGTAGTGAGGTACTTTCTGATCTGACTGATGCGGCAGAGGTGGAAGGGCTCAGTGAGTTAATATGACTTCTTCCAGTGTAAAACTGGATTAAACCCATTTAACCCCAAAGTTTAGAGGTTTCACCTAACAACTACGTACCAGGTGCAGGAGATGATTCGACCATGACAATTTAAGGGTAGTGCCAGATTAGCTTGGCGCCATCAGGCGGCAAGCTAATCTGGCATTAATAATAATAATAATAATAATAATAATAATACATGGTATTTATATAGCACATTTCTCATATTTATAATATAACTCAATGCGCAGGCGAAAATGAGACACACACACACACACACACACACACACACACACACACACACACACACACACACACACACACACATACACACACACAGAGTCTGCAGGGTGTGTGTACAGAAATACTGTAGAAATTACACGAAAGTCTCTAAGAGAAAGTAAGTTTTTAACTTTGCTTTGGACTGCGTAAGGTTGGAGGCATTTCTGAGCTCAGTCGGTAAGGAATTCCAAATTAATGCAGCAGTACATATGAAAGAGTGTTCACTGGCAGATTTGAGATGGAACTTTGGAACTTTGAGAAGTTTCTCTCCTGATGAACGCAGTGAGCGAGAGGGCTGGTAAGTCTTTAGATTAGAGGAAAGGTATGACGGAAGACTGCCATCAAAGTGGCGGTATGCAAGGGTCACTATCTTAAACTTTATGTGGGACTGGATTGGAAGCCAGTGAAGGTCTTTCAGTACAGGAGTTTCGTGGTCTTGCTTTTGCCTGTGCTTCACAAGCCTTGCAGCATTATTTTGAACTCGCTGAAAGCAGATAATCTGCTCAGATGGAAGACCAAAAAGCAGAGAATTGCAGTAGTCAAGATGGCTCATGACTACAGCATTCACTAACTTTGCAGTGGCAGATTCAGAAAGACTGGGTCGGACAGAGGCGATGCATCTCAGAGAGTATGAAGCTCCACAACAGATTTCACCAATGTGATCCTGCATACTCAAAGTCTTATCGAGCTTGACACCAAGGTATTTGACCGAAGACTGAAATGGAATATCAGTGTCATCTATGCGTAAAGACTCAGTGTGAATTTGTTGAAGCCGGGATGCTGAGCCGACAGGCAGTAACTCTGTTTTATTCTGGGTTGAACATAAGTTTGTTACTGTCCATCCATGTCATGACATTGTCAACACAAGACTTGATGCCAATTTCAACAGACCGAAATTCACCAGGTCAAACACTCTGAGAGATTTCAGTGTCATCGGCATACTTATGATAAGAACACTGATCGCTGGAAATAACATCTGACAGCAGTTGTGAATACAACATAAACAATACAGGGCCTAAGACAGACAGCCCTGAGGCACTCCAAACTCCAGAATGGAAGGTCTAGAGACACTGTCTTTTACCCCTTCAAACTGGTACCGATCGGAAACATAAGATTCAAACCAAGAGAGAACCGTTTCACGCAGGTCAAAGGTGATTTCAAGCCTCTTCTGGAGAAACTACCTTTGAATCATCATGGTCAATCCATCTCCTGCTGTAGAGTGCCGGGGCTAAATGGGCCGAAGAAGGTGCAGGCCAGTCAGTCCCTGCACGTGCCCTTTCGATATGACTTGTAAGATGATTCTCAAATTGTGCAAACGATCAAGAACAGAAATTATGCAAATTAGAATTATGCAAATGCACAAGGTCAGGAAGGTGAGCCGTTCTCCTGTTGGTCTTTGTTGTTGTTCTCTGCGCGCTGTTCCCCGACATGCTTCTCGGCACACTGCGGAGTCTCAGTCTGCGTCTTCTCTGATTCAGCTAGCCAGTGTGCGCGGTTTTGCTGACATCCCTTGAGGAGCGGTGACAGTTTGGGCGACACTCGAGTCATCGCCTGCACACCAGATAAGGCACATTACTAACCTCATTAGAAATACATCAATCAAATCAATCAAGTTGGTGAAAAGTGACACAATTACTCAACGCTTCAGACAAATCCAAGCATTTTCAATTTTGTTTATTTCTTGACTCCTTAACCTTTTTAGCCCCAAGGTCCTGTTTCTCAAATTTTGGAGGTGCCTTCAGGCGCCAAGCTCATCTGGCACTACCCTTGAATTATCATGATCAATCCATCTCCTGCATGCTGCAGGGTCCTGGGGCTAAAAGATTTTTTTCCCCCCTTGAAATTTGGCCTTCTTTGTTCTATTTTGACCCCACCCCATCTCTGTGCGTCCTCTCTAGCCAATATGTGCTGCATTGTGTGTGGTTTGGACTCAACAAGTGTAGAGGTCCAGAATCACACACAGTAAAATCTGTTTTGAGCATCCATCTTTTTTTGCAAGATAAAAAGTGGTCTTAAAAGACAGGTGTTTTTTTTTAACCCTTTTAGCCCTGGGTCCCTGCAGCAGGAGATGGATTGATCATGATAATTCAAGGGTAGTGCTAGATGAGCTTGGCGCCTGAAGGCGCCAAGCTCATCTGGCAGTACCCTTGAATTATCATGATCAATCCATCTCCTACAACTGGTACATAGTCGTTAGGCAACTCCTCCAAAGTTTGAGAAATGGGACTTTGGGGGCTAAAACGGTTAAGAGAAGTCTTGAAGATCTCAAAGAGTCACCTGTCATTACATACCATCATTTAGGTGACTGTGGCCACCCAAATAATGGTCTTATAATCCTTTCCACACTACTGCTTGAAATTAGTTTAACTATGATAGTTCAAGGCTGGTGCCAGAATAGCTTGGCGCCTGAGCTGACAAGCTATTCTGGCACCACCATTGAACTAAAGTGGTTGATCTATCTCTTAATCTGTAATGTAGCCTTTAGAACAATAAGCCAATTTAAAAAAAAAAAAATCAGCCATAGGATGTAATGGGTTAATGACAGATGATCTCTCATAAGGGTGGTCACTCAAAACAACTTCTGCTGCACCAGCACATATTCATTAGAATGCACCCCCCAAAAAAAATCTTATCTGCCAATCACCTGAATATATATACATGCATGGCTCTGATGCCAAGCTCCTTGAGGTATCATTGTCGATCCATCTCCTATTCAGTGTAACCAGAATTTTCTCAGTGAATAAAAAGGTTCTCAGGCCCACATCGACTGTAGTTGGCCCATGCACAGACATGTGCTGCCAACAGCGGCCCATGTTGGCCTGTTGACTTTTTCCTTATATAGCATCTCATATTGTTGAAACTGATCTCCTCTCGCTGGAATCTCTGTACCACCCACGCACCATCAAGAGAGCGAGCTCCATCATACATGACGAGCACCATCCTGCACATGGCCTGTTCGAGCCCTTACCATCTGGCTCATGCTTTAGATCCATTAAGGGCAAAACCACTCATTTTCAGAAGAGCTTTTATCCCTTGGCTGTTTAGGCCCTGTCTAATGTGGTGAAAAGTGGAACACCACAGCACTCGTAAACATCCCTACAATACCGTCCCTGTGCTCTTGTTTTATCTTTCCCTTGGCAATATTGTAATAATGGCTGTGATACGATTTAACTCAGCAGATTAGAATTACCTACAGCCCATCTTAGTTGTTTATAGTTCTTTATATGTTCTCTTAACCATTTCACAGGATATACAGTTTTATAAATACATATGAATTTAGTTAATCTGTTTTCGTTGCGGCTCACATGGCGGTCTTTGTTGTCAGAATATGCTTATTATGCGATAGATTTATCTTATTTTACTTACTTAGATGTGTGTGCATATTTAGTAGAATGACTGCTATATATATGTGTGTGCTTTTGGTATTTTAGAGTCTGCTTGATTGTGATGTATGTATGTTTTATGTGTTGATCTTAACATGGACGCTCGTCAGTTATGCCGCAAAAAAATCCTAATGTTTATGCATATGGCAATAAAGTTTATGGGGAGATGATTCTGTATTCAGGTCATGAAGAGGAGAATGCCCCCCATACAGAAGGAGTAGCACTCATGCTGTCACCAGTGGCACAGAGAGCGCTGATGGGCTGGGAACCTCTTGGGCCAAGAATTATAACAGCAGCCTTTAGAACTAAGAAAAAGCTCAAGCTGAACGTCATCCAGTGTTATGCGCCCACCAATGACAGTGACGAGGAAGAGAAACAAGAGTTCTACGACCGACTCCAGAGTGCCGTGGACAAATGTGCGGAGCGAGACATCACCATCGTCATGGGCGATTTTAATGCCAAAATAGGGGAGGACAACACCGGATACGAAGAGGTGATGGGAAGACAGGGACTAGGCTCGGAGATGAGTGAGAACGGGGAGAGGTTTGTAGACTTTTGTGCTCTAAACCGACTTGTCATTGGAGGCAGCATCTTCCCACACAGAAGAATACACAAAGCAACTTGGGTCTCACCTGACCATACAACAGAGAACCAAATAGACCATATCTGCATTAGCAAGAAATTTAGAAGATCCCTTCAAGATGTTCGAGTGAGGAGGGGAGCAGATGTCGCCTCAGACCACCATCTGCTTACCTTAAGAATGAAGCTCAAGCTAAAGAAAAGCCGCACAGAGACAACAAGAAGACAGCGCTATAATGTAGGTCTCCTGAGAGAAACTGGAGTTAGAGAAGAGTTCAAACTGGTGCTGTCCAACCGGTTTCAAGCGCTACAGGAGCTAGTAAATGAAGAGGAGGCGGTCACCACAGAGCAGCAGTGGAAGGCAGTTAGAGAGGCGCTGAACTCAACCTGCAAAGACACTGTAGGGTTCAGGAAACACCACCACAAGGACTGGCTGTCGGCACAGACCTTGAAGAAGATAGAAGCGAGGAAGCAGAAGAAAGCAGCGGTCAACAACAGTCGCACGAGAGCAGCCAAAGTAAGGGCACAGGGGGAATACTGGGAAGCCAACCGCGAGGTGAAGAGGAGTATCAGGGCAGACAAGAGGGCCTACACAGACAGCCTGGCAGCAGAGGCAGAAAAGGCAGCAGGCAGCGGCAACATGAAACAGCTCTACGACATCATACCAGAAGATTGTCGGGTAAGTATGGCCATACAGAAAGACCAGTAAAAGACAAAGAAGGCAAGCCTATTGCAGACAGAGCAGACCAACTCGACAGATGGGCTGAGTATTTTGAAGAGTTACTGAACAGACCTAGCCCACCCGACCCCCCCGACATCCAGCCGGCAGAGACCGACCTACCCATCAGCTGTGACAGACCCAGCCGGGAAGAGATCAGAAAAGCAGTGGCATTTTTGAAGAATGGCAAAGCAGCAGGGCCAGATGGCATCCCAGCGGAGTCTCTGAAAGCAGACCTAGAGACAACAGTTGAGATGCTGTACCCACTGTTTGGAAAGATCTGGGAAGAGGAGGTGATGCCAGCTGACTGGAAGGAGGGGTACCTAATCAAGCTTCCCAAGAAAGGCGACCTCAGCAAGTGTTCCAACTACAGAGGAATCACCTTGCTGTCAGTACCAGGAAAGGTCTTCAACAGGATCATCCTAGAGAGAATGAAGAGCTCCGTTGACCCCCAGCTGAGAGACCAGCAAGCAGGATTCAGGAAGAACCGATCATGTACAGACCAGATCGCCACTCTCCGCATCATCGTGGAACAGTCTCTGGAGTGGAGCTCCCCGCTGTACGTCAACTTTGTGGATTATGAGAAAGCATTTGACAGCGTGGACCGAGAGACTCTGTGGAAACTCCTACGACACTACGGTGTACCCACAAAGCTCGTCCGCCTGATCAAGAGCAGCTATGATGGCATGACATGTCGCGTGATCCACGAAGGGCAGTTCACCAGAGAGCTCCAGGTCAGAACTGGTGTCAGGCAGGGGTGTCTGCTGTCTCCGTTCCTCTTCCTACTGGCCATAGACTGGGTCATGAAGATGACCACAGAGCACAGACGAAGTGGAATACAGTGGACACTGTGGACACAGCTTGACGACCTTGATTTTGCAGACGACTTGGCATTACTGTCCCACACTCATCAACAAATGCAGGACAAGACCACGAGGCTTGCTGACATCTCGTCCCAAGTGGGCCTCACCATTCACAAACAGAAAACAAAGACAATGAGGCTGAACGCAACCAGGGAAGAACCAGCCTTGCTTGCTGGCACCCCGTTGAAGGAGGTGGAGTCCTTCACCTATCTCGGGAGCATCATAGACAAAAAAGGCGGCACTGATGCAGATGTCAGAGCACGAATCGGTAAAGCCAGAGCAGCCTTTCTCCATTTGAAAAAAGTGTGGAGTTCCAGAGAGCTGTCACAACACACCAAAGTCCGGATTTTCAACTCCAATGTAAAAGCAGTTCTCCTATATGGAGCAGAGACATGGAGATTGACAAAAACCACAGTCAACAGAGTACAGACCTTCATGAACAGTTGCCTTAGAAGAATTTTGAAAATCCACTGGCCAGAGAAGATCAGCAACGTCAGACTCTGGGAGAGAACAGAGCAGATAACAGCAGAGAATGAAATTGGGCGAAGAAGATGGGGATGGATCGGTCACAGTCTGAGAAAGCCAGCTTCCAGTATCACTAGGCAGGCATTGTCATGGAACCCCCAGGGAAAGAGGAAAAGAGGTAGGCCGAGAAACTCCTGGCGTCGAGACCTCCAAGCAGACATCAAGAGACTGGGAACCACCTGGAGTAGAATCGAAGGAGAAGCACAGGACAGGAGTTGCTGGAGGTCTCTCGTCGACGGCCTATACCCGGGTAGGGGTGACAGGCGTAAGTAAGTAAGTAAGTAATAAAGTTTATCTTATCTTATCTTATTGAGTAGCAGACAGCTGCAAACTGTGAATGGGTACAGATCACAAACCAAAGGTGGGACTAGCACTCGTACGTACACACATACCAAGGGAAATCATCCAGTGCTAGACAAACCAACAGTTCCATCCCTTGACCCCTACCTTTATGGCACACACTCGCCAGCCCACTGACGTGGTATAGGGGCCAAGGGATCTAATTGCTTTTTGTTCAGTGGTATGTGTTCTGTGAAAAGGTTACATTACAACTGCACATGCAGATACCATCAGCACTAACACCTCCCGCCGTGAGGTGGCCTTAGTTGCCTGCTCGACGTTAAACCCAAATAACTAACACACCTCATAAACGGGCAGGCAGATGGCATCGATGAAGCCGACCTGCATCACTGGTAACTTGTCCTTTTTCTCTCTGTCCATCATCTCCTGAGCACAGCAAACAAAAACGCATTTCAGGACGGAGGACAAATACAAAAAGAAACAAACATAACAAAATTAACCAACCAATCAAGCCAATCCACCTAACCAACCCAACAAACTAACGCTCAAAATCCCAAACAAACACTTAACCAACCAATAAAGCCAATCAACCCAACTCACACAAACAGACCAACCAATCAGCAAACATGGCAAACACCCAAACAAGCAAGCAAACAAACAAACAAATAAACACCAAACCAACCAAGCAAATTAACCTAAAACTATCCAACCAACTAACCAACCAAACAACAAATGATGGTGACTGAGCACACCCTTCAAGCTGAAATGCTGAAGTGTTACTCACCATAGGCTGTATTTTGAGCTTCTCTTTTTCCATGTCACCCTGCTCAAAGAATTCACTGGCAACCAACTCGGCCACCTGAAAGAAAAAAAAAACCCCACCAGATTCAGTCAAATAAAACTGCAGCATGAGATGGGTCAGCCATAATACATGTAACTCAGAGGTGGCTGGTGCCAGAGTAGGCTTCGTTGATGTAACTCACAAAGCTGGCTCAACATCTTTCTTGATCACACATATATACACATACGCATGCACGCACACACGCACGCACGCACACACACACACACACACACACACACACACACACACACACACACACACACACACACACACACACACACACACACACACACACACACACAAGACTGATGCACACCCATTTGAGTTAAATCCATGCATTTCCAACAAATGCACACACCTTAAGTACAAACAGTGACACATTATAAACACCAACATACCTTTTTCTGCGTCTCCCATGGTTTGGTGATGGCAGCCACATCAGATGCCGTCATCATCATTGATCTAAAAAAAAGATGTTACATTTTTAAAACTCATTGACTGCTCCATGTACTAAAAATACCGTTTGGTGGAGGAAAAAAATCACCATTGTTATGATTCTTTTCCTTCAAGCAGACCCATCTTTTTATATTAAAATATATACTTCGATAAACCAATAACCTATTGCAGCTATTATAGTTTCTGACACCAATGCACCTTTGCCTCATCCATTTAGTTTGAACATGGAGCGAGGAAATGTACAAGAGTTGTGTGCACCTGACAAAGGCTCGTGTTAACCCTTTTCACCATGATACACCCATGGCTTAAAATAAGTTTGACTACAACAGTTTAAGAGTGGTGTCAGAAAAGCTTGGCACCTCAGGCGCCAAGCTATTCTGGCACCACCCTTGAACTAAAACAGTTGAGCTAGCTCCTAATCTGTAATGTAGCCTCCATAGGACAATAAGCAAACATCTAAAATATCAGCCTCAGGATGAAATGGGTTAACAGGAATAACAAGTTGCAATAATAGGAATGACAAGTGTTAATAGTACAACAAACCAAGGGGAATTACTCAGCGCTGGACAACAGTTAGATCCCCTGCCCCCGCCTATCAGGCACCCAATCGCCAGCCCACAGAGAAATACGCAGGTATAGAATAAGACGATCATTTGCATCTTCAATAAGATGCATCAGGTCTCTTATATAACCCATGTCTTTCTCCGGAACTTAGGAACCTATCTGGTTTGTGAGTAAGACAGTGTTAATAGGAATACTTTGTATTCCTTCAGACGCTCTGAGCCTTTGTCAGGGGCACACAATTTGTGTAGACTGCCTCATCCATCCAGTCTGAGGTAATTCTGCTTGAATTGAAAAAAACCCTCTCAGCCCTACAGGCTACAAAAGGAAACGGATGCATTTAGCCCCAATGCCCTGCAGCATGAGATGGATCGACCATCATAATTCAAGGGTAATGCCAGATTAGCTTGGTGCCTGAAGGCACTACGCTAATCTGCACTACCCTTGAATTATTATGGTTGATACATATCCTGCAACTGGTACATAGTCTTTTTGTGACACCAACAAAATAAGTAAATGTGACTGTGGGGTTAAATGGGATAAATACAATAGTTCAAGGATGGTGCCAGCTATACTTTAGGCACAAATCTGTTCTGGCATCATCGTACCTTGAACTATCATATTTGACCTGCCCTCAAATGTAGTCATCAAAGGACAAATCAAGAGGTTGGAATTTCGACCTTAGAGCTCAGTGTGTTCATTATTTTATTCGAGACATACTGCATCTTAATATGCAGCAAATTGCCGCGTATCAGAATGCAGCACATCTCAGACTTTAATGCGTTAATTACTGATCCTTTTAACTGTGCATAGTTTGCTGCTGTTGTTTCCTACAGATCCTACTATTTCAGAAATCAGTCTGTCCTCACCGTAACAAATCTCTGTTGCAGTCGTCACCCCAGTCCACGTCTGTACACTTGGTCATTTCAAAGAATTTTCCTCGAAACCTGAAATTAAAAATAAAAACCATCAGACAAAAATGCCTGTTCTTCAAATATTTACATTGTGCTTCACATGTCTCGACGAAAATATCTGTATAGAAGTTTACGATTCATTCATAATGGCATGGAGATGGATGGCTAGAAAAACAGACATGATATTCGCTTTGCTAGTATAAAGCATCAGCTGAAAAAAAAAAACAGGGACAAAAGCAGCAGCAGCAACACGGCCACCACCACCAACAACAACAATAGACAAGGGTGTGGCTAGAGTTGGATTCAAGTATGACAAGGCTAAGTCTTTCAACATAAAGCAACTTCAAGTTTCCTCTGAGCAAAACGTCCACTGGGTGATGTTGGAAAAAGGACCTTCTGTTTACAGGAATGGGTGTAGAGAGAAGTGAGGCTGATCTCATTCGAGATGGCTGCATCTAGATATGCTGAAAACAGACCGCGCAACCATATGAGGCTGTCTTGAATGTGTTAACACATTCAAAACGTGCTGCATCCAGATGTGCGGCATAAAGCCGCATATTCAGATGTGGCACATCTTGAGTGAGTTAAAGCATTGGCTGTCGGTAGTGGTTTTTGTTGCGACAGGAATCATCACGACAAAAAACGCTACCGACAGCCAAAGAGTTTATGGATATGCAGGTAGTGGGCGTGAGAATACTGCAGTGAAAGTTGTGTACCTGAAATACAGAGCCAGGTCTGTGGCCAAGATGGCGCTTTCTAGTACCTGGATCACCCGTTCGTAATCCGCTTGAGACAAGTTGCACAGAATGTCGCTGCCCTGGACACAGTAAATGGCACACTGGATTTAGTCACAAGCCCGACTTAAAGCTATAGTTCCAAAGTAATTTACTCAAGTGAAACATTACCCAAAAAACAACCAACCAACCATGCTTTGTTCTGACTGGGTTTTTAAATGTTTAATCTGCATACTCCAAATCAGAAGAAAACATAGCCTACCGTTCAAGCTAATGAAGTCATACAATTTGTAAATCAATTCTTAACAAGATGGGATGAACCATAACCAAAAAAGTCTCTTCGTGAGCTGTCTTCACTGTCAAGGGTCTCTACCTTTTGTCTTTGACTTGATTCTGATGTTGAAATATCTCCTTTTGAAAAAGCCTCCCAGATGTGCCAATTCGTCATATTTGTCCGACCTGGTTCATATTTACACGCATTCAATACCCCTCCGTTCAGCATCAGACACGCACATTTTCAGGGTTCCTAGGCGATAGAAGTCTATCCTGGGCCAGCGTGCCTTTTCTTATTTCGGGGTCCAGTCACCTGGAACGACCTTCCAGCCCATGTCAGACATGCTCCAACTCTGTCTGCTTTCAAATCACTGCTCAAGACCTATCTGTTTTCTTATGCGTATAGTTAGATGCATTTTCAGTGCGTTAGCAATCTTTGGCAAACGGTGTGTGTGTATGTGTGAGTGTGAACCGGGCTTTTGATATGTGTCGCTTTAGTTTTTTAACATTTATTGTAGCGTTTTCTTTCTTGTACTTTTTGTTCTGTGATTTTTGATCTTGTAAAGCGCTTAGAGCACCATTCATTTGGAGGTTAAGCGCTATATAAATGTACATTATTATTATTATAATGTCTTTCTCCAACTGAAACTGACTAGCTATATCGGGTCACCTGAATGCTCTTTTGAAAGCGCGACGATGTATGTGTGTGTGTGTGTGTGTGTGTGTGTGTGTGTGTGTGTGTGTGTGTGTGTGTGTGTTAGTGCGTGCATGCGCGCGCGCTCCAAACATCTCCAAGAGACATAAATCCTCATGCGCTCTCCGGGTGCACGAGGATCTATGCGTCTGGAGATGCGCGCATGTCTGTCAGAGAGAGAGAGAGAGACTGAGAGAGAGAGAGAGAGAGAGAGAGAGAGAGAGAGAGAGAGAGAGAGAGAGAGAGAGAGAGAGAGAGAGAGCGGCGCGCGCTAGAGAATTACGTCATATTTAGAGTATTAGGTCAATGTCTGCATGGTGACGGAGTTGCCTCTTTTACGTCACCGCCACTGTCTGACTTTACTAAAGTGAGTTGAAAAGATACAAAGCTCAGTGGCTAACGAACTCATCCAATGTCTTTATCCAAACTAGCTATATCCAAAAGTTCAAGTAAATGTGACCCAAAAAAATACGGACTCTAATCTGGTTCAACCGACTTCCTATAAATGTGTCTTAAATGAGACATTCAATTATAATATGCTCGGAGGCTCTCTTAGCCACCCCTTTAATAAAGTATTTCGCCAAGTTTCAAGCTTGTGTGTCCAAAAATATCGGAGATTCTCTTGTTTACATACATATGTATATATATATATATATATATATATATATATATATATATATATATATATATATATATATATATATATATATATATATATATATATATATATATATATATATATATATATATATATATATATATATATATGTACGTTCAGCAGCGAGTTTAGCGTAACTAGACATGACTACGTAATTTTTATCTTGTTACTTCAATTGTGAGAGGTTTAGACCTGCCCGCCTTTGACACCATGGCGTCATGCTATTAAATTGGCCCCACCGCAACCCGTCCTAAAAAGTCCCTTCTATAAATAATAAATAATAATAATAATGTACATTTATATAGCGCTTAACCTCCAAATGAATGGTGCTCTAAGCGCTTTACAAGATCAAAAATCACAGAACAAAAACTAGTACAAGAAAGAAAACGCTACAATAAATGTTAAAAAAAATAAAGTGACACGTATCAAAAGCTCACACTCACACATACACACAGACCGTTACAATAACAGTTACTGCTAAACTGGATTGCTAACGCGGCACTGAAAATGCATCTAACTGTATGCATGAGAAAAACAGATAGATCTTGTGCAGTGATTTAAAAGCAGACAGAGTTGGTACTTAAAAATCTGGGCTGTACATGTGTATGCAATCTGCACGTACACAGTGCATCACACATGAACATACAGTTGTTGTTTTTTTAATAGCACTTTTCATATTTTAAATATGTGTACTGATCTGTGAATTTTGGACCTTAAGTATCTTAACTAGCTAGAACTTGTTTTTGAACAAACACATTAACCCTTTTCCCCCCAAGGTCCCATTTCTCAAATTTTGGAGGTGTTGCCTAATGACTATGTACCAGTTGCAGGAGATGGATTGACCATGATAATTCAAGGGTACTGCGAGATTAGCTTGGCGCTTTCAGGCGCCAAGCTAATCTGGCACTACCCTTGAATTATCATGGTCAATCCATCTCCTGCTGCAGAGGTCCGGGGTTAAAAAGGTTAATTGTTTGCAAGAAAAAAGTGTTCTCAACAGACAGGTACTCTCTCATGAGAAGTCTTGTTGCCTGTCATGAAAGACCATCACTTAGAAGTCGTGTTGCCTGTCATGAAAGACCATCACTTAGAAGTCGTGTTGCCTGTCATGAAAGACCATCACTTAGAAGTCGTGTTGCCTGTCATGAAAGACCATCACTTAAAGTCATGTTGCCTGTCATGAAAGACCATCACTTAGAAGTCGTGTTGCCTGTCATGAAAGACCATCACTTAGAAGTCGTGTTGCCTGTCATGAAAGACCATCACTTAGAAGTCGTGTTGCCTGTCACGAAAGACCATCACTTAGAAGTCGTGTTGCCTGTCATGAAAGACCATCACTTAGAAGTCGTGTTGCCTGTCATGAAAGACCATCACTTAGAAGTCGTGTTGCCTGTCATGAAAGACCATCACTTAGGAGGTTGCAGCCACCTAAATGATGGTTTTTCATGACAATTACGGGTGGTCACTCAGAACAGATTCTGCTGTGGCAGATGTATCACCGAGTAAGCTTACCTTTGTAGATATGATCATGATACACTGGTCAAAATGGTGATGCTCCATTGTGGAAGTGGAGTAAAGCTCAGCTAGTGGAGACATGGTTCTGCAACAAGAATGAAATAACCTTAACCCCATGACAACTGCTTTTCAGCAAAGACATGCAGTTTACTCGTCCAGTATTGTCAGCAGCAGCCAAGGGAATAATAAAATACAACAACAAAAAATCCAACTCAGTAAAAAAAAACAACAACAATAAAACAAACCTCGGGCCAACGTTTGCCTTAGTTGGGCTAATCAAGGCCAATGCATGCCCAAAGATCTTCCTGCTCACTAGTGAATGACCTGATTTCAATGAAGTACATGAAATAGGAAGCCAAAAGATTTAAGAAAATAAATAGGTATGTGCCAACCTCACTCTCTGTTTTAAATCTGAATTTCTTTACATCCAATAGGGCTCGGGAAGTTCCCCGCGTTGCCTAGCAGCATCGGTGCGTCAGCCGCCATCTTAAGAGGATACCATAGTCATCATATAGTTGCGAAATAGTGTTTCAACACGTTTTTCTTCATTTTTTTTTTTCTTTTTTGAAACAAACAAAAACAGATTCTATTGAGCGGTTCCCTACTGTGATAGCAAGACTTGCTGTTATTGCTTATAGTACGTCAGGACTTTTCTGACATTACAAAAACAGCGATTTCCGTATGAGCACTTAGTCCCGTATCCTCACAAGATGGCCGCCACGACTGGCGTGATGACGTCAGCTTCCCGAGCCCTATAATTGGTCAACAACTAAAGGATAGTGCCTAATTTGCTTGGCAGTTCCATGCACCAAGTTCATCAAGCACTACCCTTAAGACATCATGGATGATCTATCTGTAATGACTTGTATGCTATGTGTTATGTTTGTGGTTGTGTTATTCTCTTTAATGTTTGTGGTTGTGTTATTCTCTTTAGGGCATGTGCGTGTTGATCATAGGAAAAGATCAGATGTTCAGCTGAGTTATTTTAGATTAGAATCACGTACCTTTTTAGTATGATTAGTTTTCTTTAGCACGGAGAATTGCGATCGTTTGTGTGTGTGTGTGTGTGTGTGTGTGTGTGTGTGTGTGTGTGTGTGTGTGTGTGTGTGTGTGTGTGTGTGTGTGTGTGTGTGTGTGTGTGTGTGTGTGTGTGTGTGTGTGGACACCGACCGCCCCATGGATGCATTGTGCTGAGAGTTCATCGTGAGAATAAAGTACTGTTGGAACTGTTACTCCATTGTGGTCTACAGCCTTGTGCCACGTGTGACGAGTTGCAACTGAGTGAGGTTTTTCTTTTTTTTAAAAACCTACGTGAGTGTGTCTGGTGTGATTGCATGACACGAGTGCGGTATGAAGACCAATAGACATACCTGGGAGCCACCCTTGACCAAGAGGCTGACGTGGAAGCCGCACATCTGGAACGCAGAAGCGAAAGCTAGAAGAAAGCTGAACATCATGAAGAAGCTGGCTGGAACACAATGGGGATCCAATGAAAAGATCCTCAAAAATGTATATCAAGGCACAGTGAGACCACACCTTGAGTACGGATCCAATGCATGGTTGACGGCAGCCCAGTCACACCAGCAGACCATTGACAGAGTTCAGAACCAGGCACTGCGTATCATCACCGGCGCAATGAGGTCCACACCAATTGAAAGATGGAAGAGACAACAGGCATCCCACTCCTGCGCATGAGAAGAGATTGCAAAGCCTTGATACAGTTAACAAAGGTCGTCTTCCAAAGACCATCCTATGAACGCCAGGATGAAACAACCAACCTCAGGGAGACTGAAAAGATCAAGCTTTGTGAAGGAGATGAGAGCACTGCAGAGAAAACACCAGGCAAAGCTCCCTGCGCAGGTAGAGGCTCTAAATCGTGCTAGCAACCTTCATCCCTGGGAAAGTAAGCCTGAAAACATCACCATCTCTTCCACGGTACCCTACATCACCAGCAAAGATGCGCACAGCACTGTGAGCAAGAAAGCCCTGACACTGGCCATGCTCGAAGTAAAGTATCCCCAGGAAGCATGGATACGGGCATACACCGATGGATCAGCCACATATGCAGTTCAGAATGGAGGGACTGGGGTTGGGGTGTACATTCAATACCCAAACGGAAAATGGCAGGCAGAGGCAGTACCAACAGGCCTTCACTGCACAAATTACAGGGGCTGGGGTGTACATTCAATACCCAAACGGAAAATGGCAGGCAGAGGCAGTACCAACAGGCCTTCACTGCACAAATTACAGAGCTGAGGTGGAAGCCCTGGTCCGCGCTGCAGACACCCTTAGTGGCACTGCAGACCCTGATACCCAGATTGTCTTCCTGACTGATGCCATGTCTGTCCTTGAGGCAGCAACAGCAAGCAAAATGCAACGTCTGCAAAAGGCACTGCAAAACATCAAGTGCACCAGACTGGTGCTGCAGTGGATCCCTTCACACTGTGACATCTACGGCAATGAAAAAGCTGACAATATGGCAAAGTGGGTGCAGAGAAAGAACAAGACGAAAATGGAGTGAGCTTCACAGAGATGAAGACCATCATTAAGTCTGTGTACAGACCACCACAACGGCCCCTAGACAGTTACCATCAGCTGTCCAGACAAGAGCAGGTGACCATCTTCCGTCTGAGGACCGGGCACAACCGACTCAATTTCCACATGCACAGACGCTTCCACCTCGTGCCATCTCCCCTGTGCCCTTGTGGAGAAGCAGAGCAGACCACAGAGCACATCCTCCATGACTGTGGGAACCACCAGCTGCTGAAGGAGGAGATATGGCCGAAGCCCGCCACTCTACAAGAGAAACTGTACGGGCCTGTGGAGGCGCTACAGAAGACCACAGATTTCATTTTGAGAGCCAAACTCCAAGTGTGACGGCGTTCGAGAAAAAGATGATTGCATGACACTATGACCACTGCCACATAACACGTTTGAAGCAAACGCTTTAGGTTGTTTGCTTTTATAGAATAAAAAAACAACCCGGAATACCTTTGCTTTTGCTTTTGTTAAAGTATATATATATATCTTTGTGTAAAGTTAGTGCCTGATCCAGTGCCCAATTAGCCTGCAGTGACGCCAGGAATTCCTGCACTACCCTTCAGCTGTCACAGTAACACTCACTTTTGCATGAACTGGTTGTTGGTCCCTCTGTGGTCCAGATCGTGACAGAGACAGCCTACGATGAGCGCCAAGCGCTCTGCGTCACCCAGGATGTTGGCCATCTGACCAGACTGCAAAAAGACAAATTAAGTGAAACCACTCAGCCCTGACTCAATACACACGGTCATTGGGCTTTGTCTGCCGCGGTTGTGTTAACCCATTACATCCAGAGGCTGATTTTTAAAAAAATAATTGCTTATTGTTCTAGGAAGACTACATTACAGAAGCATTTTAGTTCAAGGGTGGTGCCAGAATAGCTTGGCGCCTCAGGCGCCAAGCTATTATGGCACCACCCTTGAACTATCATGGTAAAATTTATTTCAAGCAATGGGTGTATCAGGATGAGAAAGGGTTAAATAAGCTTTAATGTACAAAATCACAACAGATGAGCACATAAATAGTGTATTCATGAATATTATTCCTTTCCCTGCCGCTGTACCTACATTTTTTGTTTCTGAAATCTTGGTTCATTCAACGACCAAAAGACAACACCATCCAGGAAAAGTGGATACAAATTGGTCTCAGCATGAGGCATGGATCCTCATCAGTGCCCCGCAGTCGCGGGGGCTCATGAGGATCTATGTCTCTTGCAGTTAGCTCGTGTTCACCTTTTTCTCGGCAGTGCAGGAGTCAACACCTTCCCTCCCCGTGGAAGCAGACTGTGTTTTAAAAATCTTTGTCAGTTTAACGTCAATGATCCCCGCTTTCAAAGGACACAAAGTAGTTTCAGCAAGAGGCATTGATCCTCATGAGCCCCGAAACTGTGGGGGCTCACCAGGATCTATACCTCTTGCAGTTGGTGATGCTCAACTGTTCTCGGCAGCACATGTGTTAAATGTCAGCGTGGAACACGACTCACCTTTAGCATACAGAACATGGTCTGTGTGACATTGAAGGCATGCCGCCAGTTGTGATATGTGACATTGCGGTAATTCTTCTTCACACTAAGCAGGAATCTGCATAATAACTGAAAACGAACGTGAAACAGTTATATTACAAAATTTAAAAAAATCAGAGCATACTTCTTTCAATGCAAAAGATCGGTATGTATATTACTTGACCCATTTAACCCCCATACCACATTTCCCAAAATTTGGAGGTGCTAGTTAAGGCCTATGTACCTGTTGCAGAAGACGGATCGACCATGACAATTCAAAAGGTAGTGCCAGATGAGCTTGGCGCCTTCAGGCGCCAAGCTCAATTGGCACTACCCTTGAATTATCATGGTCCAACCGTCTCCTACTATAAGGATTTGGGGCTAAATGGGTTAAACTATATGATCCACTCACCCATCTATCGCTCCATACCTCCTTTTCGTTGTTATCCCTTCATCGACCTTCCATTTTCCCTTCATCGTTCCCCGATGTGACGTTATTTTTTTTTATCTTTTAATTTTTTTTTTTAGCTCTACATATCTACTAACCCGACCTCCATTAACCTTTCGACTGTCGGTAGTGCTCTCTGTCGAGGTAATTTCGGCAGGAGACACCTTAACAAAAAAACAAAAAAAAAAAAAAAAAAAGCGCTACCGACACTCAAAGGGTTCAATCATACTGTTGGTTTGTCTGGGCGTGAGTATTCCACTATATAGCTAATCAGTCAGACAGTACGTTGTCATATCTGGCACCATCGGTCATACCACCATAGCTCACCTCGTAGTTGATGTGGAAGGATTCGATGAGGTTGAGATCCATGAACATGCGGATGGTGGCCTTGAGTGTGTCATCATCGTCCAGGCCGAAGTCGTCAAAGCTGTAGTCCAGCAGGCAGTAGTACTGGCTTGTAGGTATAGGCATTTGCTGTTAAGGAAAAAGTCGTTAGAAAAATGAATGAAACCTGTTACAGCAGGACCACTTTTAAGCGACCACTCTTATGAGAGATCACCTGTCATTAAAGACTACCAATCAGGTGGCTCCTTAGAAGAATTTTGAAAATCCACTGGCCAGAGAAGATCAGCAACGTCAGACTCTGGGAGAGAACAGAGCAGATAACAGCAGAGAATGAAATTGGTCGAAGAAGATGGGGATGGATTGGTCACAGTCTGAGAAAGCCAGCTTCCAGTATTACTAGGCAGGCATTGTCATGGAACCCCCAGGGAAAGAGGAAAAGAGGTAGGCCGAGAAACTCCTGGCGTCGAGACCTCCAAGCAGACATCAAGAGACTGGGAACCACCTCGAAGGAAAAGCAGTCGCTGGAGGTCTCTCGTCGACGGCCTATACCCGGGTAGGGGTGACAGGCGTAACTGAACTGAACTGATTCAGGTGGCTATAATAATAATAATAATAATAATAATAATAATAATAATAATAATAATAATAATAATAATAATAATAATAATAGCATGTATATAGCGCTGTAAACCAGCATTAGTCACGCTGGTTCTAAGCGCTGCAGCCACCTGAATGATGGTCCGGCTTTGTTGACACGTGGCACTGTTTGCATGGCTTCCATTGACAGCACCTGTCTTTAAGACCATTTTTTTTTTCTCGCAAAACGGTGGTCGTTGAAAAATAGGTTCTAACCTACCACCTGTCTATTAACGTCATCCTGAGGCTGATTTTGTAAAGTTTGCCTTTTGTCCTGTGAAGGCTACATTACAGATGAGCAGATAGACCAGGGTGTATTTAGTTCAAGGGTGGTGCCAGAATAGCTTGGCGCCTTAGGCGCCAAGCTATTCTGGCATCACCCTTGAACTATCAGTCAAACATATTTCAAGCAGTGGGTGTATCAGGATGAAAAGTGTTAAAACGGGTTTTTATTCTTGCGAATAAGGTGCTTGCTCAAATCAGGATCTACTGTATTATAAAACGTGACCTTCATCGTCAAACTGGTCTATAGTTTCACGGGGCCAACTCACTCTTACGCCGGTCACAGGCTAGGACCTTTTAACTGGCGGCTTGGGATCTTGGGCCAGTTGCATGAATGAGCTTAGAGCTGCGACAGCCACTAAGCAAGGTGCTCCGCTAAAGTGGAGCTGAGCATCTTGCTTAGTGGCTGGCGCAGGACTAAGATCGCTCATGCAGCTGACCCATTGCCTTTTCTTGGGCATGTTTTCAAGCGTTAGTTAGTTTCTTACATTTTGAACGTCTTCCAGTCTTTTATCTATGCATTGTTCTTGTTTTCACTTAGTGTTTTGTTGATATTGTTTGTTGCTATTGTGGTTTTTTTCCTGTAACCCCTTCACTGCTACTGACAATACAAAGAAGTACCCAACGGAGAAAGAAACACGATTAAAATAAATTGTGTTGTACCCGTCTTTTCTAAGCGTGTTTCTTTCTCCGTTGGGTACTTCTTTGCA
Source organism: Semisulcospira habei (assembly GCA_036245525.1). Classification (NCBI taxonomy): domain Eukaryota; kingdom Metazoa; phylum Mollusca; class Gastropoda; family Semisulcospiridae; genus Semisulcospira; species Semisulcospira habei. Next base: position 33,116,241 of record BTPG01000008.1, on the reverse strand, counting down.
TTTTACACACTTGGCAGTCACCTTTTTGGTCTGGATTACTGACAATACTTTTCGACGGAAAAGACGAGCAGTAGTCACCATTTGCAGTCGTGCGCTTAACTCACTGAAGGCGACCATCATCAATAGCTGCGAAAGTGTATAGCGTTGCCGCCGGCAACGCTATACATTTCCGCAGCTATTGATGCGAGGCGCCTTCAATGAGTTAACTGTATCAGCAGTGCCGTTTACCTTGAGTCTCTCTGCCTCCTCCATAGGAGCGATGGCGTGATAGGACATGACCTCCAGTGCTACTCGCTGCTTGGCGACGGCTTTCATGGCTGTCTCGTACATCGACGTGTTGTTGATCCCCATCCCGCAAAATATTGCAAAGGCCTGGAATGAAACACGACTGACTGACTGACTGACTGACTGACTGACTCATTGGTTCCCTGAAGGACTGATCAACTGGTCGACTGTTTGCCCGCTTCATCAATAGACTGACTGGTTGACGGATGGATGTATGGATGCATGCATGGCCTGACGGATTGATTGATTGATTGATTGATTGAATGAATGAATGAATGAATGAATGAATTGGATTGACTTTATTGATTGACTGACTGACTGACTGGTTGATTGTTTGACTGATTGATCGATCGATCGATAGTTTGATTGACTGACTCCATGTAAACAACAAGGAATAAATCATAGCCAGGAAATCGACTACAAAACGGAAACTATATACGGTATCATGTGTACGGAAATGCTAGGTGTGTGGAAGGAATGATGGTCGTTTGGAAACGTGAATAAACACACTGTGCGCATCCCCGTCCGTTCAAAACTGCTATCGTCCCGGAAAGCACCTGCCTCCACTGCCCCTCGCACATAGCAATTCACTTTTTGACACACGTACAAGCACCGCATTATATTTGTTTGAGCAGCCGGAACTAGACATGTTCATTACAATTATTTCAGTGTGTGTGTGTGTGTATGTGTGTGTGTGTGTGTGTGTGTGTGTGTGTGTGTGTGTGTGTGTGTGTGTGTGTGTGTGTGTGTGTGCGTGCGTGCGCGCGCGCGCACGCGTGTGAAGACACTGACATACAAAAGCACCCCACCTACCATCCGCACCAAAATACCCACCTCAAAAAGGTTTTCATCGTTTTTGTTGAAGGTGGTGTTGTCCATCTTGTTGACAAGCTGTATGACGCCGATCACCATGCCCGCCACGTTCTTGATGGGCATGCACAGAATCGATTTCGTCTTGAAGCCCGTCTGCTCATCCACCTGAACAGAGGCAATTCAGTGATAAACGACGAATCGGGTCAACGTCTACCTTTGAAGGCCCGCGCACTTTCAGATATGATAGTTCAATGCTGGTGCTATAGTGACTCGGCGTCTCGGGAAGCTAGGCTATTCTGACAACATTCTTTAAATATCATAGACGTTGTACCTTACATTTTTGTGTATCAGGGCTGTCGGTTGTTCTTTTTGTTGAGGTGATTCCGGCAAATGCCGAAATCACCTCGATAAAAAAGCGCTCCCGACAGCTATTTGTTGGAGTCACCTCGACAAAAAGCGCTACAGACAGCCAAATGCCGGAATTATCTCGACAAAAAGCGCTCCCGACAGCCGTTGGCTGGAATCAGCTCGACACAAACGCTACCGAGAGCCCATTGCCACTATCACCTCGACACAAACGCTACCGAGAGCCCATTGCCGTTATCACTTCGACACAAGCGCTACTGAGAGCCCATTGCCACTATCACCTCGACACAAACGCTACCGAGAGCCCGTTGCCATTATCACCCGTTGCCATTATCACATCGACACTGACAAACGCTACCGAGAGCCCATTGCCGTTATCACCTCGCTCGACACAAACGCTACCGAGAGCCCATTGCCATTATCACCTCGACTTTCGGCGCTACCGAGAGCCCATTGCCGGAATCATCTTGACACAAAGGCTACCGAGAGCCCATTGCCGTTATCACCTCGACAAAAACGCTACCGAGAGCCCATTGCCGGAATCATCTAGAGAAAAAGCGCTACCGACAGCCAAAGGGTTACACTGAAACGTATTAATGTCAACACTTCACTTACTCTAACCGAATATACACCGCACAGTTTGTCTTAGCTTGACAGTTTAGTTGGCTAAATTGCAGTTTTGTAAACAACATAAGGGCATAAGTCCGCAATAAACCTGATTGATATTTCAAACAGTTTCGTGGGTTTTTACCACACTGTCTCAGTATATCTTTCAAAAACTTCGACTCGGTCTGTTTACAGATTCAGCTGGAGGGGTGTTTGCTGATTTAGTATGTTCTGATTTACTGTACTAGTTTGTAAAGGGTCCCCGGACCAAAGCGCTTTCTCAGCATGGTACTACTGCTAGGAAGCCTCGTTCGTATCGTAACCGTGGTCTCGGAGACATGGAGCTCTGTGTGTGACAATATTTGTTGACGACAAGTTTAGAGAACTTCAGTATAATCCATTTAGCCCCGACGCACTACAGAAGGAGATAGACCGACCATGATAAGTAGCTTGGCGCCATTAGGCGCCAAGCTTATCTGGCATTACCCTTGAATTATCATGGTCGATTAGTCTCCAGTGACACCTCCAAAATTAAAATGCGCCTTGGAATTAAAAGGGATACAAAATATACGCTATGTAGGCAAACACTGAACAGACATGATTTAAAGTGTCACCATGCCTCGGAGGCTACTAAATCTTATTGGGACTCTGTGAAAATACAGGTTAGATAAGAAGACACGGAGCAGGCATACTTTCTGTGACATCATGGAGTGTACAAACTCTTGTATGGGACGCCCACAACTAGCGAGGATCAGTAGTTTAGACATTTTTCATTGGGTTGGGGCCCGGCGTGCCTGATATGTTTCTCATTTCCATCCTTGAAAAACTATATACCATATAAAGGGAGGTTTAGGGGTGGAGTGGGCGAAGGGTGTGTGTGTGTGTGCGTATGGTGTGTGTGTGTGTGTGGGGGGGGGGGGGCTTGGGGTGTGTGTGTGTGTGTGTGTGTGTGTGTGTGTGTGTGTGTGTGTGTGTGGCGAGGGGGAGGGGGGGGGGGCGCAAGCGACAGTGTAGTGTAAACGAAAGACACGTTTATAAACGCTTGAATAATTACCCATTTAACCCCAGCGTCCTACAGCAGGAAACGGATTGACCATGTTAATTCAAGGCTAGTGCCAGATTTTCTTGACGCCTGATGGCGCTAAGCTAATCTGGCACTACCCTTGAATTATCATGGTCGATCCATCTCCTGCAACTTGTACTTAGCCGTTAGCTGACACCTCCAGAATTTGGGAAACTGCTGCCGTGAGGTTAATGGGTTAATATCAACTTACTGTGGAATCAAATTTGTCATCTTGGTAAACATCTGGGATGTTCAGTGTCTGAAAATAAAATGAAAGGTCATTGTGGCTGATAAAAATGATGCAAACTTTTAGAAAGACGACTATTAAAAAGAAATATACGAGCATGCAAAACCCCAATTCCTCCTATACACACACACACACACACACACACACACACACACACACACACACACACACACATCCACACACACACACATCCACACAAACTAATACACACACACACACACACACAAACACACATACAGACACACACACGCGCGCACGCACGAACACACAGACACAGACACACACACACACACAGAGTACACGATGATGCTGTGTGTCCATGCCTACCTACACTATCATGAAGACAACTGTGCTGGGACTATGAAAACTTGTGCCCTCATACATCGCTTACCTCCCCTGTTCTGGCAACATGTCCCGTGATGCCTATGTTGATTGGAAAACGAGGTTCTTGTGGTCTAGAAACAAGAAAACAACATACGTGTTATGTTATGTCCCGGTTATGTTCATTATTAACATAAACAGGACATAGCATATTTATTAATTCAGACCACAGATCACAAGCAATGCAGCAAACAATAGCAAAATTGAAGATGAAAGAAATTTAAAAACATTATCACATATAAATCATATACTACGTTTTCACTTTAACCCGTTCAGAGCCAGATGACGCAGACCATGTTTCTGTAATCTTCTATTAATTCAAGACCGAAAATCCATAGATGTCCAAGGAACATGGATTCAAAGTGGTGTCAGCAAGAGGCATAGATCCTCATGAGCCCCCGCAACCGCGGGGGCTCATGAGGATCTATGCCTCTTGCAGTTGGGTGGTTTTCAGATTTCTTGGCACTGAATGGGTTAAAACAAGACAATTATCACGATTAACTTTCACACAATGACGCGTACCACTACCGCCGACACACTCACAGACACACACCACCACCATCAACAAACACACTCATACAAACACAACACGCATGCTGACAGGAACAAAAGTATCTCATACAAGTTTAACATTTACACCTTAAGATTACTCTAATATAACAAATATGTAATAAATGTATATATCACAGTACATAATTATTTAAAACTGATTAAGTATATATCACTTAATCCACTGAGCCCCAACGCACTACAGTTGAAGATGGATCGACCATGACATTTCAAGGGTAGTGCCACTGAGATTAGCTGAGCGCCTGATGGCACCAAGCTACTGTGGCGCTACCCTTGAATTATCATGGTCGATCCATCTCCTGCATTTGATACATAGTCTTTAGGTGACGCCTCCAACATTTGGGACATACAGCAGTGGGGTTAATTTTTTTCAGGGCTGAATAACCAACTAAACATATGCAGCTGCCACTGAAAAAAAAAAGGATTCCGAATTGAGAAAAAGCACATCAAAAGACATTATTCTGTAGTACCCAATGCGCAAAAGGCCATCGGGCCGACATCGGCCTTTTGCGCTTTGGGTAGTCTGGAACCACACTTACCCTTCCCTGTTGTACGTGTCGTCATTGTCAAAATCTGAAGCTTGGAGATCAAAAACCTGAGAAAAGATACCCTGAAACAAAGCAGAAAAAGCACAGTTGAGCATGCATGCTTTCAAGGGATATACAACCGGTCAGATGACCCGGCCTTAGATGTTTTACGCCGCGTGTTCATTCACACTTTCACCCTTACCCCTTTAAGGGGCAATGACAGATAATATTCGTGGACAGCTAAGGCAGGCTGGTTGCAACTCTTAGCCTTTAGCGTGTTTTACGCCGCGTGTTCATTCACACTTTCACCCTTACCCCTTTAAGGGGCAATGACAGATAATATTCGTGGACAGCTAAGGCAGGTTGGTTGCTTAGCCGCGTGTTCATTCACACTTTCACCCTTACCCCTTTAAGGGGCAATGACAGATAATATTCGTGGACAGCTAAGGCAGGTTGGTTGCAACTCTTAGCCTTTAGCGTGTTTTACGCCGCGTGTTCATTCACACTTTCACCCTTACCCCTTTAAGGGGCAATGACAGATAATATTCGTGGACAGCTAAGGCAGGTTGGTTGCAACTCTTAGCCTTTAGCGTGTTTTACGCCGCGTGTTCATTCACACTTTCACCCTTACCCCTTTAAGGGGCAATGACAGATAATATTCGTGGACAGCTAAGGCAGGCTGGTTGCAACTCTTAGCCTTTAGCGTGTTTTACGCCGCGTGTTCATTCACACTTTCACCCTTACCCCTTTAAGGGGCAATGACAGATAATATTCGTGGACAGCTAAGGCAGGTTGGTTGCAACTCTTAGCCTTTAGCGTGTTTTACGCCGCGTGTTCATTCACACTTTCACCCTTACCCCTTTAAGGGGCAATGACAGATAATATTCGTGGACAGCTAAGGCAGGTTGGTTGCAACTCTTAGCCTTTAGCGTGTCGGTAGCGGCTTTTGTCGCAATGATTCCTACAGGAATCAGTCGCGACAAAAACCGCTACCGCCGACACGCAAAGCGTTAAACTCCCAGTTCTGGGAGTTTAAGAGTTAACACATTCTGCCCCAGGACCGAAATACCCAAATTTTGAAACTGCCCTCTGAAGGACCGTATTACAATTCTAGAGACAGATCGAGTATGATAGTTCAAGGTCGGTACAAGAATAGCTTGGCGCCTATGGGCGCCAAGCTATTCTGGCACCGACCTTGAACTATCATTCTCGATCCGTATCTTGTTGTGGTGTGTCGGGGCTGAAGGAGTTAATGCGACATCGGCACTGACACCCTAACAGAGTTTCAGGACGAACGTGACGGACTAATTCAAAAAAAGAAATGGGATCGTGAGTTAAAAATCAATGATATGGGTCTAGCGAGGAAGCACGACGAAAGACGCAATAATGAAGCCATAATGTGAAATTTATTTGTCTGCTGACATCGTCATTATAACGAAAATGGACAGTAGGCGACCACGACATCATACACAGGAAATCACAGAGATATATGATTAAGATTTTCTTTTCACAACTGCAAAGCAGATCCTATGGCACATCATTAAAGCGTTTGCAAGATGCATAGATCCTCATGAGCTCCCCCGCATATGCAGGGGGCTCACGGAGATCTGATCTTCTTGGTGGCAAAATGTACTTTGTAAACGACAGACGAAAAAAAGAAAGAAAGAAAAAAGGCTGCGGGATGGATTTGTGTGTGTTTGTGTGTTTGTGGGTGTGTGTACTGATGTGCACGTGTGTGTGTATGCACATGCGTGCACGTGTGTGTGTATGTGCACGAGTGTGTGTGTGTGTGTGTGTGTGTGTGTGCGTGTGTGCACGTGTGTGTGTGTGTGTGTGTGTGTGTGTGTGTGTGCGCACGTGTGTATGTGTTGTGTGTGTGTGCGTAACTGTTTGTGTGTGTGCGTGTGTTAGTGTGCGCGCGCGCGCGTGTGTTGTATGTGTGCATGCATGCGTGCGTGCGTGTGTTTGTGTTTGTACGTGTGTGTTTGTACGTGTGTGTGTGTGTGTGTGTGTGTGTGTGTGTTTGTGCGTGTGTGTGTGTTTTGTGTGTGTGTGTGTTTTGTGTGTGTGTGTGTTTTGCGTGAGTGTGTTTTGTGTGTGTGTGTTTTGCGTGAGTGTGCGTGTGTGTGTGTTTGTGCGTGTGTGTTTTGCGTGTGTGTGTGTGTGTGTGTGTGTGTGTGTTTGCGAATGTGTGTGTGTTTGCGTGTGTGTGTGTGTGTGTGTGTGTGTGTTTGCGTGTGTGTGTGTGTGTGTGTGAGTGTGCATGTGGGTGGTGGGTGGTGGTGGTGGTGGTGTGGGGGTGGGGGGTGGGGTGGGGGTTCGGGGTGTAAAAGTGATGATCGAACGTAGCATCTGTTTTGTCCACACTGGTTGTCTTCCTCGATTTGCTACCGTGCAGCGGTAGCGAATCGAGATAGACAATCAGTGTGTATTCCATCATGACAGAAGAACGCAATATGGCCTGTGTCTTCAACTTAGCGCTGACAATGATCCATAAAAACATCAATAAGTATTTCTTGTACAAGCAAAATGAGTCAGGGTTGCATACGCAACACTACTTACTTTTTTTTTTTTTTTTTTTTTACTTACATGTGTGTATGTGAGCAGGGGTCAGTGGCATGAACGAGCTTAGATCCTGCGCACACACCTGGAGCGGAGCACATTTGGCTTAGTGGCTTGCGCAGGCTCTAAGCTCGCTCCTGCAACTGAGGCCCGGTCTGTGATCTTTGACCCTTCGGGCTACAACCGCAAGGTACAAAATCGCAGGCATGCACATGTTTATTTTCTACATCATCTACCCGCAACCGAAGCTATCGTTCAAAAGCTACTGAAGCATTGTTTGTAGAATAAAAACTAAAGATGAATGTAATGGTAGCATGCAGCCGGTGCCAGCCCACATTTCCTCCGTAAAACAATATACTAAACAAGATACAAATTGTGCTCATATGTAAACATAGTCATACTCCTTAACTCATTCAGCCCGACGCACGTATTTCCCAAATTTTGGAGGCGTCATCTAACGACTATGCACCTGTTGCAGGAGATGGATCGACCATGATAATTCAAGGGTAGTGCCAGATTAGCTTGGGACAGGCGCCAAGATAATCTGGCACTACCCTTGAATTATCATGGTCAACTCAGCACCTTCTGCTGTAGTGCGTCAGGGCTGAATGGGTTAATTAAACGACACTGAACTGCAGCAACTAGAACAACAAGCAAACATATACGTCTTAATGCGGATAAAAATGCCGCGTTTGGATACATTGTAGATAAAACCATCCTTATAATACACACGTCGATTTTTTTTTTCGTTGACGGAGGTTTGAACTTTTGTTTTTAATATTTTAAAGTCCCTTCTATTTATAGAAGGGTCTTTTTAGGACCGGTCGCGGTGGGACGAATTTAATAGCATGTCCATGATGTCAAAGGCGGGCAGGCTAAACCTATAACAATTGAAGTAACAAGATAAAAATTACGTCATGTCTAGTTACGCTAACCTCGCTGCTGAACGTACATTTGGCGCGAAGCGCCGTATGTGCGTATGTATGTATGAATGCATGTGCGTATGTATGTATGTGTGTGCGTATGTATGTAAACAAGAGAATCCCCAATATTTCTGTACACACAAGCTCGAAACTTGGCGAAATACTTTATTAAGTGGGTGGCTAAGAGAGCCTCCGAGCATATTGTAATTGAATGTCTCATTGAAGACATAAACAACCGTTTATAGGAAGTCGGTTGACCCAGATTAGAGTCCGTAATAATGTTTGTCATATTTACTTCAACTTTGCATATAGCTAGTTCGGAGGAAGACAAGAGATGAGTTCGTTACCCAACTTTGTATTCTTTCAACGTCTTTAGTAACAAATAATTCTTTTCAGAAAAGAAAACAGTAAAAAACCTTTACTTCTAGAGGAAGTCCGACACTGAGTGGCGGTTACGTAAAAGAGGCAACTCCGTCACCACGCGGACACTGACATAAAACTCTAAATATGACGTCATTCTCTCTCTCTCGCGCGGTTCTCTCTCTCTCTCACACACAAACATGCGCGCATCTCCAGTAGGAATAGATCCTCATGCGCCCTCAAGGTTCATGAGGATCTATGCCTCTTGGAGATGTTCGTAGCGTGCGCGCGCGCACGCACTAACACGCACACACACATCGACGCGCTTTCAGAAGAGCATGCAGGTGACCCGTGTACATAGTATATCATGTAGCTAGGTAAAGTCAACCTGCTTTCACACAAATTATAGCAAGACTGAAATTGTACCGTGAAGTTCTAGTTTTGTCACCATTTTCTCAAGCCTATGAAACTCATACGTAAAATATAAAATTACGTAAAAACTAAAACTTACGACATGACAAATACCGTTTGACAAATCAATGACGCGTATGTCCTGCGCCCCTTATAGAACTCACTGACGGCAAATCTAATGTATGCACGCGCGCGCGCGCGCGTGTGTGTGTGTGTGTGTGTGTGTGTATGTATGTGTGCGCGCGCGCGTGCGTGATTGTAACGCATCACTCGAGTAACAGGCATCATGCGTTACCCTTGTGCTGCCTTATATTACATCTGAACTGAATTTGTGTCTGTGTGTCTTTATTTTTTATTTAAAATTTTAAAAATTATTATTATCATTATTATTATTATTATTATAAAATGCAATTTTATTTGTCTTGTTACTTTTCTGATGTTATATTTTAAATGTTATTAAGGCCGATGTGTGTGTGTGTGTGTGTGTGTGTGTGTGTGTGTGTGTGTGTGTGTGTGTGCGTACACCAAATGACTGAACTGGGTTACTTTCTTTACCATCCTTATGCAATCTGGGTCGGTGTAAAATTTTGGGTGGCCAGATCAGAAACCCATTTTTTCTGAGGGTTGTTTCTGTATTATCTTTCATTCAAAATTCAGAAAAAAATATCAAAATACGATGTGCCCATTTTAACAGATTTACTTCATCGTTGTGTTTCAGGGATGCCCTGGGCCTGTGTGTGGACACGGAAGCGGCCGGAGTGTTTTCAGATCAATTTGATTGGTCCAACACCGATGAACGGAGTTCCTTCCCTTGCTTAAACGTCTTTCGTCTCCAACGGACGCACCGGTCATTCTCTCGCATTTGCAGAGGTATTTTATGCAATATTTCTTAGTTAAGAGCACGCCCAAATGTACTTGTTCAGTGCAGTTATTTAACTGAGAGATGCCTCCAATCCCCGTACCCGTTTGGCCCAGAAAAATAAGGCGTCTGCTTTCAAACGTGTCTTCGGCCGCACCGGCCGGGCCTGACCGTTGAGTCTTGTAGTAAATGATAATAGAACCCCACGATTTTAACAAAAGCTTTCTTCTTCAATGAAAGGAATTCGTTCAATAACCCCATTACAAGGTCAATCTGCCACGCGATTTTGTTTCTTCTTTCTTTTTTTTTTTTTTCTGACGTGTTAACTTGCCACATGCATGCACAGTAACTATCAGTTGACTTTTTTTTTTTTTAAAAACAAAAATGGCGCCAGATTTCAATCCTCGTTCGCAAAACTGCCTCGCGATTCGAAGAACGAACGTCCACAAACAGGTCTCGTTTAGGAATGTGCAACTGAAGTATCGCTTTTTACTGTATTGCCAGTTTTTAGTTCTCAGGGTCACCCTGGTCAGCCCCACAGGGTGGGTTTTTCTCTCAATTCTGGGGCATGCATGTGTTTCTGTCTACCCTTTGTCCATTCACCTGTATAAATTTGCCTTTTTAAAACTCTCCCTACTGTCTGCACTGCCTGTAGCTCTTGATATTGGATGTGTGTTGCTAAATGGTCTTAGCTTTATGTCTTGGCCCCATGTGTTAGGTTTATTTAACTCATTCTACCCCAGACACACCACGGCAGGATAAGGATCCACCATGATAGTTCAAGGGTGATGCCAGAATAGCTTGGCGCCTACGGGCGCCAAGCTATTCTGGCATCTCCCTTGAACTATCATGGTCGATCTGTGCCCTGCACTGCAATGCAGTCTTGAGAGGACAGGGGCAAAATTTAAGGATTTTGGTGTTGGGGTAGAATGAGTTAACGTATTTGACCGGCAGGCGACATACATGGCAATGTTCTGTTTAGGTGGGTTTTTTTTCACAAGCAGTGCAGGCACGTCCTGAGAAAGCCTAGTGGCTGTCGGGACGTTAAGCAATGTACAATCAATCTGATTCAAAATGTCAGTTGGTTTACATGGTTGTATTGGACATGTTCTCAGCAACACCATTTTGGTCACACCGGCTCAGGACTTTCTGGCACACACCCAGCGCCGGATGGCAGCAGGATGTCCAAACCCATCAGGATCTATGCTGCAGAATCATGGCCCCCCAGCCTCTGCCACAGAGGGTGCGTCTGGTAGGAGGGTGCATGGACGGCAGCGGAATGCCCCCAATTACAAACTGGTAAGTAAAGTGATTCTATGATCATCTTCATTTTATTGGCTGGCGTGCGTGCGAAGCAAAAGTGAGTTTATGTTCTGGGCCACTGGTCGTCCGTCCGTCGTCCATGGTAAACTTTAACTCATTCTACCCCAACACCAAAATCCTTAAATTTTGCCCCTGTCCTCTCAAGACCGCATTGCAGCGCAGGACACAGATCGACCATGATAGTTCAAGGGTGGTGCCAGAATAGCTTGGCGCCCGTAGGCGCCAAGCTGTTCTGGCATCACCTTTGAACTATCATGGTCGATCCTTATCCCAGGGTGGGATTCTTCCGCGTTTCCGCGGATTTCCGTGGAAATTCTTTCACAATTCCGCTGAAGCATATTTATTTTCCGCGTCTAATAACAACAAAAAAGACGAGAAAAAAAAAAAAAAAATCTTCTTAAATGGCAAAAAAAATCTCAAATGGGTTGGATTTGTATGCAGTTTGGTTCACTATCGCCCGACACTTCCGGTAGCTTTAGGTCGCAGTGGAAAATGGCGGTGAAAAAGGATATTGTCCAAGACAGAGTGCCGTTTAGTGTGCATCTGAACATAAACTGGTACGCACATTCCATTTTTATACTGCAGATCAGGAGTGTCATAACAAAGTCCATTTTCGGGTGTGTTTGGTCTCGCTCCCCGTGTCGGTTTTTGGATACTTTGGCGAACGGTGGACACGCGTGCCTATCCCCCCCCCCCCCTCCCCCTGTCGTTTGATTTTTCGGCCGCTGAAAATGAAGGACATGAAACCACCCCCCCACCCCCCACCCCCCCACCCCCCCCCCACCCACCCACCCACCCACCCCCCACCAATGTCGTTTGATTTTCCGCGTTTTCTTTCTTACTAGAATCCCACCCCTGTTATCCTGCTGTGGTGTGTCTGGGGGTAGAATGAGTTAACGGTGGCATTTTCTCGGAGACTATTCAAGCCACATTCTTCAAGCTTGGCCCAAGGATACTTTGTGGCAAGACCTTTTTAAACATGCCAATTTGAGTGACCTCTCTCAAAGGGTCACGCAGGGTTGACAAATGTGTGAAAACTGCTTGCATTTTCAGAAAACGTGGATTTTGACTGCTGCAGAAGCCAGCCCTCGTCACCGAGGTCACACATATGTAAATCGGTCATACACGGGATTACTCTTTTTATTCTTGTGCAAGGCCCCTTTAAACCAAAATTGGGCTGTTTCTGTTTCTAAGGCAGCTTTGGTTTTAATCTTTCTTTCTTTCTTTCTCCAGTTGGCAAATGGCGCCTGGGATGGACCCGAGACTGAGAGCAGTGCCAGCGCATCGCAATACGAGGGCAGTGATGACGAGGAGTTTGTTCCTGGCTCGAGCTCACCGGATTCAGAGGGTGTGTCAGCATCAATTGCTGGGATCTCGGACATAGACAGTATTGTATCGACTATGTTAGATTTCATCAAAGTGGCAGGTTTGGGGTGGCCAGGTGTTGGTGACGCTAGTACCAGCAAGGTGCAGTGTGCGTTAGGGGGTGGCAATGAGAATGTGGATAGGCAGGAGGAACATGATGCTGGAAAGAGTGGGGAAAGAGCACTTACAGAAGAAACGGGTGTGCACGTGTCGCAGAGAGGGAAAGGAAAGTACAAATGGGACAAGAAACATGCATGCAAATTGTGTGGCAAGCTTGTCTTGAAAATGAGCACGCACTTACAAGATGTCCATGCAGATGAGGCTGACGTTGCTAAAATTTTGTCGATGAAAAAAGGGACCAAGCAGAGACGTCGAGCATGGATCAGACTACAAGATGAGGGTGATTACATGCATAACGTTGCTGTTCTTGAAAACAAATCCGGATGTTTGATTCCTAAGTATCGCACCAAAACTAGTAAGGCAGACGACCTTCTCGCCTGTAGCCATTGCAAAGGGCTCTATCAAAAAAAGCTGATCTCTGTACACTCAAAACGTTGCTGTCAGAAGCCAGGAGGGTTTCAGATCACTCGGCGAGGGGACGCCGCTCGCCGTGGTCGGCTCATGCTTCCAATACCCTTAGACGTTGAATTTTCCTTCTACCACAAGGTCTTGGCTACCCAGAGAGATGATGAGATAAGCCGTCTCATCAGAACTGACCCCTTGCTTCTTGAGTATGGAAAGAGATTATTTGACCGCAGGGACATTGAAGAACACACGGCTGGACAAATCAGCTCCAGGATGCGGGAGTTAGGGAGACTGTTGAAGATTATCAGAGTGAGGTCAGAAATGAAAATCGCAAGTTTAAATGCTGTGATCAATTCAGCTAGCTTTGATCATGTTGTCCTGGCTGTAAAAGAGCTAGCAGATTTTGATGAGGACACACATCAGTTCAAAAAAGGCAATCTCGCAATGCGCATAGGCCATGCTTTGAAAAAGTGTTCACAGATCAAACAGTCACAGGCATCCAAACAGCTTGGACAGGGTTCAGACGACAGGTGGCGACAGGAGCTCTCTGAGGCGCAGCGGTTTGACTCCGTCTTCGACGGGGACTGGTATGATTGTGTGTCCGCTACAGCAGCCCAGTCGGTCGGGAAAATGACCATGAACAAACCCAAGCTGATCCCATCATGTGAAGATGTGAGGAAGGTCCAACAGCTTCTTGAGACAAGGATGGTTTCGGAAGATTATCCGACAGTGGTTAAAGCAACTCTTTGTGCTGTATCACTTTTCAACCGAAAACGAGGGGGAGAAGTTCAGAGAATGAAGGTGTCAGACTTCCAGAATGCTAAGATTGGATCGATCACCAATCAAGATATCTTGAAAGGTCTCACAGAGGTTGAGAAGAAAATGGTGAATCATTTTCAGCGAGTGGAAATCAGAGGCAAGTTTAATAGGAGTGTTCCCGTTTTGCTGACGAAGAAGATGATGACAACTGTGGACAGAATCCTTCAAATGAGGCAATCGGTGCCAGCTCTCGCTGATTCCCAGTACATCTTTGCCACACCTTCTGGTCAGAGGCCTTACAGAGGCCATGATGTTCTGAAGGCCCATGCCCTAGAAGCAGGGGTGTCATACCCAGCCATGTTCACATTTACTCAGTTGCGGAAACAGGTTGCAACTTTGGCTCAGTCAATGGCCATCTCGGAGTTAGACCAGGATCAGCTGGCAGATTTCCTTGGCCATGATATTCGGATACATCGCCATATCTACCGCCAACCTCAAGACGTCCTTCAAAAGGCAAAAGTGGCAAAGATTCTTCTGTCAGTTAACAATGGGATGACAGATTTTGAGAGTTGCATTAGAGCTGAGCTGGGCGATGATGAAGAGATTGACTTTGACAATGAAGACGCATCAGAAACTGGCAGAGAGGTCTCGGGGGGAACAGCACCTGTGAATGAAGCAAGTAGCAAGTCAGCAACACAGGAATCGATGAGCATGGCGGAGAAAAGACGTCCAGAGCCTGATGACAATCTAGATAGTTTTGATGATGACAGTACTGCGTCGGCTCCTGTTCGAAGGAAAGCTAGATTTACAAGAAAACCATGGGGGGAAGCTGAAGAGAAAGCTGTTCAAACTCGTTTCAAGACACACCTCGTCATGAACAAACTTCCTGGAAAGGCCGAGATACAGTATGCAATGGCGCTGGAACCTGCACTTAGACATAGGCGCTGGACAAACATTAAGGATTACGTCCGCAACAGACTGAAAAAGTTACAAAAGAAATGAATTGAGCCGCCACTCGCAGCATTTTCGATTTCATACAGATTTATTACATCAGTGTTATTATTGGGGTGGTTTCAGCATGTATAGCCTGCTTTTTTTTTTTTTTTTTTTTTTTTTTTTTAAATCTGATGGACGCCTGGATCATTTGTGACCCTCTCTCTCACAAAATCAGTCTTAAGAACTCGCATTTTGCATGTTTTGACATATATGCATTTATGAAAACTACAGTGTTTGCTGATTACTGTGATATATGACTGTATGCTGTAGTGCAAAAATTGTAAAAGCTGTTCTTAAGTGTTTAAAGTTGTTAAAGCCTCCGGCGGCCATTTTGAGAAAACAGCCTGTGAAGTTTCTGTGTGCAGCATAATTGGGGCCAAGGGCAGACTTTTAAAATCATTTTTTACCTATTTAATGGCATTTTTCATGATAAAGATTTTAACCATACGATACTTTGGTGTATGTAGAATACATTTCTCCCAAAAAGTGAAAATGCCCCAGATTGACCCCCCCACCACATATTATTGCGTGTAGTGCTGATTGGCTCGCTGCGAGTTAAGACTGGTTTCGTGAGAAAGGGTCACATTTTGTATACTGTATAACCTTTGGATTTGCAAAACGAAACAGCCGGCTGGGGACAAAAGACAATATAATAAGATAAGAAAACCATTGACAATGTAAAAATTGATTACAAGAGTGTTATTGGGGGGGGGGGGGGGGGGGGATCATTTTGTAATATACTGCATGCCATTTTAAAAACTCTGCAAATGAAAGAATCAGAGCATGGAATTTTCCTCTTTTTGGCGGATTTCCGCTTAAATGAAGCTGCCATTCCGCCGAATTTCCGCCGAAAACAAAATCGTAAAGTCACTATTCCAATACCGTGTTTCGTGATCTTTATGTGGCGGATATCCCCAAATCGCGTATTGAAAATTGAGCGAGGCGTTAGCTTTAGCTCGCACAGGTCACTTCCGGTCTTCAGTGGAGTCGTAGTCTGGTCAAAATACGGCGAAGAGAAAATACTTAAACGCGGAGACAGAATAGACGTCAGACGATTCTGGAGCCAAGAATATTTGGAGATGGACTTGGCTCGAGAAAAGCGTAAACGACGAGCTCCGCGCTCAGTGTGCCGGGCCTGTGGGCAGGCGTATTGCCGCGAACTGCGCAGAGTTGATATTAACTACGCGGCCGCGTAGCACTTGATGCTCACGTGTCTACAGCGAAACACAAGAAAGCTAAAAGCAGTGCCATTGGAAATATTACTCATGATGGTGAATAAATTTATTACAATGTATTTTTTTCCCAGTAAAGTTTGATGAAATTATGTTGAAAAATCTATATAACCTTTCTCCAGCTCAGTGACCATGGTACATAGTATTAAATAAGAGATAAAAGGAATCCATACTTACAGCTGATTAAGCAGAGATTATTAAAGAAAGTATATATATTATATAATTAAACTCAAATTTTAAAAAAAATGGAAAGACATTCAGATGTATTTTGAATAAGCATTTGGATATAAATATTCTGTTGAATACTTTGTTTTAGTATAACTTTTAAACCTTTGACACAAAAAATGAAAAGTGCACCCCAAAAATAAGAAAAAAAAAGCAAGATTTTTAGGTGGTTAAACTGCTCAGTTTCTCTCTAAAATGCACCAGATTGCACAAATTTTAATGTAAATTTTCAAAAATTTTTCCGGGGGGGGGGGGGGGGGGGGGGGGGGCGCATGCCCCCGGACCCCCCTAGTGAAAAGGGGTTTTCCTCTTTTTTTTAGTACGAGTAATTCCATGCTCTGAAGAATGGTTGGTTGTACTGCCATACCATTTTGCAAATGAAAGAATGGCTGGTTGTTTGTTGGAGACGAAAGACGTTAAATAAAGGCTGAAGTTTCAAGTGATTTCTTATGTTGTCAGTTAGTTAATTAATGTCGGTGTTCTGTTCTGTCATTTTAACTCGTTCTACCCCAAGATCGGAATCCCCAAATGTTGACGTCGTCTTGAGAAGACTGCGTTGCAGTGCAGGACACGGATCCACCATGATGGTTCAAGGGTGATGCCAGAATAGCTTGGCGCCCATAGGCACCAAGCTATTCTGGCATCACCCTTGAACTATCATGGTGGATCTTTATTTTGCTGTGGTGTGTCTGGGGTAGAATAAGTTAAGCCCAAATGTTGA
This sequence comes from Semisulcospira habei, assembly GCA_036245525.1. NCBI lineage: Eukaryota > Metazoa > Mollusca > Gastropoda > Semisulcospiridae > Semisulcospira > Semisulcospira habei. The sequence continues at coordinate 33,099,122 of BTPG01000008.1, read as the reverse complement.
AGTCGTCTTCAGAAGACTGCGTTGCAGTGCAGGACACAGATCCACCACGATAGTTCAAGGGTGATGCTAGAATAGCTTGGTGCCCATAGGTGCCAAGCTATTCTGGCATCACCCTTGAACTATCGTGGTGGATCTTAAATTTTGCTGGGGTAGAATAAGTTAAGTGTTCGTTTCTTCGTCTGGGTCTTTTTCTATCTTTGATATTTTTCCACACTTTTTGACCCGCATCATAGTCATACTGAGGCTAAATAGCTTCAAATCTGTTCACTGCCATAATTCTATGCAAGCTACATTACAGTACTTACAGATGAGGACATAGACCAATGGCTTTAGTTCAAGGGTGGTGCCACAATAGCTTGGCGCCTAGAGGCACCAAGCTATTCTGGCACTAACCCTTGGACTATTTCAGTTACACTAGTTGCACACACTGGTGTATTCCGAATGATAAGGGTTAATATTCAAAATGCTCTGTTGCTGTTTGTCTGAAACTCCAGAGTACCCCAAAACGCACAAAAAAGGTCCTTTAATTTCCAGAATACATTATGTTGATTCTCACATCAATGCCATGATAAACTGTTTTGCTTCAAAAGGACAAAACGCAGCAATGTTTAAACGATTTCCTCTGTAAAAATCATAATCGAAAGGTTTCGGGCCAGTGTTTATTGAATTTTGCACCATACTATGTAAAGAATGTTAAAGCACACATACACATTTAAGTTGGGAAAAAAAAATTAATGTGAAAAAGAAGTATTCCATGAACTTGACCTTATTACAGACGCCTACTGTTGTGAAGACACCCATTTTGACTGTAATGCCAGTTTCATTTGTGTGAGAGAGACACCCACCCACTTTATTGGCAGAAACCCATTTTTTCGGCATCTAGTGGCTCTGTTTCTAGAAAATGTCTATTTTATTTTAAGTTATAGAGCTTAGTTATAATGTGAGTTCTAAACATTCGCATCAATTCCAGAGCCTTAGAATAAATAGAAATATGGGAACCCATTTTCACATGAAATGCTAGGTAACCCACTCTGATGGTTGCGTCTCCCTGTGTGTGTGTGTGTGTGTGTGTGTGTGTGTATGTATGTGTGCGCGCGCGCGTGCGTGATTGTAACGCATCACTCGAGTAACAGGCATCATGCGTTACCCTTGTGCTGCCTTATATTACATCTGAACTGAATTTGTGTCTGTGTGTCTTTATTTTTTATTTAAAATTTTAAAAATTATTATTATCATTATTATTATTATTATTATTATTATTATTATTATTATTATTATTATTATTATTATTATTATTATTATAATAAAATGCAATTTTATTTGTCTTGTTACTTTTCTGATGTTATATTTAAATGTTATTAAGGCCTGCGTGCCTACTGTCTTTATCCATACAAAATAAAGTTTCAGTTCAGTTCTCTCTCTCTCCCTCTCTTTTTCTCTGTGTGTGCGTACGCGTGCGCGTGTGCGTGCAAACAGAACAGAGACAGTTTTGAAAAATGACAAAACAGAGTGTTAGTAAGCTAGAATAGCTGCAGCAACAACTAAAGCCTCAGCCGTGGCCTAGAATTCCGCTCAGCTTAATTACTCTAATACATAATTGAAGGGACGGTTGTTTTGTCTGACTGAGAAAGGAAACGGACAGTCTGTCAATACACAAAAGACAAAAGACAGCAAGTCCATTTTTGTGAAAAACGAGATTTTCATTGTAATACAATGAAAATCTCGCTTTTCACAAAAATGGACTTATATCTTCACAGGGCAGACACGTACATCTTCATTCAGCTAATTACGCTGTGTCCGAAGTGACTCGGCCTAAGGCTCGACACAAAGGTCCGTCCGTAGAGACCCACGTCAGGAACAGGGTCCTCAGACCGTCGTCGGCTGTAGGCGGGCCACTAAGGCCGGTGTCAGTCCGAGGACCTCTTGCAGACCGGGTGCATAGCACTTGCTGACCGGTACCCGAATCTCAGTGGGCAGGATGACGTCTGCCATACCATTTCCAATCCAGGAACCGGACTAATTAAGACGGGATCTACTGTGATAGCTCTACTGAATAACCCTCTTAAGCAAAGACCATCGGGCCGACTGCGGCCGACGACGGCCCGAAGACCTTTTGCACTTGAGCATCACAGACCAACAAGCCTCACACGGAATTTCAAACTTGCTTGTCATTTTGACACTGGATGGTACCGTAAAGGCCATCAAAAGGTTTGGAAACCTATCTCTTCCCGGCCCTCCAGGCGTTGAGTTTACTGCCGAAGTCAAGCTGCATGCAGCATAACAACTTGGCTCTGGCAGTAAAAGGCGGAGTAAAAGGGGGTCAGTCCCGGTGGTGTGTGACCATTCCGCCTTTGTCCCCCGCAGTTGTAAATTTCTTTTCGCCAGGCATTTTTCACACCCATTCCCTCTGATCAGTCTCCGGAGAGGGGAGTACGACTACAGGCAAGTAAAGGCGTCTGCCACGTTGTGAAACAAAGTTAAAACGTCGGCCTGCCCGTATAAACGCGCACGCAGTCCCGATGAGTCATGTCCAGACGGGCTTGTTCAGATAGCATGTCCTTTAAAAGTCCTGGGCCCAGTAAACTGTGGCACAGTTGCAGTGCGGCCGAATTGATCAGTGTACAGGTCGTACTCCATAGGCAATAGATATCCCTGTCCCCCCAAACCTGCCCGTTAGGGCCGTCCATTATCACTACGGTGCCGTGGACGTTAAACCCCGAACTGACCGACCGACCGACCGACCGATGAGTCATTTGAATCCTAACCGTCAGCGTAAAAGCATAGCACCGCCTGCTCTGCGGCTAAACCAAAGGTACACCTTCGGGGTCCGACACTTTAACAGAATGTGTTTAAGGGTTCGCGTTTTTTTGTCCACCACGAAGCTGCTTAATTCAAAGACGGGGGCGGCACCGAACAGGGTCTGAATAAATTTTGACCCCAGCTAGGTTCGAACTCGCGACCTTTCGGAGTTAAGTCAAACGCTCTACCTGACTTGAGATGCCCAGCTAGCCTACTTTGTTCCCTTCGAAACAACCGTTTAGGACAGGCCTGAAGGGAGACTATAATGCCCACTATAATGCCCACTCCCTCCCCTCCCCTCTCCCCGACCTCCCCTGGTTTCATTGAGTGAGCTCTGACACGCACGGTAGAAGGTCATTTTACATTGGTTCACCCCCTTCCCTGGTTCTGTACGTACATTTTTGTTTCCGAAATGTTTGCTCATTTAACGACCGTAAAGCCAAAGAAACAAGTGCAATAAAGTCCAAGAGACATGGCTACAAAGTGGTCTCAGCAAGAGAAATAGATCCTCATGAGCCCCCGCAGTCGCGGGGGCTCATGAGGATCTATGTCTCTTAAGGCCACGCCACACATGCCGGTTGTGCCCCGATTTTGAAGCCGATTCCGATCCGATTGCGATCGGATGACGTCATATATCCGATCCGATCCGATCCCATTCGGCTGGGAATCGGGTGTCTAGAACCTGCTCTATTTTTCCGATCCGAATCGGTCCCGATTGTAAGCTTCAACCAATCAGAGTGCGTCTCGCAAAGCATGTCGTTTCAGTTTGAAAATGGCGGAAGATCAGTACCACCTTCGTTGCCGATGTCTCGCCCGCCTCTTTCCGAATATGATGCAAAACTGCTGATAATGCAAGCACATCATCATCACTGTCAAAACTAGCAGCTATTTTTCAGAAACAGGTACGACTTTGATCTTCGGTTCAAACCGGTCGGCTAAAAAAGTCGGGAAATGTGTGGCAGTGCACACGTTTTTATAGTCCGGCCCGATCACCTACCGATTCGAAACTGCCCGGGAATCGGCCTCAAAATCGGGTAATGTGTGGCGGGGCCTTTACAGTTGGATCGTGTTCAATTTCTTTCGGCAGTGAAGGGGTTTATAGCATATTATACGGGTTCTTTACATGAACCCTAGGGCACACGGGAAAAACTCACTTTTACGTTAGTTTAGTGCCTAATTTAAAAAAAAATCTTTAACTCATTCAGCCCCGACTGACCACAGCAAGACATGGATCGAGCATGATAGCTCAAGGGTGGTGCCAGAATAGCTTGGCGCCCATAGGCGCCAAGCTATTCTGGCACCACCCTTGAACTATCATGCTCGATCTGTCTCTAGAAATGTAATACAGTCTTTTAGAGGGCAACATCAAAATTTCCGGATTTCGGTCCTGGGGCACAACGTGTTAAACAAGCACAAGCAACAACGTTGACGCGAAAGGTTTACGTAATAAAATCCGATTTTTTCCTCGCATGAATCCGCACTCGCACGATATAATACAAGCTCCACATCAGTGCACTTGAATCGGGCGGGACAAGTTTCACTGGAAGTAAACCGTAGTGTTGTACTACCAGCAAGGCGACGGGCGCCTTTGTGTACAAGTTGTCGTCAGTGACGGGATTACGTCCATTAATCTGACAGTTGGCTCTAGTTCTTCTGCAGAGTGACCAAGGGAAACGCATTCGATTTTTCTCGGCAGTGAAGATGTTAAGCAAATGTTTGTTGTAAGACTAGTTGTACAGCATGTGAGTGTGTGTGTGTGTGTGTGTGTGTGTGTGTGTGTGTGTGTGTGGTGTGTGTGTGTGTGTGTGTGTGTGTGTGTGTTTCTGTGTGTGTGTGGGCGCGCGCACGCGCGAGTGTGTTTGTGTCATTGTTAGTATCTGTGTGTCCGGGCTGCGCACGTGCACGATTGTTGTGTGTTTGCATGCGCATGCGCACGCGCACATGCGCACATTGACGGAAAGAAAATAAACTAAATAACTGAGTATGAACAGTATTATCGTTACAGATGAGCCTACATCAAACGACCTCGGTAATGACAGAGTACAAAGAAAGGCACACAGATAAGCTGGTTAAAAATTTACAATGATCACTCAGCACGAAATTACAATGTATTGACCCAGCAAGCAAAGGTCCTCGGGCCCACGACGGAAGCAGTAGGACCGCGCACGACAGTGCGCGGTCCTACTGCTTCCGTCGTGGGATCGAAGACGTTTTGCTCCTTTTGAACAAAAGGCTTGCATGTCAGATAAATTAGACGGTCAGCAGACGAACTGCACTGTCGTTATTTTATTTGCCGTAAAATGGCAAAAAAGCAGCGTGTCCATTTTGTGAAAAGCGACATTTTCAATGCATTACATTGAAAATCTCTCTTTTAACAAAAACAGACTTGCTGGCTTTTGCCAAATCAAGGCAGGTCTGATGAGGAGGAGGATGAAAGAAATGTGCGCATGTGTGTGGTTTTAGGCTCTGCATTGTGATTAGGTATATTTGATGCCGGATGATGAAAATGGAAAAAAAAAAAAATGGCGTGCATCCCCAGGCCTTAAAGGTCGGAACTCACAAGTAAACACAAAAATTCGAATCTGCTTGAATTAGACCAAATATGATTTTAGCGTTTTAATTTGTGAGATTTAATGATTTGCTGTGTGTGAAGAAGAGTCAGCACTTTTAGCCGTGTAGTAAATGTCAAAGCTACACAAACAGTCTACCTCATCAAGTAAACCTATATAACTTGATGCAACCTGAATCCTCATGGGGCCCTTCTCAATCTGCAGATGTAAATGGGACCGAAACTTTGCTGGAAAGAAGCATAGTTTTTCATGAGCCCCAGCATTGCTCATGGCAATCCCAGTATTCCCTTGCACAAGGAAGGGGATTTATGGAGCACTAAATACACAACAATAGTTAGTTATTTGGGTTTAACGCCGAGCAGGCAACCAAGCACAACAATAGTGATTACATATCCATTCAGTTCTGACACACAACAGCGTAATATACTGACGAGCAAAAGAAATGCGACATTTTTGGAATCATCGGGAACACGTGTTTCCGATGATTCCCAAACTATCGCATTTCTTCTACTGGTCACTACATGTATCAACCATGATAGTTCAAGGGTGGTACGGGAATTGCTTGGCGCCTGCATTCGCCAAGGTTTTCCTGCACCACCCTTGAAGTATCATGGTCGATCTGTCTCCTTAAACCCTAAGGCCGCCTTCAGAGGACAAACTCCCAAATTTGGGAAACTTTGCGGTCTTAGGACTCAATACAATGTGTTTAACACATTCTACCCCAGGACCGAAATCCCCAAATTTTGAAGTTGCCCTCTGAAGGACTGTATTACAATTCTATAGGCAGATCCAGCATGATAGGTCAAGGGTGGTGCCAAAACAGCTTGGCGCCTATGGGCGCCAAGCTATTCTGGCACCACCCTTGAACTATCATGCTCGATCCATGTCTTGCTGTGGTGTGTCGGGGCTGGATGAGTTAATTAGAAGTCTTGTCAGAAAAGCCCGTCGCCTCTGTGCAAGTTATTGAGGAGTCTCAAGCAAACGGAGTACATGACTTTTTTTTTACTTCCAGCGCCAAGTTTGGAAGACGGATCGACCGAAACAGATCAAAGGTAGTCGTGCCTGTTTAAGCTTTATGTGTCTGGAGAAACAGGATGGCATCAGGCAAAAGCAATATGGGTCTGTTGATAAATTTGTTTCAGCTGAAAAATACTCATTGCAAAAGAGTTTAAATTGTAAAACACTTAGCTCTGAAAGTGAAAGGTCTAACAGGAGACAAGCAAGTCAGACATTAAACGGATTCTTACATAGGTGCCTGAGGAGTGTGTGTCGACCGATATGCGCGATATGGTTTTCTGTGAGTCAGGCGCTTATGTGCGCGCACGGCCGCACACATACTCGCCTTTGACTGACGGTAGCGCATTTTGTCGAAGTGATTCTTACAGGAATCACCTCAACAAAAAAACGCTGCCGACAGCCAAAGGTTTAGTACAGAGTGTACTATTGAGTATGTGTGCCATGCGCGCGACGGGGCTGACTCGCAGTTTTGTATATCTACACTCTCTCATCAGGCCCCTATGGATCCTTACTTGACCTTACCTCAGACGCAGGCAGCTATGTTACATTATAATCTGACGGCACATACGTGGCTTATACGTCATGATTTCACCCCACAAAAAGTAAATATCACTGCGTGTGACGTCAAACATAGACGCATACCGTGTGACATCAAAACATGACAGTCGAAGCTGCCTACGCCCGAGTCGACCCGCTATATGATGCGGTCAGCAGTCAGTCATTTCGGTTATTAGACTAAATCTGCTATGTGAAGGCAAAAGACAGTAAGTCCATTTTTGTATGAAAACCGACATTTTCATTGTAATACAATAAAACATCGCTTTGAACAAAAATGGACTTATTGTTTTTTGTCTTGTTGTTAGTGTGCAAAAGTACCAAGCAAAGGAAAATGTGCAATGCTGTGCTGTATTCACCGTTTGTTGGCAGTGCTTATTTTTGTCCTGGAAAAAGAGCACAAGACAAAGCAGCACAGTTAAAAACAACATGGCGGGGGATCGAAAACAACACGTTGTGGGGGTTGTGGAGGGTCGAACACAATACTGTGGAGGCCTGGAAACAAAATTGCGGAAGGTCAAAACAACCGTGCCAAAAAGTCGAAAGCAGAAAACAGCAGTGTGTTGGACGCAGCACAAACGCTTGGTACTCGAAACAACATAATTATACAAGTGTGTGCAGGTCTGTGAATTTGGGGCTGAAACCGTAAGGTCCAAAATCACAGAAAAGCACACAAATGTCCACAAGCATAGACATGATTAATAGCTGAGAGCATAAAGACTGGAAATGTACAAATAGACAAAATCATGTGCTGAAAGACATTTAAGAGAGCAAAAACAGTTTGAACACTTAATTACACACACTGTGCTGAACACGCTGATATAAGCAGTGACACACTACACACACACAAAGCAGACTCCGCTTATATGAGTCAGATATGGAACATATTCAAAACATTCTCGTAATTTATTCTGGGTCAAACCTCTTTATTTCATTAACCTTTATTCGCAGGGATCGGATATTATAACCCTTTGCCTGTCAGTAGCGATTTTCGTCGCGATAATTCCTGTAGAAATCATCGCGACAAAAACCTCTACCGACATGCAAAGGGTTAACAAAATACAGATGTTTGTTTTCTTTTTTTCCCCTCTCCGTAACCTACTACTCCTATGTGAACGGAATCAAATAAACACTGCCTCAGGAACCGAATTACATGAACAAGTGACAATAAGGTAAGCACTAGATGCAGGGCGGAAAAGGACTGAAGACAACGAAAGCAACACCCTGAAGAAGTGACAAAGCAGTGGGCCAAAAGCAATGTAGCAGTCGGCTAACACTTCAATGAGATATAATGAACCCAACTGTTGTGTATAATCATAGTCATAGTGACGAAACGGGCTGAAAACAGTTCTACAATGGGCTATCAATCAGGAACCAAATGAAGACAACAAATTAGTGTACTGGTCTGTGATTTTGCAGCTTACGGCTTCAAGCCGCAAGGCCGTGCAAAATCACAGAGCAGTACACAATGAGCAGTACAAACTGAAAGCAACGCACACAGCAATGGGCTCCTTGAAAAGTAACAGTGAAATGTCTGTTGCCATTTCAATTCACGGAATGTTTTCATTAGGCCGGAAATGCGGGAAAGACTAAAAACAACAAAAAACCCTAAGCACACATATCATGAATGTAATACGAGTACAAATTGGGTCTAGCGGCGTTCTCACACTTTTGCTAATCTCCTTCTGCAAAATAAAAAAGATAAAGGAGAATAAACGTGAATTCCGACAGTCATTATAAAGATATTATACCTCAGTCACTTCCACGGCCAAACGGCTTATATTAATTTGTGTGATCATTTCCCGAATCGACAATGAGAGTCAAGGATAGTGCCTGATTAGCTTGTGCTTCAGGCGCCAAGCTAATCAGACAAAACCCTTGAACAGCCATGGTCGATCCATCACCCTCATATGGGGTTTGTGTGAAAGGCTTAACCCTTTCACTACCAGTGGACGCATATTTTTTTGGTGACAGCAAGAGGCATAGATTCTCATCAGCCCCCGCAGCTGCGGGGGCTCATGAGGATCTATACCTCTTGCAGTTGGCAGCGAATGGGTTAATGGTGATCCCGCCAATTATATGCCTTTCGAGAACATTATTTGTCAGCTCTGAATAGGTTCGTTATATAAAGCTCGTTAATTATGGTAAAATGGAAAGGAAGGCGGAGGACAGTCACAAAGCTCACCGTACAAGGGGCGGATCTGTGTGTGTGTGTGTGTGTGTGTGTGTGTGTGCGTGCGTGCGTGCGTGCGTGCGTGCGTGCGTGCGCGCGTGCGTGCGCGCGCGCGCGTGTGTGTGTGTGTGTGTGTTTATGTGTGTGTGTGTGTGTGTGTGTGTGGGGGGGGGTTTCCAGGGGTTCCGGACCCCCCCCCCCCCCCCGCCGGCCCCAAATTCTTTAAAATGCTATAACAAAGTCCCTTTTTGGGGTGTTTGGATCCCCTCTCCCCACCACCCACCCCCCCACCCCGTTTGATATATTGACGAGTGTTCACAAACACAGAGCCCTCCCCCCCCCTGCCCCCCGTTGTTTGATATTTTGACAATTGGTGAGAGTCTAAACACGCACTCGCCTCCCCCCTCCCCCTCCCCCTCCCCTCTTCGATTTTTCGGCCCCTGGAAGCAACGTCTAGCGTCTGGGAGGCCTTTTATATCAGGTTGAAGGTAAGAAACAAAAAGTTGGAACACCATTCCCCCCCCCCCCCCCTCTAGGTAACTGATCCGCCCCTGCGTACATGAAGGAAACAATGAAGGAACGACTAAAAAACGCGAGCTTGTATGTATAGGTGAGAGTGTGAGTGCGAGTGTGCGTGTGTGTGTGTTTGCGTGCGTGCGTGCGTGCGTGCGTGTGTGTGTGTGTGTGTGTGTGTGTGTGGTGTGTGTGCGTGCGTGTGTGTGTGTGTGTGTGTGTGTGTGTGTGTGTGTGTGTGTGTGTGTGTGAGAGAGAGAGAGAGAGAGAGAGAGAGAGAGAGAGAGAGAGAGAGAGAGAGAGAGAGAGAGAGAGAGAGAGAGAGAGGACTGCATTACATTGCAAGAGACAGATCGACCATGATAGTTCAAGGGCGGTGCTAGAATAGCTTGGCGCCTGGCACCACACTTGAACTATCATGGTCGATCCATATCATGCTGGGGGTGAGTTGGGAATGAGTTAAAACGACCCCAAACTCAATCAACAAGCGGCCAAAAAAAAAAAAAATCCTGTCATGTCGTGGACATTGCCGCCTGCGTTATAATGAAACACGTCCCGTACCTCCTTCACTTTCGGGGCCAACGGTGGGAGACGGATCGACAGTGCTCAAGGGCAGTGCCTGATCAGCTTGGCGCCTTCACTGACGCGCCAAGTTGACCTGGCACTGCCCTTGACCTATCACTGCCTACCCTTCTCACGGCCTACCCTTGCAAGTAGCGCTTAATTAACGAGTACGTTTTAAAACGCCGGTGAATCATTGAATTTTGGTAGAGAAACGGATAATGAAATCTGTCCACCGTTCCTTTGACCCGAAACGCAACACGTACGCACTGCCCTCAGGCACAGACTCAACTCCTGGTGATCTCCCCCAATAGAGGACGACAGACGTAGACATTGAGCGCTGCCCAGCAAGAAGCACAGTTCATCATGAAACCCCCGCAACCTGCGCGGGCCCATGAGGATTAATGCTTCTTGCAGTCGAACGAAATTTCTCGCCGCTTTATTAATTATAAAGGACAATCGACCTATCCCGATCTACGTCATCACTTTGTGCGTTGCCGCCCCTGGAGGGCAAGCTGGCGGGTGATGCAATTTCCACCACTCTAGCAAGGTTGAAAGCGTGTCACGTAAGCCTATTTATTCGCATTTTTCTCACCATGACGAACGATTGCTGTGTCAAGCATTGTTCGAAACGAAGTACTTGGGATCTCTTACCAGAATTCCGACAGTTATATTCAATAAGGGCTCCAAAATACGCGAGTTGACAGCCAAGAGGAGAAGGCTTTGGATCGCCCAAATCAATCGAAAGAAGATCACGAACAAAACAGTGAAACCATGGACCCGTGTGTGTTCACGCCACTTTGTGAAAGGTAAGCATTTTCAAAAATTGTTCAATGGTTCACATGCATTTTGTTATTGGTCTTCCTAGGCCATTGCGAAGTTGCAGCTGCCCACTTTCACTGACAACCTGGCAGTAGTGAAATCTGCCTTTTTTTTTTTTTTAGCAGATTGGAGTGTTGGAGGGCATTTAGATGGCTTTGTTCTGTTCTCACATTTCATAGAATGTGAGATTAGGCTTCTTGATGCAAAGACTGAGACTATATTTTTATTTTTTTCCAACTTCATGTGTACTTGAAGAAAAAAAACATAAACACAAAACACCTGTGGAGGGATACTGTATGATACCCTTCTTCCAGAATCACAGGAAAGACTGGGGTGCTGGTTTTGTTTATCATGCAAGTCAATATTGTAGTGTAGTTAGTGTAGTGTAGCTTTGAAGGCTTTTCTTGTGTAGTAGCTGGTGCGATGAACCAAATATTCTGAAATGTCGTCTTGAGCAACCGGAGGTAGAAGTCCGACATCGTCACTCCACTGACAGTTTTCGTAGGGATCTAACCCGCCAACTGCTCGCAATTTCATCTCATAACGGTTTCTAGATACTGAATCTAGAGTATCTATATACTTTTCAGACGGTTTAACTCCAGGTTTGGACATTGTTTTTGCTACAGCCCCCACTCTGTTGAACATTCGTGTAGAGTCTCCACACCGCTTTGCCCTCCAGCGTACTACGTCATCAGAAATGGGGTCACGGAAAAGTACACAATCGGGAAACGTCCATTTCCGCTGTAAGAATGTTACAGTATTTTAAAAGCAAGACAGCAAGAACGTTTTGACAGACAAGGGATGACCGCGGACGGCCAAATTCCTACATACACTTTCAAATCCAAGCCGCAAGGAACGAACTGACGTCGCTCCATGGCAGGTTATCCGAGTTACCCAGGGGCGGATCAGTTACCTCGAGGGGCGGGGTGGGGGTGGGGGTGGGGTTTCCAACTGTTTTGTTTGGGACCGTCAGCCTGATACAAAAGGCCTCCCCGGCGCTAGACTTTGCTTCCAGGGGCCGAAAAATCGAAACTGAAGCGGCGGCGGGGGGAGGGGGAAGAGGAAAGGGGAAAGGGGGGAACCGGAACCCCTGACCCCCCCCCAGATCCGCCCCTCTTATCAGTGTTGTCTTGCCTCACCTAAAACTTTCCTACCCTCCTTTTCACAATGCATTTGAGTAGGCACAATTACCAGAGGATTTCCGCTGCCTATTGAGCGCAACGGAAGGCGTATTAACTCATTCAGCCCGGCCGATGGCCGTATTTCCCTGGAGGCGTCATCTAATGACTATGCACCAGTTGCAGGTGATGGATCGACCATGATAATTTTGGCGCCAAGTGAATCTGGCACTACCCTTGAATTATTATGGTCGACCCATCTCTTGTTGTAGTGCGTCAGGGCTGAATGGGTTAAGAATCTCACCATTCGATATATCAAACAACGGGTAGGAAGGGCGGGGGGTGGGGAGGGGGCGGAGGGCGTGGGGAGGGAAGGGGGGTTTCCAAACACCGAACACCCCAAAAAGGGACTTTGTTATAGCATTTTAACCCCCCCCCCAGGATCCGCCTTTATCAGTGTTGTCTTGCCTCACCTAAGAATTCCCTACCCTCCTTTTCACAATCCATTTGAGTAGGCCGGCACAATTACCAGAGGATTTCCGCTGCCTTTTGAGCGTAACGGAAGGAACTCTCCAGCGCACAAAGGATAATAACAGCAGGGACGTCTTTCTAATTGTACGACATTCACACTTCATAATTTAAGTTAGCTGTTGTTTTTTCAACCATTATAGTCATACATACTAAGAACACTTATAAATGACATACAGCGACCTATTGAAGGCCCACTCCCGCTGTAACTGTTCCAAAATACACTTCTGTAACATTTAGGAAACGCTACATACAGGTCTCATTTAGCCACAGGAAAGTCCAGTTCCGGCAGCACACGTCGTCTTTAAATCGAGTAACCTGACAATGACTCCACTCCGTTCTAGAAATGCAACGCTATCAGTGCGAGAAACAGCTAAAAATAGATTGACACGCTAACGGCAGTGCAGAATAAATAGGTGCGATTACGCGTGTGCTTTTGCTGCGTCCCAACTGGCGTTAAAGTTCATTAGGAGTGTCGACAAGGCATAACAAACACAACTGGTGCTGAAATGCGTCCTCAGATTTCTGCGTAGTGGTACTTTAACTGCCTGGCCCAATGCGCAAAAGGCCATCAGGCCGGGCCGATGGGAAGGGTAGGTCGCTCCAAAGGACAGTTTCCTTCGTAACGGCGCTCCTGACCCATAACAAGAGATTGTATTTGAAAGGAAGACAGCAAGAACGTTTGACAGACAAGGGGTGACCGGGGGGAGGGCCAGACTTTCTACACACTTGTCAAGCCCAGACTGCAAGGAACGAACTCCTTCAATATGGCGCTGCCAGATTCCTTGAACCCTTTGAACTGCTACTGACGACACCGCTCGGCGGAAAAGATGCGTAGTTACACGTCTTTGCCGCCGAAACGGTATCGTCAGTAACAGGCAAGTTAAACTAAGGATGTCAACTGTTCATTTATTTTAATACTATTTTAAAAAATAAAAAGAGATGAAAAAAAAAAAAGATCTAGAAGAGAAGAAAAAAAAAATAACCCCTTTACTGATAGTAGCCGCAGACTGGTTGTGAAATCCTTGTTCTTTCTACGACAAAGAACCCGAGCTGTCCCAGGAACATGGATACAAAGTGGTGTCAGCAAGAGGCATAGATCCTCAAGAGCCCCCGCAACTGCGGGGGCTCTTGAGGATCTATGCCTCTTGCAGGTGGATCCATCTGTCTTTTTCTCGGCAACAAAGGGGTTAACTGACTGGCTGTGTGCAACGCCAAAACTCGAAAGGAAGCTCGGGAAAGGAATAGGGGGGGGGGGGGGGGGGGGGGAAACCAACAAACAAAAACAACAACAAGAAGATCTCGGTTACCGATTGGAATTTTGCCATCATCATCTGGAGTGTTTTGTCTTTTGATGCAATTTGAATTCATGAAACGGCAATATACATTAAACTGTGTTGCAACTGTCCTTTCTAGGCGTGTTTCTCTCCTAGTTGGGATTTTATTTTTGTTTTGCGTTCTACACGCCTCTCACCGTTTTGGTCTAGAATTCATGCCTAGAGATTGTCAGCATGTGTTGTCGTTCCTTTGCTAACTTCAGAAATGGCTTGACGATAGCTCAAGGGTAGTGTATGCTCATCTGTGCAGTAGTAGAGAGACGTGCCATTTTCGCCGACGAAACCGGCAACTTATTTCTTTCAGTAAACGGACTATCGTCCGTTTCAGCTAACTAACTGTTTCAGAGACTAACAGACATTGTTAAAGTGGCGGGCTTGCTTGAGAATAAAGGAAAACAAACTGTACAATGTGTTGCAATCGTTGAGTTCGAGGCAACATTTTTTTTTATTTGTCCGGTCACCTACACAACTAATCAAAAGGGAATTACAAAGACGATAAAATGTGGACTAAAACAAACAAGCAAACAAACAAACAAACAACAACAAAAAAAGCGGTCCAGGATGACCCAAGCGCGCTGAGCGCTTCGTCTTCCTAACACCATACCAAATAGGTGAGGCAAGATATATAGGTGAGGCAAGAAAAAAAGTTGAATCGGCCGACGATCTCAACTGATTGGCCATGATAGTTCAAGGGTGGTGCCAGAATAGCTTGGCGCCTCCATGCGCCAAGCTATTCTGACACCACCCTTGAACTATCATGGTCGCCATTCCCTCCTAACACACCATGCAGGATGTCAAAATAAAAACGCCACCTTTTGCATCACGCACCTAATGCACACGCACACACCGTCGACTGCATTTTTAGGATTAAACAAACTAGTCCCACAGCCAACCGACTTCGAGCCTGCAAGAGGCATAGATTCTCATGAGCCCCTGAAAAGGGCTCATGAGAACCCACGCCTCTTGCTGGCCTGGTCTGAGATCGACCCCATACGCAGCCTCAGACTGAGGACGCTCAACCGAACCGAACATTGACGCAAGACACAGATGCCTCTTATAAATGCACTGTCGTAAACTTCCCTGTTGCACAATCCGCGGCTTCTCGTTTCCTAGATGATCTCACACTGGCTCCCTCCTCGATTAGCTGCGGCAGCCGATGGAAGAAAAAATGTCACAGTCCAACCAGTGTGAGACGACCTTAGACGAGGCGGGAGTTCGTACCACGATAGAACCCAATTTTTTTTGGTGGGGTGCGTATTTCAAGCAAGGAATCCCTTTTAGCCCACTACTGATGTTCAGCCTGCAAAACAGACGGAGCGACCATGATGGTTCAAGGGTGGTGCCAGAATAGCTTGGCGCATGGCGGCGCCAAGCTATTCTGGCACCACCCTTGAATCATCATGGTCGAGCAATCAAGAGGCACGTCGGCCGATTTCATTTTTTTTTTTTTTTGGTTAATATGAAAGAGTTGAATTTTACACAGAGTAATGACGTGTCTTACGCAAGGTCTCAATACCCTGGAATCTTATTTTGCATTGAAATATTAAATACCAGAGAACGCTAGCAGTGTAAGACGGCGTACCACTTCAGTATCAAACAAAGGGTTCCATCATTCAACGAGGGGCAAGCACGACATGTCACTGTCATGGCCGTTCCGTCTTCTGCAACTAGCACGCAAAAGACGAAGGGAACAATATTTCTCGAATTCGCTGCGAAATTAACCCGTTCACTGCCGAGAAAAACTGAACACCACCCAACTGGAAAAGGTCTACATCATCACCAGCCCCCGCAGTTGCGGGGGCTCATCGGCATCTATGCCTCTTGCTAAAACCATTTCATATCCATGTTTCTTCGACGGCTGGATGGAACTAGCAACGGGTTTATAAACACAGGTTAAGCAACCAACGAACCAACGAACCAGCCAACCAGCCAACCAACCAACCAACCAACCAACCAACCAGCCAGCCAGCCAGCCAACCAACCAACCAACCAACCAACCAACCAACCAACCAACCAACCAACCAACCAACCATCAACCAACCAACCAACCAACCAGCCCACCCATCCACCACCAACAAACAATAAACATTCTTTTCCAAAGAATAACGCAGTAAACCATTTTCTAATAATCGTTAAATAAAAATGTGAAGAGATCACTTTTCAAATTCCATTTTTTCCTATTGTTTCCCGTTCTCTGGCAATTTCATCCAAAAAAAAAAAAAAAAAAACCCCCAAAAAAAAACCCCCAAACAAACAAACAGAACAAACACAAACCAAAGAGAATCAGAATGTAATACCGATTTTTTCCGACGTAATTGTTTTCGATCTGGGATGAAATGAACAGAAAACGATCCTCAGAAAGCTTGCTAAACAAAAACCCGACACCGGGGAAAATTAACCGTTTCACTGCCAGAACACGAAGATAACCAACCAACTGAAGAAGCATAGATCCTCATGAGCCCCCGCGGTCGCGGGGGCTCATGAGGATCTATGCCTCTTCCTGACACCACTTTGTACTCATGTTCCTTGACAGGCGTTGAGGTAACATAGATTTCAGGACCACACAATCTACGGCCACTGGCCGGGAAGGGGTTAACTGGGGCACGAAGAACACCCAGCATCTGCAAGAGGCATAGATCCTCATGAACTCCTCGCTGTCGCGGGGGCTCATGAGGATCTGTACCTCTTGCTAGCTATGTTCAGGTCTCCTTACTTCACCCGGAAAGGTAGTCAGTGGTTTCGAACCAATACGCTGGGGTTTCAAAGATGCGGTACGCGTGCATTGGCGGTGTGAAGAGGATAAAGATTTTTTCTGAAATTCACATCAGTCTTGTGTCAACCTTTGCGTGTGGGTGTCAGGGTCTTCTGGCGGGGTTTGATATCGCAGTGCGAAATTCAGGGGCGGATATCGTGTGTGTGTGTGTGTGTGTGTGTGTGTGTGTGTGTGTGTGTGTGTGTGTGTGTGTGTGTGTGCTCGCGCGTGCGTGTGTGTATGTGTTTGTGTGTGTGTGTGCGTGTGTGTGTGCGTGTGTGTGTGTGCTCGAGTGTGTGTGTGTGTGTGTGTGTGTGTGTGTGTGTGTGTGTGTGTGTGTGTGTGTGTGTGTGTGTGTGTCTGGTTACAAGTGTTGGCCATCCCTCCTTCCAGCCCATACATGTTTTGAAACGCTGTTTTAAAGTCCCGTGTTTGGAGTTCGGACCACACCCCCTTCACACACACACCCCCCACCCCCTCATACACACACACTTTTAAATTTCCCTGTCAGTGTTGATGTCATCAGCTTGATAAACACACATGACCGACCCCCCCCCCCCTCCCTCTCTCTCCCTTCTTTTTTAAATTTCTTTTTAGCGTTGGTAGCATACGATTCATATACACACAGCAACCCCCCTCTCTTTCCCCTCTCCCTCTCCCCCTCTTTTAAAATTTATCAACCAGTGTTGATAACATCAGAACCCCCCTCACCCCCCCCCCCCGCCCCCTCATTCCACCCCTGTCTTTTTGATTTTTCAGCCAGGCGATAGCAAGGTCGGTTTACTGGGTGCCTCTGGTTTCAGGCTTAAAAGGTTAAAATAAAAAGTTGGAACGCCCCTCTCGGGAGGTAGCTGATCCGCCCCTGGGCCTACACATAGCTGGGATGCAAGTCATCGAGACGCGTCCAAATGAATACACCCCGTCATGCAGATTTTGAACACAAGCACCAAGGCCGCACGCCAGTGTTATTGGAGGTAGGTACACGTAGTTACAACTTAACTTTGCCTCCAATGCCAACCTGTAGGAGAGGAGTCTACCGCAGCAGATCAAGGGCAGTGCCTGGTTAGCTTGGCGCCTCTAGGCACCAAGCTAATCAGGCACTACCCTTGAGATATCGTGGTCGTAATATCATAGTCGGTCGACCTCCCGAGATTTGTGCAGCGATCATTTATTTCCCCAACTTTCACTCAAATGTTTGAGACGTTTGGCTGTGGAGGTAGGCAGATGTTGCAGACGACATCCCTTTTTTGTCCTCCCGTTTCTATGGCAACGATGACGCAAACAGGCGTCATAGATCCCACTGTCCAAAACACTTTCGGTTAAACACGGACTGGCAATCGAAAAACGAGTCCGAATAATTATTGGCTTTTAAAGCTCAGAGGACTCGCGCGCGCGCGCGCGCGCGCGTGTGTGTGTGTGTGTGTGTGTGTGCGCGTGTGTGCGCGCGTGAGAGAGAGAGAGAGAGAGAGAGAGAGAGAGAGAGAGAGAGAGAGAGAGAGAGGTTATACTAATAATAATAATACAGGTTATTATAAAGGCGCTTTTTCCCAATTCGGCAAATGGGCTCAAAGCGCTGCGAAATGAACCCAACACGCACGCTCATGTGACACGCACGCATTCACTCTGAAGACAAACACAGTGCAAGACAGAAACAGGACATTCACGTGGTGCGAAGGGTCAGCTCAGCTACTGAGGTTTCGGAAATTTTGATCCCTTGTATTTGAAATTTATAAAGTGGCCTGAAACCGGTACCAAAGTGGAGGGGGTGGAAGAACCGGAGTACCCGGAGAAAGAACCCCCGACGTATAATGTAGTTATGTGGGCAAGCGACAAAGACCATTTCACGGCAGGGGAGAGAGAGATTAAGTTGCACTCGCAAAAATGAGGTCGCCAGGACACATCTGGAACGAGAATAGAATTCGAGATGCATCAACATTCAGCGACCTTTAATTACACAACTTGTAACTTGCAAGCTTCGATCATCCTAATCCGGCGGAACTTTGAAAATCCGATGACCCAGATTTTGGTTTTGAGATAGGGGCGCAAATCACGCCAAGTCAAAACAGATGAATAGATCCTCCTGAGCCCCCGTCATCTGTCGGTTCCGACATCGGCCGCAGTTGGCCCGCGCACGGCTGTGCGCGGGCCAACCGCAGCCGACGTCGGCCCGAAGATAATCTGCTTACTGGGAAGCGAGAACCCAACACAATCTATTTGCCGGCTCTTGCAGGTGTTCAGCGCTCGCTGCTAGAGCGCATGCATAAAAAGTAATCCAAGCAAGTCACTAAAGTGACGAAGCCGAATGGCCAGCATTCTTCGATTTCAAATTTATTTATTCAGGGCGCCAGGAATTTTTGTATTCCTTTCTGTGCCTTCGTCCTTGAGAGTTCTGTTGCATTCTGCTGTTAAAAACACGTGTACAGCGCTTGATTTAGCGCTGACACCTAAAACAACCCGTCCGTCGGTCGGGCAGACGAGACCAGCATTATCCTAACAGATGGCGACAAGACGTAATTGAATTGTTTCCCCTGTATATGTTGTTTGACGCAAGAGCGGGAGTTGTTTCCCCTGTGTAGATGTTCTGTGACGCAAGGGGAGTTCGTGAGAAAAGACGGCGATTGACGTCTGTATAAAGTCAGTGTTTTTTTTTTTTTGTGTGTGGATTATTTCCTGAACAAATCACGTCAACAAAAACTGAGTCTGACAGTCAGAGAGATAGTAGCAAGGAACTCTGGGAATACATACGGAGTGCACATGCGTGTTTGGCGGGGGCTTTGGATTAGTTTACATGTTCACGCGAGAATAGAATGGGCTAACTCCAGATTAAATACAGTTTCGTATTTCTTTTTCTTCTTCTCAAATTTCAACAGTGTTCTTGTTTTCGTCTTTGCAGCCCTTCAGGCAGACCTTGCAAGAGGCACAGATTATCATGCGCCCATGGGTGCAACTGCATGGGCTCATGAGAATCTATACCTCTTGTTGGCGGAGGTCAACCCCGCTACACCTGAAAATCGAAGAACAAGTCGTCAGCTTCAAGGAAGATCTTTGCTGAAGCTTTTTATGTTATGTTATCTTCATTTTTGAACAAGCGCAAAAAGTTCGAGCCGGCTATAGTCCATTTCCACCCTTTTGTAAAGAAAGGATAGCGGATCTTTAGAGAAGATGGTTTCATGGTTTAATTAAAAAAACAAAACAAAACAAAAAACAAAAAACATGATTGATTGATGTTACATGACTGACTGATTGATTGATTGATGCATCTAAACGTATTTTGCTGTCAAAGAAAAGGCACTGACCTTGGCCTCGAACTAATACACAAACCAAGGGGAATCACTCAGCGCTGGACAGACAAACAGTTAGATCCCCTGCCCCCGCCTATCAGGCACCCAATCGCCAGCCCACAGAGAAATACGCAGGTATAGACCAAGACGATCATCTGCACCCCCTAAAAAAGGATGCGTCAGGTCTCTTATATAACTCATGTCTTTCTCCGGAACTTAGGAAGTAGGCAGGAGAAACATACATACACTGGTTTTGAGTGTCTCGAACTAATAGCACAGTGCGCAAAAGCCATCAAGCCGACGTCGGCCGCCGTTGGCCCGCGATAGAAGACGCGTGCATGGTGCATGGTCGTCACGTGATCTTTTGTTTCACGTTGATTGGTTCAAGCAGCAGGGTTTTCCGAAACAGTTGCGAGATTTTAGGATCGGTTCTAAATTGTGGAAGCAGTAGAAAACTGTTTTCAAAAACAGTTTGGTGTGCTATGTCTCACGGCGTGTTTTTAAAACAGCTGTGTTTTTGTTTTTGAAAACTGTTTTCAGCCCCCGTCTGACATAGTCTTTACTGCTGTTTAATTCTCAACAGGAGCAACGGAGCGACGAAGCATACATCCTGCGCAAACATTTACGTGAGATGAACCGCGACAGCGGTTTGCCTCACTTAAATGCTTATGCAGGGCTACCGTTCACTCCACTCACTCCAGGTATTCAGCATAATTATATCCATGAATGTACGAGAGTGTGTGGGTGTCCTGCGGCGACCAAGGTGGCACTCCCAGACTGATGTGTCACAGTTCGTCTGGGTCAAGTCCCTGGCTCTAAGCATTTAACCCCTTCGCTGTCGATAAAAACTGAGAACACAAACGCGACTGCAAGAGACATAGATCCTCATGAGCCCCCCGCAGTCGCGGGGGCTCATGAGGATATATGTCTCTTGCTAAGATCAATTTGAGTCCTTACTTCTTGGCGGGTTGTGACTTTGGATCGTTGAAAGAACGAAGAGTTCAGAAGAAAAATTGGACGTGCAGTGGCAGGCAAAGGGTTAACGCATTCGAGACGAAACGCATGCGGATGCGCGGCGAATAGAGTTTTGTGCACCGTTTCTTGGAAGAAGACGGGAAAGAAAAGAAAAGAAAAAAATAGGACTGCACTAAGTACTGTCTATGTCATGCTTGAGACTTAAATCATTGTAACGAGAGAGTCGCTTGAGACTTCAAATCATTTTAACGAGAAAGTGCTTGAGACTTTTAAAGAGGCACTTTTTTTTTTCTTTTAATTAAAAAAAATTATTATTTTTTTAATTATTTTTTTTTTAATTATAAAAAAAGAAGAAAAGAGATTGACGTTACACTGGATCTAATGCACGCTGGGACCGGTTGTCAATGTTAAAGAATTTTTACAACACTAGATCTAATGCACGCTGGGACCGGTTGTCAATGTTAAAGAATTTTACAACACTAGATCTAATGCACGCTGGGACCGGTTGTCAATGTTAAAGAATTTTACAACACTAGATCTAATGCACGCTGGGACCGGTTGTCAATGTTAAAGAATTTTACAAGATTTGTTAACCCTTTATAAGAAAAAATCAACGAAAATTGCTGACAATGGGCGTTGTTCGTACATTAAAAAAAACCAGTGGATTAAAAGCCCGGACAAACACGCGGTGTCGCGTGTTTGTCCGGGCTTTTAATCCACTGTTGTCACCGAAACACGTGCAATGATAACTACTTCTGATTGACAGAAATCGTCTGTTCATCCTGAATCGTGGAAGACACAAGCATGTGTGTTGGTCTGGGATTTCGGACTTTACAGTCTGGAGCTGTGTGGTCCAAAATCACAGACCAGCATGCACATACCAGATTTACAACAACAACAAACAAATTACAGATCAGTTCCTTCCTGGGGGTGGGGGTGTTGGGGGGTGGGGTGGGGGGTGGAGGTGAGGGTGGGGAGGGGTGATGGGGAGGAGGGGGGGGGGTGCGTGGGAGGCGGAAGGGCGTTCCAACTTTTAGTTCGAGAACTTAAAACTCAGAAAGAATGTGTCCAGTGGCCAAACCATGCCTTCCGCGTTGGCCGAAAAAAAAAAGTGTGTGTGTATGTGTATGTGTATGTGTGTTGTGTTGTGTGTGTGTGTGTGTGTGTGTGTGTGTGTGTGTGTGTGTGTGTGTGTGTGATGTGTGTGTGTGTGTGTGTGTGTGTGTGTGTGTGTGTGTGTGTGTGTGTGTGCGTGTGCCTGTGTGTGTGTATGTGGGGTGGGGGGTGGGGGGTGGGGGGGGTGGAGGGGGCGGGGGGAGTTAATTTTCGACTTAAATAATTCGCCCCTGAGTTAAATGCCAGCATCGCTGGAGGTCTCTCAAACTTGCGTCAATATCGAGTAAGAATATCTGTTAAAATGTCAAATTAGTCTCCGAAGTTAATTCTGCTACATTATCTGACAAAGCCATTGATTGATTGCCTCTTGTAACCTCTTCGCCGCTAGGAAAATGCATACACTACCCAAATGCATACACTACCCAAATGCAAGAGGCAAAGAACATCATAAGCCCCCGCATACGCGGGGGCTCATGAGGTTCTTTACCTCTTGCAAGCAGAATTTGTGTCTTTGTGTCTTGGAATGATGAGGTTGTTTGGCGTTGATTTTCCTTAAATTCCGTGAAAGACGTCATTTGCGTTCGATGCTGCTGAAGGGGTAAACGGAACAAATTGCCAAATCATGTCGAGAAAAATCCGAGCTAATATGTTCTGCCTTGAGCATAAGGCAGCTTTTATAGCATTGAACGGTGCAGCCCGCTCGCCATTAAACAGAATTGACGTCTAACATGTCCAATAAATCGGGCTTCAGGTCATGACACGATTAACTTACTTTCAATTAACTTACTTTCTGAAAACAGGCAAAGAAAGAAAGTAAAGAAAGAAAACTTACTTCAGAGCGTTTACCACAAAGTGGAGAAGGAAGGAGAAAACATGCAGAAGAAAGGACTGACTGACTGATTGATTGATTAATTGACTGATTGATTGATCGATCGACCGATCGAACGATTGATTGATTGATTGATTGATTGATTGACTGATTAATTGAGGGGTTGAGTGGATGGAAGAATTTATGGCTGGTTGGATGTTCATTACACAATGGGGAACGAAGGAGAAAGGAAAAGAAAATTAAAGAAAAGGAAAAAAAAAAAAAAAAAGAGAAAACTTGCAGAAGAAATGATTGACGGATGGATGGATGGATGGTTGGATGGATGGACTGATTCATGAATTGAAGAATGGATGAATAATTTGACTGTTTGATTGATTGTTTGAATGATTGTTTTCTTGATTGACCGGATTGAAAGTAGAGTCTGTTCTTGCGCACAAAAAGTGTAAAAAAAAAAAAGAAATACAAAACAAAAACCGAATAAATACAAAATCCTGAGAAAGAAATCGTTATCCGAAATCGTTATTTATAATTTGCCCACTCACCCCTTCACTGACACGTTATTTATAATTTGCCCACTCACCCCTTCACTGACACGTTATTTATAATTTGCCCACTCACCCCTTCACTGACACGTTATTTATAATTTGCCCACTCACCCCTTCACTGACACGTTATTTATAATTTGCCCACTCACCCCTTCACTGACAAGAAAATGTTAGCACAATCCAGCTGCAAGAGACGTAGATCTTCAAGAGCCTCCGAAAACTTAACAAAATCAAAGATTTCTGAAACATAATCTGCGTCTACTGGCAGTTAAGGGGTCAAAACGCGGCGAGCCCATTTTTGCCTTCATAACAGCAGAGTATGTCTGCTGAGTTTATCCAGGATACATTAGACCCATGACCGCATTAACCTCTTGAATGCCAGCGGCTAGAAACTGTGTCCCTGAAACCATCGCCTAATAATTTGACCACTTCATTAAACTTGAGGCACACGGACATGAATGAGATCAACAAGAGGCATTGGTTGCCGCATGTGTGGGGGCTCATGACGATCTATGCCTCTTACAGTTGGGACCTGACAGGTCTCGGCAATACAAAGGCGAATTAATATCTCCGGTGTAATGACCGTCTGACATTTACATCTTAGCAACAGACGAAATCCTTAGTCTTGGTGGAGGGATACATCCTCATGACAGCGAAATTTGGTTAGGATTAGTGCCTGACGCTGATCAAGTTACACTGGTGTACTAGAGGTCGGACAGGCGATGAGGGGTTCAGACTAGTACTGAAACTTGAAAATGGATTTACTGAATATTGCATGAAATGCTGAAACCGACTGCAGTCGACTGCGCGATGCAACAGACCAGACGAACATGGACACAAGCGGCAGGCGGCAGCATCAGAGCTTTTAAACAACCTAGCCTACAAACAAACAAACAAACAAACAAACAAACAAACAAACAAACAAACAAACAAACAAACAAACAAACAAACAAACAAACAAACAAACAAAAAACAAACACAATTAATAAACGAACAAACAACCAAGTAAACAAATCAACAGGCAACAACAAAGACGAACAAACAAACAAACAAACAAACAAACAAACAAACGCATCTGGGACATGTATCCTGGCGCACTAGCAACTGTACGTAGGTACCAAGTGATCAAAAGGTCATAGGGTCGACGTGAGCCTGAGTCGGGATTATAAACACACACACACAAACAAAAAACAAAACAAAAAAAGAACCAGCAAAGAAAAGAAGAAGGAAAACGTGAAAAAAAACAAAAAAATCACACAGCAGCAACCAAAAAGCTTCCGCTGTGACCAAACAGATCAGGCAAGCGCAGATAGGAACAGTACACGTAGCAAGAAGAATTACTCAGCGAGGGACTGACACACAGATACAGCCCCTGTCCCACCATACGTACCAAGGGGCATTACTCAGCGCTGGGCAGACAAACAGTTAGATCCCCTGCCCCACCATGGGATCTTACTCAGCGCTGGAAAGACAAACAGATCCCCTGCCCCACCACGGGGCATTACTCAGCGCTGGACAGGCAAACAGTTAGACCCGCTGCCCAGCCAAGGGAAGCTACTCATGGCTGGACAGACAAACGGTTAGATCCCCTGCCCCTCCGGGGCAGGGGATCTAACCGTTTGTCTGTTTAGCCATGAGTAATTTCCCTTGGTACGTGTACTAATTCCATCCGCTGGCAATGCCGCGCAGTTTTTTTCCTCCATTTTTTTAAAAAGCGTAGCAGAGGTTTGAGAGAGAAAAAAAAGGGGCTGCTGACCTTGGGCGGGTCGTCGACCAGCAGGACCTGACAGCGCTGACACTGGAGCAGCGACTGAGTGTGCATCATGATCTTGTGGATGAGGTTCGCCACGTTGCTCTGCTCCTCGAAGATCACGCGAGCAAGGTCTAGCAAAACCTGCAAC